>CP139508.1:251204173-251804173 GCA_021014915.2 Artemisia tridentata subsp. tridentata
TCTTTAAAACTATGGATGCACTGCTGTTTCTGGAAACATGATTTAAAACTTTAACTTTTGGTTTCCAGACCCAACAAGCTGAGGCCTTAATAGCGTAAAAATGATTTCCCAAAACAGTATCAGTTATTGCTTTTGGCTTAGCAGTAGAAACTAGTGCTTTTGCCTTAGCAGCACTAATTGATGTATTCTTTTGAATGGGACTCTTTACAGTAGAATGTGCTTTGTTTGAAAACTTTGACAATTGTTTAGCACCATTCACTGCTCTTTTAGTGTTAGCAGTACTAACTGATCTAGCAGTATTAGTTACTACTGTTGGTTTAGAAACATTTTGCTTAGCAGTTTTAACTGATACTAAACCAGATCTCATTTGTACTGTTGTTGGAAACATGTTTCTTTTAGCATGTGGGTGAGTATTTTTAGAAAAACTTTTATGATTCACCCTTCGAGCATAGTTCCAAACAGGCTTTTGATGGTAAAAATAATTATCCTGTAGGTGCTCAAAACTACCACAATGATAACAAGCCTTGTTGATCATCTCAAAGTCACTTCCTAACCTTTGAGATATCATTCAATTCCAATTCCTCTGGTTACCTCTAGGCTTGTTAGTGTTCTCCCTAGATTGCTCCGTGTATTCAACAATTTTCCTTGACACCTTATTACCAAAACTAGGTTTGACAAATTTAATCTGTTCAACACTAGGTTTAACTGTTACACTTTCAACCTTAGGTTTAGTCTTCACATGTTCCTCATCATCATCAGACACCCAATCTTCAATGATAGGTGCATCAGAATATGTCTTTTCAGCCTTGGGTATCTTCTCATTAGACTTACTATTTTCTCCTAACGACTTAGCATTAGACTTACCTAAACAAGACAATTCAGGTATAAGAGGTACATACTTTCCTGTTATTGAGGGAGGAACTTCATTATAACCTATACCACTACCCCTCCTCATTAATTGACACTCAATTTTCTTATTTACACTTTCAGATGCAAACTCAAGCTTATTTACCTTAACTTGATGTTTTTCTAATTCCTGATAAGCTGCATCTTTTTCTTTTTCAGCCTTTTCTAACCTTTTAGTAAGTCCTTCAATTTCATGTTCTTTACTAAAAAGCTTACATTCAAGAACATTAACTTTTTCTACATACTCTGACTCATTTTGTTTGAAAATTTTAAGTCTTTCTTCAACAGGTTTTAAGCCTACCTTATAGCCTAAATTATCTAACTTTAACATTTTTACCTCTTCTAATAGCTTTTCATTCCTAGCTTTAAGTTCCTCAATAGTATCTAAACAAGATCTAAATGAACAACTAGAATCATTAGATACCTCAAAATCAGAACCTGATGAAGAAGAGTAGGCCATAAGTGCAAAGTTTGGTCCTTCAGCTGCTTGGTCACTCCAGTCATATCCTCCTAAACCATCAAAAGATACCAAAGCTATAGAAGTCTTAGGTTCCTCAGCTTTCCTTGAGCTCTCAACAGTCTTGTATTATTGGATCATTGGTACCCTGCATTCTCTTGCAAAATGTCCCTTCCTATGACAGTTGTAGCATTCAATTTTGGATTTATCAAAACCGAAGTTATCCTGCCCATTGACCTTGAGGTTTCTTCTAGTCTTCTTTAAAAATCTTCTTGCCCTCACTATCAACATTGCCATCTGCCACTTCAAGTCCATCTCTTCAAGATCATCTAGATGGATCTGTTCCAGATCTTCATGCATAATCTAAGGACTAGTAGATTGACCAGCCAAGAAAGCATAGATAACAACATCACTCAAGTTATCAAGGGTTGTAGACCCAGCAGTATTAACTTATGTACCAGCAGTACTAACTCCATGAGCAGTATTAACTGTGTGGAAAATTAGAAGGGGGTTTAATATTTTTACTGGTTTAAAATTCTTTTGCTTTGAATACTTAACGTGATTTCAAGTTATGCAAACAATAAACAATATATAGCATGTAAGTAGAGAAAGAAACAATCAAACAACAACACGGATGTTTATACTGGTTCTGTCTAGAAGGACTCTCTTCCTTGCCCTACTCCACTCCTCGAGCCTCTAACTCGAGAGTTTTACTTCACTAAGAAACAAGCTCCCTTCTCAGCGAAGAAAACCTTTACAAACGTCGCTTACACTTTTTCAGGTACAAAGCTAAATACCGAGTTCTTTTACAAGGGCACAACCACTCCCGATACTCTATGTATTTTGAGGACTAAAATACTAGCCGATCACAATAGAGGTATATGATAGTTTGGTACAACTATGATGTGTGAAAAACAATAAATTCACACTATTACTAATCTAACAAGTCTTGCAACGCTTAGTTGAAGCTTGTGATGCTTTGATCTCTTTGCTACAAAAGGAAGATCACTAAAAGTGAAATATGTAATATGAATGGGTTTGTAATGAATGAAAGAATGAATGATGTTGTTTATGCTTAAGAGTGATGAGAAAACATGAATGAGTGGCTTGCTATTTATAGGTAAATTGAAAATGCAAACCACGGATGGGACGGATCCAATTTCAGGGATCCGTCCGTTATGCATTTTGGATCCGCGGGTCCTTGACAGCAAATCTCCAAAATCTTTCCCAAATATAACCAAGATATTTCCATATCTAATTCTTTGAGTGAAGATCAATCCAAGATATTCATAAGATCTTCAAGATATCCTAAAGATATTAATGTGATGTATGCAATGATGTCATTGTACATATTCCATATTTAGAAATAACATGTAAATGAATGTAATATGTAAATGTAAATGTATGTAACTTATGAATGTAACATGTATGTACTAGTGATCATGTATGTAGCATATTATGAGTTTTAAAAGCTTGTAACTATATATGTAAAAGACTTAACTTATATTTATGCTTTGCTAAAGATAAAGTTTATAATTGTCATTAACAAAATATAGCAAAGATCGTAAAATATAAATAACGTTTTTTAGATGATATTTGTATTAACAATCTCCACCTTTTTGTTAATGACAAAACATAAAGTTTATTTTTAAGCAATTAAATAAATAGAGTGCAAGTATTTTAAATATATAGATTAAACTAGTTTTATGCAACTTTAAAATCAATTTTGCCATTTTAAATTGTATGAAATGTATGATTGATTTGTTGTTTTTAGTATATATTTTTCCAAAGGAAAAGGCAACGTATGCGTTTTCCCCGGGTCGTTTCCCAACGAAGGTCGAATATCGAGTTGTCGTTAACGTGTCGAATACGTGTGGTGAATAAGTGAAAAAGAGTGATTGATTTGTGATTTTATACTACGAACAATATGAAATAAAAACAACTAATTAAGCTAATTAAACAATTAAACTAAGCATGTAAATCTAAAAGCGAAAATTTGAATTTAAAAACGTTACGCCACGAATTATAAAACGTAAATAAAAATGATTTTGTAAAATTTAAAACTTAAAAATATAAAAATAATTTTCCTATATTAAAATTGATAAAAGAAAATTTTTGGAAAAAGAAAAATATTTTTTTTACTTTTTAATAATTTTTTTTATGAATTAAAACTAATTTAATCTATTTAAATGATTTAAAAATAGTAAAACTAATTAATAAAATCTGAAAATTTTTGAGTAATTTTAAAATTAAATTTCTAATTTAAGAAAAATAAATTCAGAAACTGATTAAACTCTAATAAGCAGAACAATCTAAATAAGCACTTAAGAATAAGCTAAAAATAAGCTAAAATAAGCCAAAAATTATCAAAAGCTAAGGACAGATTATTCTAACTACTGGAAGCTAAAATCAAGAGAAATAGATCAAATAAGCACAAGCAATAAGCCCAAAGTAAGCTGAACAGGCTCAAACTCTAATCAGAAACAAACAGCCTCTACACCTACTTTGCATGCCCAAATAAGCAGTCAAATAAGCTGATATTTCAGATCCCAGATGATAGCATTAAAGATTACATGAAATCCTACCTAAAAAACTAATATGCCCAATTTTAGAACTGATTAGCTTATCTAAATTGAGCCCAGATCAGGTGGGATTGGGACTGTTATCAGTGCAGCAGACAGACAAGAAGAAAAAGCAATTTGCAGCCCTTAATTTCAGCACTTAAAAAGCTAATAGCCTGGATCCCAGATGTTGATTTTCAAATATGCTATAAGACCTATCTAAAAACCAAAATATCAGACCAAGAGCTTAAATGAATAAGCCTCTAGCTGCCCTAGAATAGCAGCTAAAAACCACTAGTGTGCACAAAACAATTGTCACAGCAGAAGATGAAATTAGGCGCAAACTACCTCAAAACTATACCAAATCAAACCAACTCTTGTGGATTTACTTAAACACCTAAAAGCAATTTAGAACTGCCAAATTTGAGTTCCCAAATAAGCTAAGCTTAATGAGAGCTTAATAGGACAGCTTATACTTCAAAAATTCCACCACAAGACCAAATGAAAGAGTGAGCTATAAACCTTAAGCACCAACTGATTTAAGCCATTTAACCTTACAGTAACTTACACTATTTTAGCTAAAGAGCACAGGAACAGTAAACCTCAGAAACCAAATAAGCCAATCACACCTTAAATTCAACTTATTCTATTTTATACTAAGCCTATCCTATCCTGATCTAAAATTTTTAAATCTACTATAATCTAGAGCTAGTGTAAATGTAATAAGCAGAAAACAAATGCAGATAATCTAAAAAAAATAAGCAGATAATCAAATAGCTAAACTAGGCTAATATTGAAATTGAACTTACAATTGAATCTAAGCTAAATTTATGAATCTCAGCAGCAAAATAACAACCCAGGCTTATGATAAGCCAGTACTAATACCCCAGAGTAGTTTATTCATTCAGCATAACCCAACAGCTTATTCACAGCTTATTGTGTTGACTTATTGACCTGCAGCTTTGACTTTTTGACTTTTTGATTGACTATTGGAATTTGTGAAGCAGAGACTGAATTGAACTTGACAAAAGCTTATAATAAGCTACAAAACTTATATAAGCTTGAAAAAACAGAAAAAAACTTATTTGAAGCTGGAATTTAAAACATTTTTTTGGATTTTAAGAGTTTAACAAAAATGAAATGGTAAATAGAATTATACTAAAAATGATTTGAAATAAACTAACAACAATTTCAATAAACTAACTTCAGATAAACAATTAACTAAAATCAGAATCAAGGTAAACTAAAATAAAAAAAATTTCATTAATCAAATCAACTTCAAAGTTACAAGAGAAATTGAAATTACAATACAGGAAATAATTTTGACAGAGTAACCTTAACTAAAACTAAAAAACTCCCTCTAAACATGAGGGTCGAGGTCCAATTTATAGCCGAAGATAGAACCTTCTGGGATGTCCACCTTGGCAATCCGCGTGAACCTTGAGCCTTCCATCACCCTTGGATCATGCCTTGGCCTCCAATCTTCATTTCCCACCGTTTGATCAGGATTGACGCGTGTTCGGTCCAATAGCCTGCTGCCATGTGTCCAAGCGTGTGTTTCTTTGAGTCTGACACCCTGCTGACACCTCTGATTTGACACTTGTACCCTTAAATGGGTAAATTGGTACGGTAAAAGAATTAGGGTTCGTCTGGGGTAAAAGGGGGAAGAACAAATGGCGGGTTAAGGGATTGTGTTATTTTATTTATGTTTGACTGAAATGATATAGTATTGACCGGGTGTGGATATTGGAGTCCGGGTTTATATTTTGGGTTCGGGTAGAGGTGTGGACTTGGGCTTTATTTAGTTTGAGGTGGGCTGGATTGTTTAATTGGTGGGTTTTTTTTTTAAAATCCGGGTTTAATGTGGTTTATTTAACTTTTGGCTTTATCAAGAATGCAAGGACCAAAGTTGTAAAATATGAAACTCTAGGGTACTTTCGGCCATTCTCCAAAAGTATAATCCAAGGGCTAGTCTTGCTAAATGATGATCTTCAAAGGTTGACTTTGACTTTATTGCATCCCGGCATCGGCTAAAAATAATACTTCCATATCTCGTGCTCGGTTTCCCGGTCTTTGCTTGATTTTTGTCTTTTTCTTCGATATCCGTGCCTGCATACGTAAAAACACAAAAACACAATATATTTGGCATTTTGGTCGGGTTTTTGGTCTATTTGGGTCCGGTTTTGGTCTAGAAATGGTATGTGTTTAAGCACATACCAAAATTCCCCCAGACTAAGCTATTGCAATGTCCTCATGCAATGTTATAAAAACTCCCCGATCTTCCTTTTTATTCTATTTTTGTATTTTCTTATTTTTCACGTGACGGCTTTGTCGACAATCATTATCTAACGATAACTTTTAGGATCACGGAGCAGGAAACACGACTCATAAAGAAGTGACCAAACGGATAAAATTCGTCGTTCCTGATTTTTCACAAGTCCCCAAACTAAGCTTAAAAACGAAATCATTGTTATTTACAAGTTAGATTGCCAACACTACTCAGAAAGCTAATTGTGGACTTCTCGTTCCCAAATTCCTATTTTCCTCTATTTATTTTATTTTTGGTGAGAAATGAATTTCTTCAAATTCTCGTTTCGATAATTTTTAAGCCGATAAAGATACCTAGTTTAAACGCTAAGTAGTTTCCAAACCTTCCCTCGAAAACCGTTGCATACAAAAATGAGGTCCACATCAAGGTCTCTGATTTAACACGATTTTGAGGATATCCCTTTTATTTGCGACCGAAACAACTCATCTACGAGTCCAGAGAAATTTGGCATTTTTAACATTATTAAGCACATATTATTATTGATCCTTGGCCCTTTATAACAATCACAACATCGGCTGCGAACCGGCAAGATGTGATAGTCTATTATGACCTTGGAATTTTTCCTCTGCCTTTATTAGAAGTCTACAACATCGGCTGCGAACCGGCAAGATGCAGAAAACTTTTTATGGCTTTGGATTATTATTATTATTCATTATTCATTATATATTTTGCCAAATCCCGAGTCCTACGGCTTTTATAACAATCCCAACATCGGTTGCGAGCCGGCAAGATGGAATAGTCTATTACACCGTAACACTGGCAGTACCTTGATGTGTACCCAACTTTCATAAGCTAGGATTTTCTAAGGAAGAAATAAAAACTAATTATCGCCAAAACCAAAATAGCTTTAATTATTCCTAAATTACTATTTTTGAGTGAAACAAGCTTATGGGAACAAAAAGCCACAAGTAACTTCGATGAGCTCTAAAGAGATCCAACTACTCCACGTTTAGCAATCTAACTTATGAACAACTCTATCATTTCTCGTTCTTCGCAAATTTAAAATCTTAAATAATAAGATCTGCGAATGCTTAGCCTTATAATCAAGTCATGCATATATAAAGTCAAATACGGGAACTTGCAAATTCTTAAAAAGAATTCGCGTTTTCTAGCTCCTTGTGTAAAAGACTAGCACAAGCTTATAGATTATAAACGGTTAAGGAGACAAGCTAGGGCTCAACACGCCCGGTCAAGTCAGAATTTTATTCCTACTCTCACCAGCGGAAAGTCAACAAAAATGTCAAAATTTATTATATTTTTGCACAAAAAATTTTTAAAATTTTCTCATTTTTTGGATTTTTTTTCAATTTTTGGAGGAAAAACGGGGTTGCATGAGAAAACGCAAAAATGCAAGGCAAAAATCAAATCGCAAGATTACCCCCCCAGACTAAAACGAGACATTGTCTTCAATGTCTTAAAGGTAAGGGTTCTCCTACATAAATCTAAGGCCGTTTATTAATTATGCCAAAAGATAGATGAAAAACGATAAGATTTTAGGATATCGATGAGCAACGAATGATGAAACTCGAGTAGCGTGAAGGAAACTACGAGCACGAGAGTCTTCATCATCGGGCATTCCTGGACACATCACAGAAAACACGAAGCACAAGATACGGAAGAGGGGATCCCTCCTCACGTTTTATTAGAAATAAGATAAGAAGATAGAATGATAAGCATGGGGTGCCTCCCACGAAGCGCTTGTTTTTGGTAACCGAGTCACATGAGCTTGACTCGACCCCGAATTAATTTGTCCTTGGGGGAGCATGTGGAAAAGATAATCTCCATCGGACTTTCGTTCAAGATGTTTGGATAAACACTGAAGCGCATGAAAGTTCCACTCCAATGAGATACCCGCGGTATTTTTTAGAAAGAATAACCAGAAGTGGTAATACCGGGGTCAAAGGTAATATCCTCACTCCCGAAGGAGTGAAGGATGGGAGAAGAAACAACATAAGTGATGAAGAGCATAAAGATGTTGAGGATGATCATAAGAAGCTCTTCATCATTAGCAGAAATTTTGTCAAAAGTCTCGGGTGGGAGGGTTGGGATGAAATCTTCATGAGAAGGTATGCCTCCCCCTAGACTAGAATCTTCCTCCGGATCAAAATAGAATTGATCGTAATCCGGAGAAGATATGCAATGAGTGAGTTCACCGGAGAACTCCTCATGAAGAGAATCAATCATATGATGATTTGTGAACTCAGGTTCCGTCACAGACTCATCACTTTCCTCCATCTGACTATCAAAGATTAGATTGTCCGAAATCAAAGTAAACCCCGATTCGAACTCAAACAGAGGGTTGGTGATAGTTGTTTTGAAAGTTTCGGGAACAAGGTCATCAAATTTCTTTGGTAGATTGATTTCAACTTCCTTCGGAGGGAGAGAAAGAGATGGCTTTTGGTCTAATAATTTTTCAAAAAGAATATCTCCCTCCGGATTAAGACAAGAATCATCAATTTCCGGTGAAATTGATTCATCTTTGAAGAACACCTCGAGCTCTTCCCGCAAGATCACACTTCCCTCAATCGGAGGAGAAGGATGGGAAGAGTCGGAATTAAGAATCTCGATGTGATAAACTTGTTCTGGAGGTGGGACAAGTGGTGTGCTCTTAGAGCTAGCAATTTCCACCGCTTCCGTTGTAGTCTCCGATTCGTCTTCATCATCGTCGTCAAGAATACTCTTAGAATTTGCAGCACAACACTCAAACCATTTGCTCGATCCAGGATTGATTTTCATAGCCTTGAGCTCAGCACGTTTTTCTGACATGCTCTTGACCGTGAATCTAGAAAGGTTGGGATCAACTCTTTTAGGAGCAATTACGGGATCGGATTTTTGATCAACCGTAGCGACATTGCATTTGTCGGTTTGAGGATTCGAGTTCAGATTAATATTGAACGTGACTTTTTCCTTATCGACCCGCAAAGTAATTTCTTCACCATAAACATCGATCAAAGCACGCCCGGTCCTCAAGAATGATCTTCCGAGAATAAGAGGAACCCGGGGGTCGGCTTCGAAATCAACTACCACAAAGTCTGCAGGAAAATTGAACTGCCCCACCTTTACAAAGACATCCTCGGCTACACCTTTAGGAAGGGTTATGGACCGATCCGCAAGCTCGAGGGTCATGCAAGTGGGGGTGAGATCGGGCAGAGACAATTTCTTCCAGATGGATAACGGCATTAGGTTGATGCTCGCACCAAGATCGGCCAAGGCGTGACATTCAACCTTTCCCGGAAATTCACATGGGATGAGAAATTTTCCGGGATCTCCAAGCTTTTCCAGAAGCTTTTTGAGAATTGCCGCGGAGCAGTTTTCGTTCACTGGAGTTTTTGTCATTTCAAATAATTTTTCTTTATTGCTCAACAAACTTTTGAGTGTGGAAGTGAATTTAGGCATCAAGATCAAAGCATCCGCGAAGCTTATATCAAAATGTAATTCTTGGAATATTTGAAAGAATTTTTCCATTTGACTCGAAGCTTTGTCACGGAGCTTTTGATCACTCAATCTCGAAGGATACGGAAGATTGGTCTTAACGGGAGCTTCTTTAGGAGCTTTTTCTTTTGGTTCAACATTTTTCGGTTCAGGTGGGTGGATGACCGGAGGTTGGACGTCTTTGGTTCCTCCGTTGTTAGTAGGAGGTTCCGTGTCCTTGGTCACCTAGGTCTCACGGACGACTACCTTGGGAGATAGAGAAGAAGGGGTAGCCGGAGCCGTGGGTCCATCATATGAAACACCGCTCCTAGTCGTGATCGCCTTAGCATCGCCCCTCGGGTTGGCGATCGTGTTGCTTGGAAGAGTAGTGGTACCCGAACCCGAGGGTCGATCATTTAAACGTTTGTTCAATTCGGTTATTTGATTAATCATCATTCTATTCATTTCCTCTTGTTTCTTTTGCTGTTGTTGGCTTTGAAGAATGAATTGCTTTAATAACTCATCCGAGGGCGATGGGTTTGGCACAAATCCTTGATTTTGATTGTTTGGAAGATTTGGCCCTCGGTTGTTTTGAACAAAACCTTGATTGTTATTTTGAAAATTTCCTTGATTCGGGGCTTGGTTATAATTCCCTTTGTTTTGATAAACTTGATTGCCCCGATTTTGATTTTGATTATTTGGAACATTACGGTTTTGCATTTGCTGATTTTGATTTGGTGGGAAACCGGGTGGTCCGAGAAAATTGTTAGAACGGTAGCTGAGGAGATTACGGTCTCCTTGAGGTTGGTAACCGTTACCACCTTGATTGAAATTTCCAGAAGCAGCATACACATTCTCTTGAGTGTAGCCACCGGAGGCTGGGCACTCGAAATATTGGTGAGGACCACCACATGTCTCACAGCTATGATTAACAACATTTACTTGATTGTTGTTGTTTTGATTCATAGTCTGATTTTGATGAATTCTCAAGATAGCCGTAGACAAATCATTCATTTGTTTAGAAAGAGCGGCTATCTCGGAAGTAGAAGAATCAGTGCTAGATCTTGTTGACTCATTCCTCTCGGCAGAGGAATCCCAGAAATTATGATGGGTGGTCATATTTTCAATGAGATCATAGCACTCTTCGGGTCGACGTTTCATAAACGTACCACCGGCAGCAGCATTAATCGTATCTCGGTGTCGTAATGTCAATCCGTTATAGAAGGTATCTATAATAGTGACCAATAACATATTGTGGTTCGGACACCGATCAATCGATAACTTGTAGCGTTCCCATGCCTCAAACAATGATTCATCGGGAAGCTGACGGAAATTGCTAATCTCGTTCCTTAATTTCGTCACCATCGACGGTGGGAAATATTTCGCCAAGAACTTTGTAACCATTTCGTCGAAACT
This sequence comes from Artemisia tridentata subsp. tridentata, assembly GCA_021014915.2. Taxonomy (NCBI): domain Eukaryota; kingdom Viridiplantae; phylum Streptophyta; class Magnoliopsida; order Asterales; family Asteraceae; genus Artemisia; species Artemisia tridentata. The sequence continues at coordinate 251,215,254 of CP139508.1, forward strand.
ACGAATGGAGTTCTTGGGAAGACGATCAAACCAAGCGGTGGCATGATGCGTCAAGGAGTAAGGAAAGAGATATAGCCGGAGGGCGTCATCGGAGACCCCATGTTGTTTCATACTTTGGGTGACGGTTATGAATTTGTCAAGATGCTTGTTCGCATCATCACCCGGCAAGCCATGGAATTGGCACGAATTTTGGACTTGTTGAATCATATGATGCTTAAGTCCAAAATCGGCGGCTTGAATATTGACGGGGGCAATCGGGCCACCGCGTCCGTGCATTGTGGGTTGGCACAGCTCCTCCATCGTTCGGAGATCGGGAGCTGGCATGTGATTATCACCACCCACCGGCGGGTGTTGATTGTGTGGTTCATCGGCCATTTCCTCAACGGTTGAGAAATGAACACGGTGATTGTGACGAATAATCCTCTCGGGATTTGATAGTGGTGAAAGAAGAGGGTGAGAAGTAGAAGATCGGGTGTGCATACACCAAAAACAAACACAAAATCAAAAAGAAAAACCAAATTTGAAAAGAAAATATTTTTGGATTTTTATTTTTATAAGAAAAATTAGATTTATTTTCTTTTTGGTGATCGTTAATCAACCGTACTCGTTTCTTTCAAAACTACGCGCAGCGTGGCGGGAGAGAAGAATGGATCTCTCTTCGGTCTGCAATTTAATGTCAAGACCTCCTTAAACCCCGTAATTAGGTTGTAGTAAAGAAATAATCCAAGAAACGTTTAATTTTCCGATCTCTTTTGTTGTTAATTAGGAATGGTTTACAACCGCCCTCCTTCAACGGAAGACCGAGGATTTATTATTAATGGTGAAAACACTTTAGGAAAAGTGTTTTTTAATTATTATATTTTTTTGTATTTTTTTTATTTTTCAAAAACAATTAACTTCCGAGGAAGGTTCTTCAAAACACAATTCTTATGGCGAAACTCCAACTCTTTTCAAGCCTTCCCCGGCAGCGGCGCCATTTTGATTTGTCGTTTTTAGTATATATTTTTCCAAAGGAAAAGGCAACGTATGCGTTTTCCCCGGGTCGTTTCCCAACGAAGGTCGAATATCGAGTTGTCGTTAACGTGTCGAATACGTGTGGTGAATAAGTGAAAAAGAGTGATTGATTTGTGATTTTATACTACGAACAATATGAAATAAAAACAACTAATTAAGCTAATTAAACAATTAAACTAAGCATGTAAATCTAAAAGCGAAAATTTGAATTTAAAAACGTTACGCGACGAATTATAAAACGTAAATAAAAATGATTTTGTAAAATTTAAAACTTAAAAATATAAAAATAATTTTCCTATATTAAAATTGATAAAAGAAAATTTTTGGAAAAAGAAAAATATTTTTTTTACTTTTTAATAATTTTTTTTATGAATTAAAACTAATTTAATCTATTTAAATGATTTAAAAATAGTAAAACTAATTAATAAAATCTGAAAATTTTTGAGTAGTTTTAAAATTAAATTTCTAATTTAAGAAAAATAAATTCAGAAACTGATTAAACTCTAATAAGCAGAACAGTCCAAATAAGCACTTAAGAATAAGCTAAAAATAAGCTAAAATAAGCCAAAAATTATCAAAAGCTAAGGACAGATTATTCTAACTACTGGAAGCTAAAATCAAGAGAAATAGATCAAATAAGCACAAGCAATAAGCCCAAAGTAAGCTGAACAGGCTCAAACTCTAATCAGAAACAAACAGCCTCTACACCTACTTTGCATGCCCAAATAAGCAGTCAAATAAGCTGATATTTCAGATCCCAGATGATAGCATTAAAGATTACATGAAATCCAACCTAAAAAACTAATATGCCCAATTTTAGAAATGATTAGCTTATCAAAATTGAGCCCAGATCAGGTGGGATTGGGACTGTTATCAGTGCAGCAGACAGACAAGAAGAAAAAGCAATTTGCAGCCCTTAATTTCAGCACTTAAAAAGCTAATAGCCTGGATCCCAGATGTTGATTTTCAAATATGCTATAAGACCTATCTAAAAACCAAAATATCAGACCAAAAGCTTAAATGAATAAGCCTCTAGCTGCCCTAGAATAGCAGCTAAAAACCACTAGTGTGCACAAAACAACTGTCACAGCAGAGATGAAATTAGGCGCAAACTACCTCAAAACTATACCAAATCAAACCAACTCTTGTGGATTTACTTAAACACCTAAAAGCAATTTAGAACTGCCAAATTTGAGTTCCCAAATAAGCTAAGCTTAATGAGAGCTTAATAGGACAGCTTATACTTCAAAAATTCCACCACAAGACCAAATGCAAGAGTGAGCTATAAACCTTAAGCACCAACTGATTTAAGCCATTTAACCTTACAGTAACTTACACTATTTTAGCTAAAGAGCACAGGAACAGTAAACCTCAGAAACCAAATAAGCCAATCACATCTTAAATTCAACTTATTCTATTTTATACTAAGCCTATCCTATCCTGATCTAAAATTTTTAAATCTACTATAATCTAGAGCTAGTGTAAATGTAATAAGCAGAAAACAAATGCAGATAATCTAAAAAAAATAAGCAGATAATCAAATAGCTAAACTAGGCTAATATTGAAATTGAACTTACAATTGAATCTAAGCTAAATTTATGAATCTCAGCAGCAAAATAACAACCCAGGCTTATGATAAGCCAGTACTAATACCCCAGAGTATTTTATTCATTCAGCATAACCCAACAGCTTATTCACAGCTTATTGTGTTGACTTATTGACCTGCAGCTTTGACTTTTTGACTTTTTGATTGACTATTGGAATTTGTGAAGCAGAGACTGAATTGAACTTGACAAAAGCTTATAATAAGCTACAAAACTTATATAAGCTTGAAAAAACAGAAAAAAACTTATTTGAAGCTGGAATTTAAAACATTTTTTTGGATTTTAAGAGTTTAACAAAAATGAAATGGTAAATAGAATTATACTAAAAATGATTTGAAATAAACTAACAACAATTTCAATAAACTAACTTCAGATAAACAATTAACTAAAATCAGAATCAAGGTAAACTAAAATAAAAAAAATTTCATTAATCAAATCAACTTCAAAGTTACAAGAGAAATTGAAATTACAATACAGGAAATAATTTTGACAGAGTAACCTTAACTAAAACTAAAAAAACTCCCTCTAAACATGAGGGTCGAGGTCCAATTTATAGCCGAAGATAGAACCTTCTGGGATGTCCACCTTGGCAATCCGCGTGAACCTTGAGCCTTCCATCACCCTTGGATCATGCCTTGGCCTCCAATCTTCATTTCCCACCGTTTGATCAGGATTGACGCGTGTTCGGTCCAATAGCCTGCTGCCATGTGTCCAAGCGTGTGTTTCTTTGAGTCTGACACCCTGCTGATACCTCTGATTTGACACTTGTACCCTTAATTGGGTAAATTGGTACGGTAAAAGAATTAGGGTTCGTCTGGGGTAAAAGGGGGAAGAACAAATGGCGGGTTAAGGGATTGTGTTATTTTATTTATGTTTGACTGAAATGATATAGTATTGACCGGGTGTGGATATTGGAGTCCGGGTTTATATTTTGGGTTCGGGTAGAGGTGTGGACTTGGGCTTTATTTAGTTTGAGGTGGGCTGGATTGTTTAATTGGTGGGTTTTTTTTTTAAAATCCGGGTTTAATGTGGTTTATTTAACTTTTGGCTTTATCAAGAATGCAAGGACCAAAGTTGTAAAATATGAAACTCTAGGGTACTTTCGGCCATTCTCCAAAAGTATAATCCAAGGGCTAGTCTTGCTAAATGATGATCTTCAAGGGTTGACTTTGACTTTATTGCATCCCGGCATCGGCTAAAAATAATACTTCCATATCTCGTGCTCGGTTTCCCGGTCTTTGCTTGATTTTTGTCTTTTTCTTCGATATCCGTGCCTGCATACGTAAAAACACAAAAACACAATATATTTGGCATTTTGGTCGGGTTTTTGGTCTATTTGGGTCCGGTTTTGGTCTAGAAATGGTATGTGTTTAAGCACATACCAATGATGTATGAGTTTAATATAATCTCCCCCTTTTTGTGGAAACAAAAAGAAGAAATGCATAGCGGAATTATAGTGCAAGGCCCTTGGTTATTACTCCCCCTAATTGGAGTGCCATGTTTGATGATACATGGATTTTGAGTGCTTAATAGCTCCCCCTTAGACAATACTCCCCCTAGTTGGAGTGCCAAGTTTATGATGCATCAAATGAGAATTCTACAAAACAAAGGTTAGTGCATGATTAGCTCCCCCTTGATCAATACTCCCCGTTTCTAGGGTACCAACGTATATGATGCAAGAATGAGGAATGCTACAAAACAAAGGTTAGTTGTAGATAAACTAACCAAGTAATATGATGCATGAGCAATGAGATCTACAAAGGTTCAACCAAGAATAATAGTTCAACCCATAATCAAGTATAATAGGTCAACCCATGTATAATAGTTCAAACCAAGCACAATGGTTCAAACCAAGTATAGTAGTTGAAACCAACCTTATAATGCACAATAAGTGATCACAATCAACACATAAACATCTACAAACATCATTCAATTGAAAACTATTTGTGACAAATGCCACAAATTAAGATATTACAAAGGAAATAAAAGTAGAAAATAACTTATAAAGAAAAAGAGTCCTAAAAAAAATCCTAGAAAAGAAAAAAAAACTTAAGATAATAGGCTCCTAGTTGAGCATCTATTGTGGTGGCTGTAAAAGAGCGTTGAGGAGCTCAAGTATATGGTTCAAGATGAACCTCATCTCATTTTGCAACTCATGAACCAAAATGTTGGTTCTTTGAGTGAGATGGGCGGTTCGGTCACACATGGAGCAACCATGGCGAGGGAAATTGGGTGTCACACCCCCAAATTCGGGTCCAGCGGAAGACTACGTGTCGCTGGGGTGTAACTCAATTGGTATCACAACACAAGTGCAAAGAACGGTTTTTATTTCATTCATTTAGAATAACATTGTTTACCAAAAATGTTATATTACATTGTTAAAAGTGATGCGGGATTAGGCCCTTAAAATATAGTTTGAAACGGTCCCTGTATAAATATCAGAGTCTTCTATGACCATGCCATGCCCTGCCAAAACCTCCAGTAGCGTGCCTTTGCTAAAAACCTGAAAATACATGCTAAAACGTCAACACGAGGTTGGTGAGTTCATAGAGTTGTTTGTAAAATGTAATGCCTTTGAATAATGATTTCCCAGCAAAGGCATTGTAAATCCACTCAGTCCCAAGCCCGTCCCATTCCAGGCTTGCAACCTGTGTGTTTACAACCCACTGCCAAATGAGTTTTGGTTTGGTGAGTAAAAGTAATATGTGGACCACAAGATTCACAGTACATTTGGTTGATCAATACATTCGATGATGTGACCAATTCATTCGGTTGTGTGACCAGTTCATTCGTCATGTGACCCGTTCATTCGGTCATAATGCCCGTACATTCGGTTATGTGACCCATTCATTTTGTCATGTATGTACATAGTGGTGGAGCCGGTTCATTCGGTTAAGTATGCATAATGTTTGAAGTACTTGTGTCCATGAGTGATAAGAATTTAGTGCAATACTAGTGAATACATTCGGATGAATAACAAATTCATAAGTGGAGCAAGTAATGCTTTGATGAAACAAGTGGCATAATCAAGTAAATCATGTATACATTTGGATGAAAATGAGCATGTATTCTCCCCCAAAATGATTACAAAACAAGTAAAAGGAGGGGCTATGAAACTCACCTGGTGCGATAGCTACGATGACAAAAGTGAATACACTGAAATGAGGCACGATCTCTAACCGCGACCTAATATGAATGATGGAATCTAATGTAAGAAATGAAATGATGCTGCACATGCAAATACGTATGTTATCGATACCACTCGATGATTTTGGAAAATAACGTTTATCGTCGAAAAATACATTTTTGACGTCTCGTTAAGTTACATACTACTTTTCGTGTAAATATGTTGAAACGGTACTCCACGATCCTTGTTTGGTGTTATATTGGTTAATATAATGTTTTCGTCGCAAAACAACTCTTTTTACAACTTTTGAAAGTATGCCCGAACGGCCTTGTAAAACTAGCCGTGAAATATAGCTCGTTATGTGTTAGAAATAAAACTCAACGTTTTTGTAAACCTTGTAACAATATCTAAATATCGTTATATTCAACTTTTGACCAATTATGTCTCGATCAATTAGATAATCGGCTATCAACTTAGTGACTTGTAAAAATACTAGTTTTCATACTTAAAACACTTTATAAAAGTGGGCTGTCAAAATAAGTGATGAATTGTCGGGCTTTAAACGTGTATATCTCGGTCGTTATAAGCTTGTTTTCTACGTTCTTTATATCCACGGGTTCGTATAAATATAAACTAACATATTTTTAATGGCTCGGCTCATCTAGATCACGGCTAACGACTCGTTTTGCCCCTTAAAGTTCGGCAATCAGCAACAGTTTTTCTGAAAAATATAGTTTTCGTCGCGTAACTTAAATAATTCATAACTTCTTCGTTATAAGTCGGATTTTAGTGATTCTTGCGGCCACGGTTTCGTTTTTGAAAGTACTTTCTAAATATGAAGGCCAAAATGACCCATCAGTTACTGAAAATTCCAGATCTGCCGATTAAGGACAGACCCTTATCTATAATGTTTAAAATCCATTTTTAAGGTTCTAAACTTACTCAAATCTCTCCAAATCAACTCCACAAGTTCGCAAATCCTACCATACACCTTCTTAGGGTGTCATGGGGTCCTAAACATCACCAACCATGGTGGATTTCATGAGATCATTAGTGAAACCTATAGATCTAGTGATTTAGGGAGTTTATGTTCAAAAGTGGTATGTATAACTTTAGTATCTTGCATGGATGATCAATAAAACTTGTAAATACATGAACATATACATCAAATGAAAGGATAAAAATGATCAAAACATAACTTTGAAACTTACTTGATGATTGGATGAGATTTGATAAGAAATGAGTAGAAATCTTGAAGTTTGATCACAAATTGATAACTAGGAATGTAAAGGGAGTATGATTATGCATTGTTCTTGAAAAATTAATGGGTTTTGGTGTGTTCTTGATGGTGAGGCCGGTTGGGGTGGATGAGAGGGAGAGTGTTTGATCTTTATTTCACCTAAAATGATGTGTATGTATGTGTTTAAGTTAGTGGGTTGCTAAATAAATCAAGGGTAATTCATTTAATGCAAATTGGAGTATTAGTTAAATGGGATGGTTAGGGGGGGCGGCACATGGGTGAAAGGGAAGAGGATTTGATGGTTAATTAAAGGTTTGTCCCCCATTTAATTAGATATTGGCTAGTTTAAATTATATATTGGGTGTTATCGGGTACCGAGTTATCTTGAAATAAATGTTAACGAGGTGAAATAAAATATGACGAAGTTGTAAAAATTATGAAATTGTATTCCTGATGAGAATCGGGTGTTAAAATAATTATCGAGTTGAAAAATTCGCAAACCGACGCTGTTATAGGCATTTTCCGGAAAATATAGCAAATGGTTTTAAAACACCGGGTAAATTAATAATATAATTTTTATATCATTATAATAAGTATGAAAATATGTTAGGATCATTGTCGGGAGTATCGGGTATATTGTTAGTAGTAAAAACTGAGTGGTAACGTTAATTACAAATTAAGCATACGTAAATAGAAATAATGCATATCCGTGCATGACCTAGGATACTGATGATGTTACTGATGATATGTAGACTACTTCTAGTCTATATGACGGGTCCTTAATAATGATGTATGAATACGCCGCTAAACCTCACCGGTTACGCGTATTTAAAGACCCGTAAACCCAGTTTACGAAGTGATGAACGATAACCATGAATAGTGAATTCTTCCGGGAATGAATAGTGTCATGTGAATAGTAAAATTTCTGAACGCTTCTCAGAATCTCAAATTGACTCCGAAAACGATGAATAGTAAAATGATGAATAGTGATCGGTGAATAGTAACTGATGAATAGTAATTTCCCGAGATGAATAGTGAATATGGAAAATATCCTGAAAATGCGGGTTGTGACAGTCTCCACCCGTTAAAGGAATTCAGTCCCTGAATTCAGTTAGCGTTGGTCTCTGGAGGGTACTCGGTGAAGAGACGTGGATATATGAGTCACATTGCGGTGATAAAAGATAAAACATTCATTAGATCGGAATCGTAATAGTACATGAAGTTCGTACGATAGAACACAAAGTGGACATAAAAGAAATACAACACTAGAGGGTTTACGCTTCCGTTAAAATAGATAAAGCAGAAGTTCTCTTCTTAACCATTGTCATTGTTGTTGTTGTCCTGACGAGCCTCGCACTTCAACGAACTCTTCCTCCATGCTGGTTTCTCAGCTCTGGACATTCACTCTTGAAGTGTCCAATTACTCCACACTCATGGCAGGTTACCGTGACTTTCTGATGCATTACGAGGGTGGGAGCCTTGCAATCCTTGGCTTTGTGTCCGACCTTTTGGCAGTTTCCACATTGAGTGGGGCAAGGTCCCTCGTGGTGAAACCGGCACTTGTGGCACTTGGGCAAAGTCCCGGCATATCCTTTCCTTTTACTTGGTCCTGCAACGTAGGCCTTAACCATTTCATGTCCTTTGTTTGGCTGCCATACTTGATCATCTCGTTGGTTGTCATCCCTTTTCCTCTTGTTTTCGTTGTTGTTGTGGTTGTTGTTGTTGACAGTAGTTTCTTGCTTCACTACTTGAGCCATAAGCTTTTGAGACATTCTGATAGCCTCATCCAGTGTGTGTGGTTCAGAGGAAATCACATCTCCTTGGATGTTGTGAGGTAGTCCACCAGTGAAATTTTCTAGCAGCTTTTCATTATCTGGAACCATAGTTGGACATAGCACAGCCAATTCTTGAAATCTCCTGATGTATGTTTCGATATCATTACCTGTTGTCACTAGCTCGTAAAACTCTGTTTCCAACTTCTTTATTTCAGTGCGTGGACAGAACTTCTTAGTCAGCAACTCCTTGAATTCATCCCACGTAAGCTTGTGAGCATTTTCCATTCCCACGGGTTTTGCATAAGAATTCCACCACGACATAGCTTCCTCAACAAGTGTACTAGCAGCAAACTTTACCTTGTATTCCTCTGGACAGTTACATAGAAGAAACACAGATTCTATCCCTTCATACCAACGGATCATAGCAGTGGCTCCTTCAGTGCCCTTGAATTTTGGGGGATCTCCACTCTTAAAGTCCTTGTATGTACATATACGACCATTAGTACCATTAGCAGCCATTCCGGCAACTCCTGCGGTTTCTGCCCGAGAAGCGGCTTCAGCAGCCCGTGCAGCTACGGCCTCCCTTTCAACTACTAGTGCTGCCTCTATACTATCCGCAACAAGCTTCCGAATAGCAGCTGGTGTCATAGTTGAAGTAGCTTTCTTTGGCGGCATAACTCTTCAAAACATGAAAAGAAGGGTGAAACGTAAATAAGACGTTTCCTAGAAGTAGATGTTCTGAGGGGTTTGTCATAAGATGAAAACTTGAAGTCGTTATGATTAGTTGGCATGCTTCTAGGCGGTGGTTCACGAGGGAAATGAAGGCATGAATGTTCTATAATCTTGGTTAGGAGGTTGGATTCATCCCTATAAATGTTTCTTGGTGAGGAAATCAAATAACAATGATGAGGAATTCACATAACAATGATGAAAGAGAGTACGGTGATGTAAATGTATGGTGCACAATGGGAATGTCCATGAGATGCAATGCTTTATCGGCGCACTTCCACTCAGTGGTAATCGAAGTGGTGTAGGTGTGAAATGTTCTTGCAACGTTTGAGTACGCACACATGAATGAAACATTTGGAAATTGGGTAGAGAATTGATCTGGACAAAATTTTATTATAACTATTCTCAGTATTGCAAAATTCATCTCTGAGCAGGGCATAGGTAGTCAGCCTATGTCCAACTGTCCCGGGTTGAATATAGGTGACGAGTCTATATTCCACCGGGGTTCAATGAATTTTAAAATACTCAGCTCGGTTATACTAATACTAGGTCCTTCACATTTGAAAAGATGTTCCGAAAGACTAATGTAAATGACCAATATCGAGGTCGAATAATGAAACTACGCAAGGAAAAAGGCGTAACAATGAAACGCATATGATATGTAAGCATACTAATATGGAAGACAAGGATGGTAATCAACTAGAATAAGTGAGTATAATCTATCTGATAATGAGATACAAATCTCATCAATTATGTCAGCAACAAACCACAAATGAGGCATCAGCTTGGCAGGCAGGCACGTGGCGGTCATAGGGTTAAGTTTTTGTAAATGTAGCTATAGTCTAGGTTTTAAAATCACCCAGTTCTCTATAGCCTAGGCTCTGATACCAATCTGTCACACCCCCAAATTCGGGTCCAGCGGAAGACTACGTGTCGCTGGGGTGTAACTCAATTGGTATCACAACACAAGTGCAAAGAACGGTTTTTATTTCATTCATTTAGAATAACATTGTTTACCAAAAATGTTATATTACATTGTTAAAAGTGATGCGGGATTAGGCCCTTAAAATATAGTTTGAAACGGTCCCTGTATAAATATCAGAGTCTTCTATGACCATGCCATGCCCTGCCAAAACCTCCAGTAGCGTGCCTTTGCTAAAAACCTGAAAATACATGCTAAAATGTCAACACGAGGTTGGTGAGTTCATAGAGTTGTTTGTAAAATGTAATGCCTTTGAATAATGATTTCCCAGCAAAGGCATTGTAAATCCACTCAGTCCCAAGCCCGTCCCATTCCAGGCTTGCAACCTGTGTGTTTACAACCCACTGCCAAATGAGTTTTGGTTTGGTGAGTAAAAGTAATATGTGGACCACAAGATTCACAGTACATTTGGTTGATCAATACATTCGATGATGTGACCAATTCATTCGGTTGTGTGACCAGTTCATTCGTCATGTGACCCGTTCATTCGGTCATAATGCCCGTACATTCGGTTATGTGACCCATTCATTTTGTCATGTATGTACATAGTAGTGGAGCCGGTTCATTCGGTTAAGTATGCATAATGTTTGAAGTACTTGTGTCCATGAGTGATAAGAATTTAGTGCAATACTAGTGAATACATTCGGATGAATAACAAATTCATAAGTGGAGCAAGTAATGCTTTGATGAAACAAGTGGCATAATCAAGTAAATCATGTATACATTTGGATGAAAATGAGCATGTATTCTCCCCCAAAATGATTACAAAACAAGTAAAAGGAGGGGCTATGAAACTCACCTGGTGCGATAGCTACGATGACAAAAGTGAATACACTGAAATGAGGCACGATCTCTAACCGCGACCTAATATGAATGATGGAATCTAATGTAAGAAATGAAATGATGCTGCACATGCAAATACGTATGTTATCGATACCACTCGATGATTTTGGAAAATAACGTTTATCGTCGAAAAATACATTTTTGACGTCTCGTTAAGTTAAATACTACTTTTCGTGTAAATATGTTGAAACGGTACTCCACGATCCTTGTTTGGTGTTATATTGGTTAATATAATGTTTTCGTCGCAAAATAACTCTTTTTACAACTTTTGAAAGTATGCCCGAACGGCCTTGTAAAACTAGCCGTGAAATATAGCTCGTTATGTGTTAGAAATAAAACTCAACGTTTTTGTAAACCTTGTAACAATATCTAAATATCGTTATATTCAACTTTTGACCAATTATGTCTCGATCAATTAGATAATCGGCTATCAACTTAGTGACTTGTAAAAATACTAGTTTTCATACTTAAAACACTTTATAAAAGTGGGCTGTCAAAATAAGTGATGAATTGTCGGGCTTTAAACGTGTATATCTCGGTCGTTATAAGCTTGTTTTCTACGTTCTTTATATCCACGGGTTCGTATAAAATATAAACTAACATATTTTTAATGGCTCGGCTCATCTAGATCACGGCTAACGACTCGTTTTGCCCCTTAAAGTTCGGCAATCAGCAACAGTTTTTCTGAAAAATATAGTTTTCGTCGCGTAACTTAAATAATTCATAACTTCTTCGTTATAAGTCGGATTTTAGTGATTCTTGCGGCCACGGTTTCGTTTTTGAAAGTACTTTCTAAATATGAAGGCCAAAATGACCCATCAGTTACTGAAAATTCCAGATCTGCCGATTAAGGACAGACCCTTATCTATAATGTTTAAAATCCATTTTTAAGGTTCTAAACTTACTCAAATCTCTCCAAATCAACTCCACAAGTTCGCAAATCCTACCATACACCTTCTTAGGGTGTCATGGGGTCCTAAACATCACCAACCATGGTGGATTTCATGAGATCATTAGTGAAACCTATAGATCTAGTGATTTAGGGAGTTTATGTTCAAAAGTGGTATGTATAACTTTAGTATCTTGCATGGATGATCAATAAAACTTGTAAATACATGAACATATACATCAAATGAAAGGATAAAAATGATCAAAACATAACTTTGAAACTTACTTGATGATTGGATGAGATTTGATAAGAAATGAGTAGAAATCTTGAAGTTTGATCACAAATTGATAACTAGGAATGTAAAGGGAGTATGATTATGCATTGTTCTTGAAAAATTAATGGGTTTTGGTGTGTTCTTGATGGTGAGGCCGGTTGGGGTGGATGAGAGGGAGAGTGTTTGATCTTTATTTCACCTAAAATGATGTGTATGTATGTGTTTAAGTTAGTGGGTTGCTAAATAAATCAAGGGTAATTCATTTAATGCAAATTGGAGTATTAGCTAAATGGGATGGTTAGGGGGGGGGGGCGGCACATGGGTGAAATGGAAGAGGATTTGATGGTTAATTAAAGGTTTGTCCCCCATTTAATTAGATATTGGCTAGTTTAAATTATATATTGGGTGTTATCGGGTACCGAGTTATCTTGAAATAAATGTTAACGAGGTGAAATAAAATATGACGAAGTTGTAAAAATTATGAAATTGTATTCCTGATGAGAATCGGGTGTTAAAATAATTATCGAGTTGAAAATTCGCAAACCGACGCTGTTATAGGCATTTTCCGGAAAATATAGCAAATGGTTTTAAAACACCGGGTAAATTAATAATATAATTTTTATATCATTATAATAAGTATGAAAATATGTTAGGATCATTGTCGGGAGTATCGGGTATATTGTTAGTAGTAAAAACTGAGTGGTAACGTTAATTACAAATTAAGCATACGTAAATAGAAATAATGCATATCCGTGCATGACCTAGGATACTGATGATGTTACTGATGATATGTAGACTACTTCTAGTCTATATGACGGGTCCTTAATAATGATGTATGAATACGCCGCTAAACCTCACCGGTTACGCGTATTTAAAGACCCGTAAACCCAGTTTACGAAGTGATGAACGATAACCATGAATAGTGAATTCTTCCGGGAATGAATAGTGTCATGTGAATAGTAAAATTTCTGAACGCTTCTCAGAATCTCAAATTGACTCCGAAAACGATGAATAGTAAAATGATGAATAGTGATCGGTGAATAGTAACTGATGAATAGTAATTTCCCGAGATGAATAGTGAATATGGAAAATATCCTGAAATGCGGGTTGTGACAGTCTCCACCCGTTAAAGGAATTCAGTCCCTGAATTCAGTTAGCGTTGGTCTCTGGAGGGTACTCGGTGAAGAGACGTGGATATATGAGTCACATTGCGGTGATAAAAGATGAAACATTCATTAGATCGGAATCGTAATAGTACATGAAGTTCGTACGATAGAACACAAAGTGGACATAAAAGAAATACAACACTAGAGGGTTTACGCTTCCGTTAAAATAGATAAAGCAGAAGTTCTCTTCTTAACCATTGTCATTGTTGTTGTTGTCCTGACGAGCCTCGCACTTCAACGAACTCTTCCTCCATTCTGGTTTCTCAGCTCTGGACATTCACTCTTGAAGTGTCCAATCACTCCACACTCATGGCAGGTTACCGTGACTTTCTGATGCATTACGAGGGTGGGAGCCTTGCAATCCTTGGCTTTGTGTCCGACCTTTTGGCAGTTTCCACATTGAGTGGGGCAAGGTCCCTCGTGGTGAAACCGGCACTTGTGGCACTTGGGCAAAGTCCCGGCATATCCTTTCCTTTTACTTGGTCCTGCAACGTAGGCCTTAACCATTTCATGTCCTTTGTTTGGCTGCCATACTTGATCATCTCGTTGGTTGTCATCCCTTTTCCTCTTGTTTTCGTTGTTGTTGTGGTTGTTGTTGTTGACAGTAGTTTCTTGCTTCACTACTTGAGCCATAAGCTTTTGAGACATTCTGATAGCCTCGTCCAGTGTGTGTGGTTCAGAGGAAATCACATCTCCTTGGATGTTGTGAGGTAGTCCACCAGTGAAATTTTTCTAGCAGCTTTTCATTATCTGGAACCATAGTTGGACATAGCACAGCCAATTCTTGAAATCTCCTGATGTATGTTTCGATATCATTACCTGTTGTCACTAGCTCGTAAAACTCTGTTTCCAACTTCTTTATTTCAGTGCGTGGACAGAACTTCTTAGTCAGCAACTCCTTGAATTCATCCCACGTAAGCTTGTGAGCATTTTCCATTCCCACGGGTTTTGCATAAGAATTCCACCACGACATAGCTTCCTCAACAAGTGTACTAGCAGCAAACTTTACCTTGTATTCCTCTGGACAGTTACATAGAAGAAACACAGATTCTATCCCTTCATACCAACGGATCATAGCAGTGGCTCCTTCAGTGCCCTTGAATTTTGGGGGATCTCCACTCTTAAAGTCCTTGTATGTACATTTACGACCATTAGTACCATTAGCAGCCATTCCGGCAACTCCTGCGGTTTCTGCCCGAGAAGCGGCTTCAGCAGCCCGTGCAGCTACGGCCTCCCTTTCAACTACTAGTGCTGCCTCTATACTATCCGCAACAAGCTTCCGAATAGCAGCTGGTGTCATAGTTGAAGTAGCTTTCTTTGGCGGCATAACTCTTCAAAACAAGAAAAGAAGGGTGAAACGTAAATAAGACGTTTCCTAGAAGTAGATGTTCTGAGGGGTTTGTCATAAGATGAAAACTTGAAGTCGTTATGATTAGTTGGCATGCTTCTAGGCGGTGCTTCACGAGGGAAATGAAGGCATGAATGTTCTATAATCTTGGTTAGGAGGTTGGATTCATCCCTATAAATGTTTCTTGGTGAGGAAATCAAATAACAATGATGAGGAATTCACATAACAATGATGAAAGAGAGTACGGTGATGTAAATGTATGGTGCACAATGGGAATGTCCATGAGATGCAATGCTTTATCGGCGCACTTCCACTCAGTGGTAATCGAAGTGGTGTAGGTGTGAAATGTTCTTGCAACGTTTGAGTACGCACACATGAATGAAACATTTGGAAATTGGGTAGAGAATTGATCTGGACAAAATTTTATTATAACTATTCTCAGTATTGCAAAATTCATCTCTGAGCAGGGCATAGGTAGTCAGCCTATGTCCAACTGTCCCGGGTTGAATATAGGTGACGAGTCTATATTCCACCGGGGTTCAATGAATTTTAAAATACTCAGCTCGGTTATACTAATACTAGGTCCTTCACATTTGAAAAGATGTTCCGAAAGACTAATGTAAATGACCAATATCGAGGTCGAATAATGAAACTACGCAAGGAAAAAGGCGTAACAATGAAACGCATATGATATGTAAGCATACTAATATGGAAGACAAGGATGGTAATCAACTAGAATAAGTGAGTATAATCTATCTGATAATGAGATACAAATCTCATCAATTATGTCAGCAACAAACCACAAATGAGGCATCAGCTTGGCAGGCAGGCACGTGGCGGTCATAGGGTTAAGTTTTTGTAAATGTAGCTATAGTCTAGGTTTTAAAATCACCCAGTTCTCTATAGCCTAGGCTCTGATACCAATCTGTCACACCCCCAAATTCGGGTCCAGCGGAAGACTACGTGTCGCTGGGGTGTAACTCAATTGGTATCACAACACAAGTGCAAAGAACGGTTTTTATTTCATTCATTTAGAATAACATTGTTTACCAAAAATGTTATATTACATTGTTAAAAGTGATGCGGGATTAGGCCCTTAAAATATAGTTTGAAACGGTCCCTGTATAAATATCAGAGTCTTCTATGACCATGCCATGCCCTGCCAAAACCTCCAGTAGCGTGCCTTTGCTAAAAACCTGAAAATACATGCTAAAACGTCAACACGAGGTTGGTGAGTTCATAGAGTTGTTTGTAAAATGTAATGCCTTTGAATAATGATTTCCCAGCAAAGGCATTGTAAATCCACTCAGTCCCAAGCCCGTCCCATTCCAGGCTTGCAACCTGTGTGTTTACAACCCACTGCCAAATGAGTTTTGGTTTGGTGAGTAAAAGTAATATGTGGACCACAAGATTCACAGTACATTTGGTTGATCAATACATTCGATGATGTGACCAATTCATTCGGTTGTGTGACCAGTTCATTCGTCATGTGACCCGTTCATTCGGTCATAATGCCCGTACATTCGGTTATGTGACCCATTCATTTTGTCATGTATGTACATAGTAGTGGAGCCGGTTCATTCGGTTAAGTATGCATAATGTTTGAAGTACTTGTGTCCATGAGTGATAAGAATTTAGTGCAATACTAGTGAATACATTCGGATGAATAACAAATTCATAAGTGGAGCAAGTAATGCTTTGATGAAACAAGTGGCATAATCAAGTAAATCATGTATACATTTGGATGAAAATGAGCATGTATTCTCCCCCAAAATGATTACAAAACAAGTAAAAGGAGGGGCTATGAAACTCACCTGGTGCGATAGCTACGATGACAAAAGTGAATACACTGAAATGAGGCACGATCTCTAACCGCGACCTAATATGAATGATGGAATCTAATGTAAGAAATGAAATGATGCTGCACATGCAAATACGTATGTTATCGATACCACTCGATGATTTTGGAAAATAACGTTTATCGTCGAAAAATACATTTTTGACGTCTCGTTAAGTTAAATACTACTTTTCGTGTAAATATGTTGAAACGGTACTCCACGATCCTTGTTTGGTGTTATATTGGTTAATATAATGTTTTCGTCGCAAAATAACTCTTTTTACAACTTTTGAAAATATGCCCGAACGGCCTTGTAAAACTAGCCGTGAAATATAGCTCGTTATGTGTTAGAAATAAAACTCAACGTTTTTGTAAACCTTGTAACAATATCTAAATATCGTTATATTCAACTTTTGACCAATTATGTCTCGATCAATTAGATAATCGGCTATCAACTTAGTGACTTGTAAAAATACTAGTTTTCATACTTAAAACACTTTATAAAAGTGGGCTGTCAAAATAAGTGATGAATTGTCGGGCTTTAAACGTGTATATCTCGGTCGTTATAAGCTTGTTTTCTACGTTCTTTATATCCACGGGTTCGTATAAATATAAACTAACATATTTTTAATGGCTCGGCTCATCTAGATCACGGCTAACGACTCGTTTTGCCCCTTAAAGTTCGGCAATCAGCAACAGTTTTTCTGAAAAATATAGTTTTCGTCGCGTAACTTAAATAATTCATAACTTCTTCGTTATAAGTCGGATTTTAGTGATTCTTGCGGCCACGGTTTCGTTTTTGAAAGTACTTTCTAAATATGAAGGCCAAAATGACCCATCAGTTACTGAAAATTCCAGATCTGCCGATTAAGGACAGACCCTTATCTATAATGTTTAAAATCCATTTTTAAGGTTCTAAACTTACTCAAATCTCTCCAAATCAACTCCACAAGTTCGCAAATCCTACCATACACCTTCTTAGGGTGTCATGGGGTCCTAAACATCACCAACCATGGTGGATTTCATGAGATCATTAGTGAAACCTATAGATCTAGTGATTTAGGGAGTTTATGTTCAAAAGTGGTATGTATAACTTTAGTATCTTGCATGGATGATCAATAAAACTTGTAAATACATGAACATATACATCAAATGAAAGGATAAAAATGATCAAAACATAACTTTGAAACTTACTTGATGATTGGATGAGATTTGATAAGAAATGAGTAGAAATCTTGAAGTTTGATCACAAATTGATAACTAGGAATGTAAAGGGAGTATGATTATGCATTGTTCTTGAAAAATTAATGGGTTTTGGTGTGTTCTTGATGGTGAGGCCGGTTGGGGTGGATGAGAGGGAGAGTGTTTGATCTTTATTTCACCTAAAATGATGTGTATGTATGTGTTTAAGTTAGTGGGTTTCTAAATAAATCAAGGGTAATTCATTTAATGCAAATTGGAGTATTAGTTAAATGGGATGGCTAGGGGGGGGCGGCACATGGGTGAAAGGGAAGAGGATTTGATGGTTAATTAAAGGTTTGTCCCCCATTTAATTAGATATTGGCTAGTTTAAATTATATATTGGGTGTTATCGGGTACCGAGTTATCTTGAAATAAATGTTAACGAGGTGAAATAAAATATGACGAAGTTGTAAAAATTATGAAATTGTATTCCTGATGAGAATCGGGTGTTAAAATAATTATCGAGTTGAAAAATTCGCAAACCGACGCTGTTATAGGCATTTTCCGGAAAATATAGCAAATGGTTTTAAAACACCGGGTAAATTAATAATATAATTTTTATATCATTATAATAAGTATGAAAATATGTTAGGATCATTGTCGGGAGTATCGGGTATATTGTTAGTAGTAAAAACTGAGTGGTAACGTTAATTACAAATTAAGCATACGTAAATAGAAATAATGCATATCCGTGCATGACCTAGGATACTGATGATGTTACTGATGATATGTAGACTACTTCTAGTCTATATGACGGGTCCTTAATAATGATGTATGAATACGCCACTAAACCTCACCGGTTACGCGTATTTAAAGACCCGTAAACCCAGTTTACGAAGTGATGAACGATAACCATGAATAGTGAATTCTTCCGGGAATGAATAGTGTCATGTGAATAGTAAAATTTCTGAACGCTTCTCAGAATCTCAAATTGACTCCGAAAACGATGAATAGTAAAATGATGAATAGTGATCGGTGAATAGTAACTGATGAATAGTAATTTCCCGAGATGAATAGTGAATATGGAAAATATCCTGAAATGCGGGTTGTGACACATGGAGCAACCATGGCGAGGGAAATTGGGTGGAAGGTTTGGTTCGTTTGTTGGTGGTGGAGGTGGTGGAGCATGATTTGATTGTTGGTTTGGGTTTGGTGGAGGCATGATGGATGCATGCAATGTGGATTGTAGATCCATTGCTTCATTAAGGTGGGAATCCACCATGTTCGAAAAGGCATAGAGGCGATCAAGTTCCTCATTTATTTCGCCTTGAAGGGTGGAAGTTGGTTAGAAAGGTTGAGGTTGAGGTTGTTGTGGTGGAGCTTGTTCATGGTAGAGAGGACCATGAATGTCCCTATAGATGGGGTGGAAGAGAAGTGGTTCTTGTTGTGAAGGTTCTACCTCAAAAGGCATTGGTGGTGGATTGGTGGACCTTGGTGGAAGGTCTTCCAAGGTTTCTAAGTATGGGTGTGCTGAGGTTGGTGGAGTGGCAAACAACTCTATTGGTTGTAGTTTAGGTGAATGAGGAGGTGATGGTGATCTTGTTAATTAAGATGGTGCGGGTGGTGGTGTGGTGGCCACGAGTGTTTTGGTAGGTGATGGAGTGGTGATGATGATATGTGGTGGTGTTGGAGTTGATAAAGTAAGGAAATTCTCATTAGCAATTAGAGATGATATGTTTAGGGGTGATGATTCTAAGGATGAGGAGTTGAGATTTACAAAACAGCATGGTCTAACACTCATTCTGGCCGTTCTTCTGTGTGGTCTGGATGTTGAGGAGTTGTTTGACTTAAGCATTATGGAGAGAAAGGTTGAGATATGCAGAAAATGCTACTAGAAGTGATGGTGAAGGTGTGAGAAATGATCATCTAAAAGCTTCGAATTTATAGACTCCAAGGTTTATGGAATAGTGTTTTGATTTGATGTTAATCCATACAAAGATGGTGGTTCCTAATCATTTGGAAGAAGAAAAGAAGCTAGTCATATCATCAAAGTCAATCCATCGAAATGGAGTTGAGTGAGATGAAGAAAATATGCAGTTAATGCATAGTAGTGAGTGCGAAATCTAATGATTTGATTGATCTACGGATTGCATGTAACCATTTTGAGGGATCCTTGATTGTTGGAGAAAGGTAACTTGAGTGGATTTTAGAATTTTCAAGTTTTGGTGGGAAATTGTGTTCCTATTTGTTTAAGGTTTCTAAGATGATCCAAATGTGATGGAATATCAGAAAAGGTATTCTAATAATAAGAATCAATGATCTAAAGTGCGGGATTAAACGAGGAATTTAAAAATGGAGCTGTTGGAAGGCGGAACCAAACGACTACACATGCGGATCCCTGTTTTTGGTTCTGCCTGATCCTTTGGGTGAAATTTGGCGGCACCAAAATATTGGACAGACGAAACCATATTTTTGGTTCCGCCATATCCGCCGATTAAAAAATGGAGACAGTGGGCATTTTTGAAAGCCCGAAACCCGTTCGAATCCTGTAAATTTTTCTAAAACATGTGTAATTAATTAGTTGTGATTGATCAATAACAAAAACATAGGTATTAACACATGTAAGAATATAGATCAAACCAAGGCTAATGAACTTACTATTAATGGAAGTTAAGCCAAACAGTGGCTTAAAAGTAGAAAATTGATAACATCAAAGTGTTATCGTCCTGCATGATCACGTTAGTTCACATAGTTGTTCAACGATAAGTTAATATCCTACAATCATAAAAATTCATCACATCATTGTTTAAAACTGATTGTACCAAACACTCATTAACCTCTCACTACCTGTCAAGTTTGTTGTTGATCTTCATTAGCCAACGCCCGATGTTCTTGAACATCCCTCTCGTTTGTTTGAACTCTTCAGTTTGTTGTTCAATTGGTGGAAGTTGGTTCATATATTCCGGAGGTTGAATCCTATAGTTTAGGAGTCCGTCATCCTCGCTCATGGATGATGATGATGAGGAGGTTGGTGGATGAGGACGTTTTCCTTTCAATTTGGCTACTCTCTTGTCACTCAAGGGTACAAATGTATGAGGAATGAGGGAGTAGTCAGGGCAAAAACCTCTAGCATTAGGAGGGACAGGTGCAAATGCTCTATAAAGACGGGTGAGAAGCATCCCGTATGGCATAGCGGTGGTTCCTAACACGGGTATGTCGGCCATCCTTTTGGCCACATAGTAGTAAAGATTGAAAGGTTGATTAGTTGACACGCAATAAAGCATGTAGCATAGGCTAGCATTGATGTGGTCTCTATTCCCTATGGTGCACAAGACGTATGCCCGAAGAATTTCTTTCCATTTCTTAAATTGTAGCCTAAGTTCGTTTACCTCCATGCCAAACGGGTCTCGATTGACCTCATTGCCTTGTCGGGTGGTCCTAGTGTGGGAAGTTCTAGGGAGGAAGAGATGATCACGGATAATCTCTTTTGGTGTCAAAGGAGTGTCGTATGGAGGCATACGATCGACAATAGAGTCAAGGGTTGACAAAGACCATTTTTCGGAGTAAACGCAATTACCTTCACCCGGAATTTCTAGGACTTCTGCAAATTGGTTTAAGGGAATGTTGAATTGGGATAGATTGACTTTGAAATGAATGGAGATGAGACCATAATCATTTGATCTAAGGAAAACACTAGCATAAAACTCTAGTATAAATCTAGGACATATTGGTTTGTCAATGTCCAAGAGCCAATCAAATTGAATGGTAGCTAGCTGTTGGCGAATGTCGGTTCCTTCTAGAAATGAAAGGTCTATGGTTCTACCCTCGTGGACATATCTCTTCTCTAAGGCCTTAAAGATTTTCACTTGGTCATTTGTAAGTCCCTTAGTCTTATGGTGTTTTGGGAGGTATTTAAGGGTATCCTTGTGATCGTAGAAGGTTGCGGGAGGCATGATTTATCCTAGATACAACAATTACATAGTTTAGTTAAAACTTAACGAGAGTATAGATATAATGTTCTAGTGTGTGCCTATATGGGGACAATGTGGAGGTGTAGTTATCTCGACTCTTTTTAGTGCATGAAAATTTTTGTTTAGCAAATTTTGTAACAAAAAAAGAGATAACCTAAATGCTCCTAATTCAATGTAGCTTCGATTGAATGTACCCTTTAGCATTCAAGAGACATTATGCAAATGATGTTTAAAACATAACATTTTTATTTGTATGAACAATGTGCAAAATCATTTTTCCTAATAGTGAGAAGGTTTTTACAAAGAATTTGACATGGGGTTTTTAGTGAATTATGATAATGTCTTACAATATGCAATTCCTAACTAAGGGAAACATGATTAGTTATATATTTTAACAAATATGCTTCATGATTTTTACAAAACGATGCATAACCCCCAGGATTTGATTTTGTGCAAGAAATAGAAATCCTAGACTCAGATCAGGAGTGTAAATATAGTTGGGATACTTACAGTGTGAATTGAAGCACAAATTGGTTGGAGTAGAATGCCTAAATTCTGAGAATGGTTTGCTATGGGGCGAGTTTGTGTTGCTTGTGTGTTGTGAGAAGGAGAAAAGGAGTGTTTGTTTAATATATTTAAAAACTGGCCCAGGAGCCCACGGATATGGCGGAACCAAAAACTAGGATCCGTCCTTGTTGTCGAAGGGTTCGGCGGGAACAATTTTGGTTTTTGGTTATTTTTGTTGTGTTTGGTTAAGCTAAGGTTTTAGCTACACATTTGGTTCCATTAATCCTAATCCAAGTGTAAGAAGGTCAAAGGGTTCTCTCTTAAGATGTTTCGTGAGGATATCGGCAATGTTGTCTTCTGAGGATACTTTCTCGATTGAGATGTTTCCTTTTTGAACATTGTCGCATAGAAAGTGATGACGAATTTCTATGTGTTTGGTTCTAGCATGTTGAACTGGATTCTTACTAAGGTCGATAGCTCTTTTGTTGTCGCAGAGAAAAGGGATGTCCTTGAGTTGGATCCCATAGTCGACGAGAGCTTGTTTCATCAAAAGTGCTTGTTCACATGATTTACCTGCAGACCGTACTCGGCTTTAGTTGTTGAAATTGCTAGAGCCGTTTGTTTCTTTGAGAACCATGCGGTAAGATAATGCCCAACAAAAGTACAAATACCACTTGTACTCTTTCTATCGACATAGTCACTGGCATGGTCTGAGTCGGCATACACTATGGTTTCAATTCCCGTTCCTTTGGGATACCATAATCTTAAGTGTGTAGTACCTTTAATGTATCAAAATATTCGTTTTACGGCTTCAAGATGGGATGTTTTAGGATCTTCTTGAAAGCGAGCGTGTAGACCAACACTAAACATAATGTCGGGTCTACTAGGCATAAGATAGAGTAGGCTACCAATCATTCCTCTATATTTAGTGCTATCTACGGATTCACCTTCTTCATCCTTTGTGAGTTTAGTTTCCAAAGACATGGGTGTTTTCATAGGTTTGGAATCTCTAAGACCAAATTTCTTAAGCATATCTTTGATGTAATTAGATTGGTTGAAGAATATCCCATCTTCTAATTGTTTTATTTGGAGTCCTAAGAAAAACTTTAGTTCCCCCATCATAATCATTTCAAACTCGTCATGCATGATTTTTGAGAAATCGATACATAACTCTTGACAAGTTGATCCGAATATAATTTCATCCACATATATCTGAACTATGATAATATGTGATCCCTTTTTCTTAGTGAAAAGAGTGTTGTCTACTAGTCCCATGGTATACTTATGTTCAACCAGGAATGTCTTAAGTCGATCATACCATGCTTTTGGTGCTTGCTCAAGTCCGTATAAAGCTTTTTTAAGTTTGTAGACATGGTTTAGTTTTTCAAACTCAGCAAAGCTGGGAGGTTGTGCGACATACACTTCCTCATTAATAAAACCATTAAGAAATGCACTTTTGACATCCATTTGAAAAAGTTTTAAGTCATGTGCACATGCATATGCAAGTAGTATTCTAATTGACTCGAGCCTAGCAACCAGAGCGAATGTTTCATCGTAGTCAATACCTTCTTGTTGATTGTAGCCTTGAGCTACTAGCCTAGCTTTGTTTCTAGACACTACACCATTTTCATTCATTTTATTTCTAAAAACCCATTTTGTTCCAATTATGGCTTGTTATTTAGGTTGAGGGACAAATGTCCGAACATCATTCCTAACAAATTGGTTTAGTTCTTCTTGCATTGCTATAACCCAAGATTCATCTTTTATAGCCTCATTTATATTTTTGGGCTCAATGGTTGAAATGAAACAAAATAAATTACTTTGATTTTGAACTTTTGATCTTAAGGTTCTTTCATTAATTTCTCCTATGACATTATCTAATGGATAACTTTTAGATTCTTTGACATTGACTATTTCTCTATTTAACAGTTCATCTTCTTTGTCATTATCTAAATTTTCTTGGTTTTCAACCATTTGACTTTCAACTAAGTCATCATCTACCAAAGGTGATGTCTTAGAGGGAGGTGGACTTTCGTTAAATGTTACGTTCAACGATTCCTCGACTCTTAAGCTTTATTTGTTCAAGACGATATAGGCTTTACTATTTTGCGAGTATCCAAGGAACATACCTTCACAAGACTTTGGGTCAAATTTGGTGAGATACTCCTTAGTGTTAAGAATGAAGCACTTTCTTACAAAAACTCTAAAGTATCCTAATGTAGGCTTTTTGCCTCTATAAAGTTCATATGGAGTTTTATTCAAAAATGGTCTTATTAAAACTCTATTTAAGATATAGGTAGATGTGTCAACGGCGTTACACCAAAACTTTTGCGGTATGTTTTGTTCATTTAGCATTGTTTTACTCATTTCTTGGAGTGTTCGGTTTTTACATTCTACTGCATCGTTTGATTGAGGGGTACGCGAAGCTGAAAAGTTATGTGTTATGCCATTAGCATCACCAAAAGCTCCAAATTGAGTTTCATTATCAAATTCTCGACCGTAGTCTTTTCTAATTGACACAATGCTATTTCCTAATTGATTTTGAATCTTCTTACTAAGAATTTCAAATTTATCAAATGCTTCATTTTTACTTTTCAAAAATTTAGTCCAAGTGTATCTTGAATAATCATCCAATATGACTAAAGTATAGAAGTTGCCTCCATAACTTTTTATAGCGGATGGACCAAACAAATCCATATGCAATAGTTCTAAACACCTAGATGTGGACACCATGTTTTTAGCATTATGGCTATTATGAACTTGTTTCCCAATTTTGCAAGCATCACAAAAGTGTTGGTCGTATTTCAACTTGGGTAGGTTCCTAACTAGTTCCTTAGATGATAGAGATTGGATTAGTCTCATATTGGCGTGACCTAAGCGTCTATGCCAAAGAGTTGAGTTGTCATCTAGAGAGGTAAAACAAAGTTTGTCTTTCGATGTGTTATCTAATTTCATAACGTGTACGTTATTTTTCAAAACACCTTTTCCTATGGTTATACCGTCCTTAAGTATTTTACTTCCATTTTCACTGAAAAGGACGTCATACTTTTTACGGCATAGTTGACTAATACTAAGTAAGTTCAAACCTAGATTATCAACATGAGCAACATCATCAATAGAGAGAGAGAGTCATGAGAGATTGTACATTTTCAACAATTTCGCTTTTAAGCTT
Organism: Artemisia tridentata subsp. tridentata; assembly: GCA_021014915.2. Classification (NCBI taxonomy): domain Eukaryota; kingdom Viridiplantae; phylum Streptophyta; class Magnoliopsida; order Asterales; family Asteraceae; genus Artemisia; species Artemisia tridentata. Next base: position 251,240,914 of record CP139508.1, read on the forward strand.
GCTACCAAACGTAACATCACCTCCGTCGTATGCTTGCTAGGTTGAGAAAAGGCTCTTGTTTCCCGTTATGTACCTTAAACACCCGCTATCTTTAATCTACTCGTCTAGTTCAAACCCGACTTTCAAGAATACGTAAGTTATAGAAAAACTCAAGCATTTGGTCCCCAATATCTCATGGGTTCATTTGGGTTAAACATCCCATTATCTTGATTCATGTATGGAAATGGTGGATAGGGGTTCCAAGGCATGTAGCTGGGATTTTGATTGTTCCTACGAAAGTTTGGGTTCCAACTACTTTGATAATGAGGTTGTGTGTTGTAGTTACTTTTTGGAAAGGGTTGTTTGGGAATAGTCGTCCTAGGTCTTTGTAGAGCAATTTTAGTTCTAAACTCATTTTTAGCTTGTCCTATTCCTATAGTAACTGCTGGTTTTTGTTTGTTTGTAGTTGAACTAGTATTAGATTTCCTAGTGAATTTAACAAACTGTATACGAGCAGATGTACTAGCTTTCTGTTCAGCAACAGTTCCCACGGATCCCTTCTCCACTACTGGCGGAACCAAAGATTTGGTTGCGTCTAATCTGTGGGTTTCTGAAATTGTTGGAGCAGTTTCTTGTACTATTACGGCTAGTTTCTTAAAACTACTTAAGTCTCCTAGTTTCATAAAGCCTAATCTAGTTTTATCATGAGGTAATTTTTGAATTTTCATTATCTCATCTACACAACTTATATTTTTATCAAACCTTTTAAACTTAGAGTTTTGGTTGATAAGTACATCCTGTTTGATATTAAGCTTTTCTAATTCTAGTCTAAGCTCTTGACATGAAACACATGCTTCATCAACAGCTTTACCTTTTTCTAATTGTTTAACTTTTTCCTTTAATTCATAAACTTAGTTTTCTAGAAATTTCTTTTTGGTTTTCAAAAACTTATTTTTGTTTATGATTTTTAGGCTAAGTTCACAGAGATTGTTGTATTCTTTTTGTAAGGTGTCATCATTAATAGAAGAATACGATGAGTCAGAATGTACCTCGTCTGAGTCATGAGCCATGAGAGCAACTTCATCGTTCTTAGGCTCTTCGTCATCATCTTCACTGTCACTCCAAGCCCCACTTACAAACGCTCTTTGAGTTTTGTTCTTGGGTGGCTTAGGACATTCTCCTATTAGATGACTTGTATCTCTGCACCTAAAACACTTTCTTTCTCCTTTTCCTTTCTTGTCATCACGGTCTTTCCGGAAGTATTTCTTTTCTTCTCGAGGTTGTCTTATGAACTTTCCTCGTCTCCTAAAGAACATCTTGAAATCTCTTACGGCCATGGTATATTCTTCATCTTCGCTACCCGAACTAGACTCTTGATCATCACTTGAATCTACCCTAGCTTTTAAGGCAATGGACTTGATCTTTTCCTTTTTGCCCTTAACTATCTTTGAATCTTTTTCCATCACCATCTCATGAACTTTGAGATTTCCTATTAGCTCATCAAGTGACATGCTTGAAAGATCCTTGGATTCTTCAATGGTCGTCACCTTTGCTCTATACTTCGGATGAAGTGCTCTAAGAAATTTCCTGACAAAGTTCTTACTACAAAAAGAATCATAAAGTGCTTTAAGAGAAGCAATGATAGTATTAAACCTAGCAAACGCACTATCAATGGTCTCATCTTCAGGGATAACAAATTGTTCATATTGTTGAACAAGAAGATCAATTTTGTTATCCTTGACTTGTGAGTTCCCTTGATGAGTGATAATTAAGGATTGCCAAATATCTTTAGCGGCTTTACATATAAAGACTCTTTCATATTCTTTCCTATGTAAAGCATTATAAAGCATCATTTTAGACTCATTATTTTTGGCTATCAACTTCTTTTGCTAATCACTGTGACGAGTAAGTGAAGTATCCTCATCCCGAACACTTGATATATCTTTTATTATGGCTTTATGGTCACCATCTATAATAATGTACCATAGATCTATGTCTTTTGATTTCACATTAGTTTCAAAGCGGTTTTTCCAATATATAAAACTATTTGGTTCAAATAGTGGTGGTCTTTGCATCGATTGCCCTTCTTTAAAGTTTTCAAAATCCATTGATCGTTTCAAGTTTTAAAATACAACATATTTTGAAAGTTTTGGGTAACGAAGCTCTGATGCCAATTGTGGAAAACTAGAAGGGGGTTGAATAGTTTTACCGTTTTAAAATTCTTTTGCTTTGAATACTTAACATGATTTCAAGTTATGCAAACAATAAACAATATATAACAAGCAAAGAAAGAAACAATCAAACCACAACACGAATGTTTATAGTGGTTCGGTCTACAAGGACTCTCTTCCTTTCCCTACTCCACTCCTCGAGCCTCTAACTCGAGAGTTTTTCTTCACTAAGAAACAAGCTCCCTTCTTGGAGGAGAAATCCTTTACAAACGTCGCTTACACTTTTTTCGGTACAAAGCTAAATACCGAGTTCTTTTACAAGGGCACAACCACTCCAGATACTCTATGTATTTTGAGGACTAAAATACTAAACAATCACAATAGAGGTATATGATAGTTTGGTACAACTATGATGTGTGAAAAATTACAAATTCACACTATTACTAATCTAACAAGTCTTGCAACGCTTAGTTGAAGTTTGTGATGTTTTGATCTCTTTGCTACAAAAGGAAGATCACTAAGAATGAAATATCTAATATGAATGGGTTAGTAATGAATGAAAGAATGAATGATGTTGTTTATGCTTAAGAGTGATGAGAAAACATGAATGAGTGGCTTGCTATTTATAGGCAAACTGCAAATGCCAACCACGGATAGGACGAATCCAATTTTAGGGATCCGTCCGTTATGCATTTTGGATCCGCGGGTCCCTGATAGCAAATCTCCAAAATCTTTTCCAAATCTAACCAAGATATGTCCATATCTAATTCTTTGAGTGAAGATCAATCCAAGATATTCATAAGATCTTCAAGATATCCTAAAGGTATCAATGTGATGTATGCAATGATGTCATTGTACATATTCCATATTTAGAAATAACATGTAAATGAATGGAATATGTAAATGTAAATGTATATAACTTATGAATGTAACATGTATATACTAGTGATCATGTATGTAGCATGTTATGAGTTTTAAAAGCTTGTAACTATATATGTAAAAGACTTAACTTATATTTATGCTTTGCTAAAGATAAAGTTTATAATGGTCATTAACAAAATATAACAAAGATCGTAAAATATAAATAACGTTTTTTAGACGATATTTGTATTAACAAACTGCTTCATTAGTACTGCTCGAACTGTTATCGGAGGAGGACACAAAAACTAAGTTTTGTGTGCTTGATGATGAGCTAGCTGACCCTTTGACTTTAGGTTCATAAACTTTAAGATTGTTATACAGATCATCTAAACTCATGGTATCAAGATCAGCCTTGTTTCTCCATACCACAGTGTGTGTACTCCACTTTGGTGACAAGCTTCTCAGAAACTTTTAATTGACATCTTCTTGAGGAATTGAGACTTCCACAAGTGCTAGTTGACTGACATGTTTCTGAAGTATGTCAAAAGTCTTATCAAGATTTTCAGAACTTGGAGGAGCAAACTTCTCATATTGTTGCTTCAAGAGGTTCTTCCTGCTCTTCTTGGTAGCAGCATTCCCTCCAATCCTTTTCTCAATTGCTTCAAGCAACAATTTAGCATTCTTGATGTGATTGAAGGTCAACTGATGATCATTAGGAATCCCCATCATAATACTGCTTCTTGCCTTTACTTCTAGCCTTCTCTTCAGTAGTTTTGATAGGCAAAGTAATGATAACACTATCAGCAGAAGTTTCAGTTTTAGGTAGTTGATTGCCAGTCTCTATGACCTCCCACATAGAGTAATCAACCCTCTGAATATACTGCTCTATTCTCATTCTCCATAGCTCATACTCTCCAGACTTAAGAATGGGCACCTTTGATGCAGTAATCATGTGAGTAGATTCTAAGTCCATGTCTTCAGTAAGATGAGTTTAAACAGGTTCTTCTTGATTCACAGCTTCTAGATCACAAGCTCTGATACCACTTGTTGATCCTAGTTGACTAATTGATCGAATCCCTTAACTTGTATAGGTTAAGTACTATTGAATAAATTCAATATAACTTATGTAGAAATTGTCTTTGATTATATTATAGTTTATTCGGAATCTAAACTTTAATCTTAAGAATAATTTAATAATCAATATCAAACAAATCACTTCAATATTATTATTAATAATACGAATACTCAACAGTATTAGGGTTTACAACCTTGAAGTTTTCTAAAGAATCGTATCTATCTCTATGCCCTAGGACCTCCTTTTATAGACTAAGGAGTCCTAGTCGGCTTACAATTGCTTGCTATATAAGATAAATCTTAAAAGAATTTTTTCTATATTTATCTAACCGACTATACATGTTTATCTTATAAGCAGTTGTAACTTTGAACTGGCAGCTGTAACTTTAAGTCTAGCAGTAGTAACCACTTGGTGTATTTTCTTGAACATCTTCAGCAACACTAGCAGTAGTAAAATACACAAGTAGTTCTAACCTTTAATACTAGCAGCAGGAATGACTTAGAGCATTTTCGATCAGCAGTTTTAACCAAACAAGCAGCAGCAGCTCTAAAACCCAACACTTTAGATTCTTCAATGGCCGTCACTTTTTCTCTCCACTTTAGATGGAGTACTCTAAGAAATTTCCTGACAAATTTCTTGCTACAAAAAGATTCACCAAGTGCTTTAAGGGAAGTAATGATAGTATTAAACCTAGCAAATGCACTATCAATGATCTCATCTTCAGGGATTACAAATTGTTTATATTGTTGAACAAGAAGATCAATTTTGCTACCCTTGACTTATGAGTTTCCTTGATGAGTGATTAATAAAGATTGCCAAATTTCTTTAGCTGTTTTACACATAAAGATTCTTTCATACTCCTTTTTATGTAGAGCATTGTAAAGCATCATTTTTGCTTCATTATTTTTAGCAATCAATTTCTTTTACTTATCACTATGATGAGCAAGTGAAGTATCCTCATCCTGACCACTTGTGTTATCTTTTATTATAGCTTTATGATCATCTTCTATAATTATATACCATAGATCTATGTCTTTTGATTTCACATAAGTTTCAAAGCGGTTTTTCCAATAGATAAAACCATTTGGTTCAAATAGTGGTGGTCTTTACATAGATTGCCCTTCTTTGAAGTTTTCAAAATCCATGGATCGTTCCATGTTTTAAAAAACAATATATTTTAAAAATCTTGAGTAACGTAGCTCTTGATGCCAATTGTAGAAAACTAGAAGGGGGGTTGAATAGTTTTACAGTTTTAAAATTAATTTACTTTGAGGACTTTATGTGAATTCAACTGTTGTAAATAATAAAAAACAATTAATATGCAAGTAAAGAAAGAAACGATCAAACCACAACACGAGGGTTTATAGTGGTTCGGTCTACAAGGACTCTTTTTTTTTGCTCTACTCCACTCCCTGAGTATCCAACTCGAGAGTATCCTTCACTAATCAACAAGCTCCTTTATCCGGCGGAGAAAACCTTTACACGTCGCTTACACAATATTTCCGACACAAAGCTAGATGTCGAGTTCTTTTAGAAGGGTACAACCACTCCCGTCACACTACGTATTTTGAGGACTAAAATACTAACCAATCACTACAGAGGTTTATGATGGTTTGGTACAAACAATGATGTATGAATTCATACAATTCACACAATGATAAACAAACAAGTCTTGCAACGTTTTGTTGAAGCTTGTAAGTCTTTGAATGATGCTTTGATCTTCTTGCTACAAAAGAAGTTCAATAAAATGAATATGAATGAGTTAGTCACAGAGAATGATGAATGAGAGAATGTATGTTGGTTTTATGTATGTAAGTGATGAGCAAAAAACATGGTGTGGCTTGTTATTTATAGGCAACAAGTGCCAGCAAGCCACGGATTAGGCGGAACCAATAATTTGGTTCCGTCCTTATAGTATTTTGGTTCTGCCGGGACCTGATATAGGATCTTCAAAATCTTTATCAAATCTAACCAAAATATTTACCATATCAAATCTAACCAAAATATTTACCATATGTTTCAAGGATCCTATAGAGATATGCAATCTAAGATTTACTAGAGTAGGATGATCCATGGAATTATGTAAAAATGCATTTTCATTTTGATTAAAATGTTTAAGAAAGTAAACTTGTAAAATGTATATACTAGCTAGCTAAATGATGTTGATTAGTAAGTAATTAGTTAGTTAGTGATTTACTAAAAATGTTTGATTACCTATTTTATCATAAGATACATTTTTATTGATTGTAAAACATACTAATTTTACTTTGACACCTAATGTGGAACTTTATTTGTTTTTAACACCTAATGTGGCACTTTTCTTAAAATGACTAAAATGCTATATATGAACAAACAATTTGTCACTTATGTTAAGAAAAACTATATATAAAAAAGAATTAACTAGATTTTTGTTTTGCTAAAATAAAATTTATAATTGTCATTAACAAAATATAGCAAAGATGTTTTTTAGACGATATTTGTATTAACATTCTACATATTTGAACATTTGGTGTCTTAAACAAACATGTAAACTAAGACCCGCGATATTAATTTAGGTCGCGTGTGGATGCCACACACTATTGTTACTCGACTTATCAATTCACACAACTTATTTCTAAGTTGAGTTCATAGCCCTAGTTTAATTGTTTAACTGATTTATAAAATCCTTGGGGGAGATACATGCTACTACTTTTTATGATCACAATTGCTTGAAAACAGTATGTTTATCCAAATGTGTTTTCTCTCAGGTGTTTACTATTGCATAATTTATTCTTGGAGGCGCTTGGCATTGGCAGGGTCATAGACGACTCTGATATATTTTTGGGACCACATATTCTCTTTTATGGGCCTTATTTCCGCACTATTTTTAATTAATGTAAACAAAATACATTTGATTTATGAAATTCCTTCTAAACGGTTGAGGTAAAATTGTTATTTGTACCTTTGGTTGGGATTCCAATTTAGTAGCACCCCAGTGATTTTATCTTCTGCTGCAAACCATTTTTGGGGGTGTTACAATGTGGGAGACGACCACAGGCATTGATAGTTGTAAAGATGCATATCATCGTCAAGGAATATAAATGTTGTCAACGTACAACTTACCTCGTTTAATGATAAATTCAATTGATACGAACCATCAAGATTCATTGATACGAACGTGTTGGTTACAGAATATACAAACTAACCAAAAAATACAATGAAAAAAACAATGATCTGAACGTATAACGAAAAGATACTAAAAAGTAAAGAATTGAAACGTAAATAATTGATACACCACCAGTATCCAATCGGAAAACATATTGACATTGACTATAGTTCACCGAAAATAACTTTTACAAGGTTTTTGACACACAAATGAAGCGGCAAGAAAAGGAGCAGCGGTAGAAGAAAAGGTTGTCGTTGTGGTCAGATTCGGTACAGAAGATGAATAGATGAAGGCGGAGGTAGATGACGGAAATGGGCGGTTGTGGAACAGGGATGACAGTGTAAAACTATAATGGCAAAAGAGGATATATGAAATTGAGAGAGATGAACGTGGGATAAGAGGGATGGTATTATAGGTTAATTAAAGGATTACGAAGTAGTTACCTATTATACCTTTGTAATCTTATGTTAGCATTACATTTAATGCTTATAGTTTATAGAAGTGATGATCATTTCTTCATATGAACCTTGTATCATTGTAAATAGGGAAAATTCCAAAATACAAACTGTGGTTTGTCTCGTGTCTTGCTTTACATCATCGTGGCTTTTTTTGGCACAAAACTATCCCTCTGTTAGCAAAGTTGGAACAAAACCATCCCTCCATTAGTTAAATCAGTCAATGAGGAATAATAATGCAAATTATTGTCATAACTCGTAATTTCAGGTCATTTTCCAAACCCCGGTAATTTACTATTCATCAAACACTATTCATCGAACACTATTCAGCATTTCACTATTCATCATTTTTGAAGTCAGTTTGAGACTTTGAGAAGTCGTCAAAAATTTTACTATTTACATGACACTATTCATTCCCGGTGGAAAATCACTATTCATGGGCATCATTCATCATGTCGTAAACTAGGTTTATGAGTATTCAAATGCGCGTAACCAGTTAGGTTTAGCTGCGTATTCATGCATCATCAGTAAAGACACATCATACGGACTAGAGTAGTCTGCATATCATCAGTAACATCATTACCATATCAGTTCATGCATGAGTTTGTGTGATTTTCATTAACGTATGCTTAATTGTTTAATTAACGTTACCACTCAGTCATTTCTACTAACAGTAAACCCAATACTCCCGACAATGATCCTAATACATTTTCAAGCTAATTATAATGATATAGAGATTATATTATTACTTTACCCGGTGTTTTTAAACCAATCGCTATACTTTTCGTTGACGCTTATAACTCCGTCGGTTTACGAAATTTCAATCCGATTATCATTCTAACACCCGATTCTTGCAAGGAACATGATTTTACAATTTTTACAACTTCGTCGTATCTCATTTCACCTCGTCATGAGCATAACCAAGAACACCATCAAAATCCATACATTTTTCAAGAACAAGTCATAATCATACTCCATTTGCCTTCCTAGTTATGGATTTGTGATCAAACCTCTAGTTTATTACTCATTTCTTATCAAAACTCATCCAATCATCAAGTAAGTTTCAAGAACATGTTTTGATCATTTTATACTTTCATTTGATATATATGTTCATGTATTTTCAAGTTATATTAGTCATCCATGCAAGATACTTATGTTTTACATACCAGATTTGAACATAAACTCTTTAAATCACTAGATCTATAGGTTTCACTAATGATCTCATGAAATCCACCAAGGTTGGTGATGTTTAGGACCCCATGACACCCTAAGAAGTTGTATGGTAGGATTTGCGAACTTGTGGAATTGATTTGATTTAGTATGATCAAGTTTAGAACCAAGAAAGTGAGTTTTTAACAATCTAAAATAGCTACTGTCCAAAAACGTGTAAACTGGAAAACTCAGTAATTTTTGGCATATTTTGGCCTTCATATTCAGAAATTTCTTTCAAAAACGAAACCGTGCCCGCAAGAATCACTAAAAACCGACTTATAACGAAGGAGTTATGATTTTTCGAAGTTAGACGACGAAAACTAATTTTCTGAAAATTTAGTTGCTGATCGCCGAGATTCAAAAGACAAAATGAGGCGTTAGACATGATCTAGACGACCCGCCCATTGATATTATGTTAGTTCATGTTTATACGAAGCCGTGGATGTAAAGAACGTAGAAAACGAGCTTGTAACGGCCGAGTTATTCACGTTTAAAGCCGACGAACTCTAGTTTATTTTGACAGCCACTATTAGAAAGTGTTTTAAATATTAAAACTAGTGTTTTTGCGAAACATAACGTTGTTAGCCGATTTTCTAATTGATCGAGGCGTGTTCAATCGAAAGTTAAATGAAACGACATTTATACATTGTTACAAGGTTTTCAAAAATGTCGAGTTTGATCAACTAACACGTAACGTGCAATATTTCACGACTAGTTTCACGAAGTCAATTTGGACATATTTTCACAAGTTAAGGAAAATATTAAATTGCGATGAAAACGCTACATTTTGCCGATAGAACACCAAACAAGGATTGGGGAGTACCGTTTCAACATGTTTACGTGAAAAGTAGTTTATAACTTAACGAGACGTCAAAAGTGTAGTTTTCGTCGATAAAAGTTATTTTCAAAACTAACAAGTGGTATCGTTAACATAAGTATTTGCTTGTGTTGCATTGTATCATTGCTTACATTGGATCACATCATTCATAATAGGCCGTGGTTAGAGACCGAGCTTTATTTCATCATATCCATTGTGATCATTGTTGCTATATCATATCAGGTGAGTTTTCATAGCCCCGTTTTAAATTTTTTATTGATTTCTAAACTCTCGGGGGAGAATACATTGCACCATTTTTATATGCGGACCAAAGTATACAAACTCATTACATTGCTTAAGTTACATCATTGCCCAGATTAAAGTCCCCTTTATTATCATGAACCGTTAATTGTTAGCAAGCGAGAGTGAGTGAATAGATCTATTGAGGGTGACTCCTCCGTTCGGGTTGGTAGCACCAACTGGTCAAACGAACGCATTTCATTTCTGTCATATTAGAGTGATTGGCAAACACTCGGTTGGGGCATTTCATTCAGTCTAGCTTCGGGGTCATGAGCTTAGAGCTAATGTATCTTTTTTATGTGGCATTGTTTTGTCATACACTTTATACTTGTGGTATCCGTACAATATTTTATTTACATAAACCTATGATCTCATCAACATTTTTGTTGACCATTTTTTGCAATGTATTTTCAGGTAATTAAGGTATCGCATGTTGGCTTGCATATGGACATCATGGAGTCGCGGAGTCGACGCGTCTCACTTTATATTTTATGCACTTATCCATCGTTTGAATTGTATAAACTTGTTTTTCTAAAAACTTGTTTCTCCTTTTGGGACCTAGCTTAATAACTCTGAATGTTTTTAAATAATCAAACGATGTATTTTATAAACGACACTTTAGGTCGTTCAATATAACTGTAACTTTGGTACTATGACCAGTCGTGCCCCAGATTGGTACCAGAGCAAAGGTTATAGCGAACTAGGTTGTCCATTATATCCTAGACTATAGCTGCACCATCATAGCATCTCATCATTGTAGCATAAGTGCATATTCATTATATCACATGTAGTGATTGCGATTTCATACATATATCATTTCACATATGTTGTTTCAGTGATGTCTTCGGATTCACACCCTACTGTTATCTCGTCTGACTTTGAGTCAGCGGACGATACTTCCTCACTACCCTGCATCATACTAGAGTCTTTTACATCATCCCCGATACCCACTATCATTTTGTCATCAGTGGAGCCTACTCCACAGTCTTCACCCGTGATGTCAGAGGCCGAGACAGAACCCTTTGAGGAGGGGGAAGTCGTGCCTACCCCACCAATGTCACCTGTGATCCGTCGTGGTGTCCCAGAGTTGTTCTAGTTATCCAGCCAGGAGAGTTTTTACCCTATGGTCGAGTTTACCGTACATATCCAGGTGGGCCACGCATGAAGCGCACTGCTGCTAAGCGAGTTCATCGTCTCACTGTCAGGTCACCAGCTGCATTTGTATCCCTACCACCACCATCATCACTTACTTCATCTCATCCACTCCGTCGCCGCTTGACAGCGAGGAGGAGTGTGACATTCAGTACAGCACCACCATTGTCACCTTTACCATCCTTATTATCATTGTCTCCACCATTGCCATCCCTATCAGCACCACAGATGCCATCAGCACAAGTTCATCTCTGTTATGAACGTAGAGATCCTACCCCTATGTCAGACCTACCGCTCAAGAAGCGGGCTCGTGATGAAGCGAAAAGTGTACCGCTTTTAAGGGGTCATTTAAGCCCTAAATCGTATTTATTTGGTCAAATATTGCCCTAAATCGTTCCTTTTGTCATTTTAGGTACTTTTGAGGAGAAATCTGGAAAAGGAGGCATTTTGGACGTTTTTGGAGCATTAAAGTGAAGAAAACGGCAAAGTCTCAAGAATCGGCTAAAAGTTACTCTTGACGGCGTCAGACTTTACTCTGGACGGTGTCATGCCTTGGCAAGAAAAGTTGGACGTGAAATTTACTCATGACGGGCCAGTGAAAATAGCATGTGAATTCTGACGGCGTCACGCTTTAACTTGATCGAGGGCGTCACGGCTTAAATCATAAGGGGACGGCGTCACGTTCATGGTTCGACGGCGTCAAGCCTTGATAAGCCAGAATGGATTTTGGAAGAGCTAAAGAGGGACGGCGTCAAAAAGGTCATCCGGGAACCCTAAAAGCGGCGAGGTGACGGCGTCACACTCCATAAGGTGACGCCGTCAGATCCAAAAATCTATATATAGTTTTCTAATTTTTTGTCATTGGAAGGAGAGCTTAGTGTGTGGAATTTTGGGAGAAAACCCTAAGACGAATTTAGCTACTTTTTCAGGGCTTTTTGCCTTGAGATCTTCCATGTTTCATTGAAAGATAAGTTATCAATTAATCATTCAATATGTCTATGTGTTGTTTGATTCTATCTTATTCTTGTCTTTTGTTTAACATGTTAGGCTAAATTTATCTTGTGTTTGCTTAGATCTAATGAAACCTAGCTATTGATTATTGGTTGTTAGTGTGTTATTAGTTGTATTGGATGATTGTTTATCTATGTTAGGCTTAAGAAAACTGGCTAACTTCCTATTCGGTAACTTGCTTGAACGTCTTAAGAAACATGAACCAAATGCGTACTAAAGGTTTTTATGGTTGTATTTAATGCACAAGCGAATTCTAGTGATCCCATGTTAGGAGCTTCCTAGCCGGCTCGACATAGGAGTGAAGTAGGAGCTTGTAGAGTTGGGGAAGTAAGTACGCCACCCCACGAATGGTATTAAGGAATACACCCGTCATCCACGCAACTAATACACACTAATTAACCGGTAAAAGATAGTTAGGGAGTAAGGAAATCTAAGTAAACACATTTCTCTACACATAAGTTTCTCACCACATTTTCATTTCAGTTATTTTATTTTATTTGCATTCGTAGTAATTTGGGTTAGTTGACTAGCAACTAATTCCGCCCACTCCTTCAAAACCGAGATTTTACTTGCTTTCATAAAAATATAAAAACATAAAAAAGAATCTTCCTCAACCCTTAGACCTAATTAGAGTAGCCTTTCACACCTAACGAACACTATTCCCTGTGGAGAACGATCAATCCCCCGTACTTACCACTACACTATACTACATCGGTCAGGTACACTGCCTGGTGGGGTTGTAAGCCTCTTGAGATCCCTCGAGAGGTAAAACCTGTTGTAAGGTTACAAAACCACGCATCAAGTTTTGCGCGCTGCCGGGGAATAGTTATTGTTTAGGTTGAATTTTATTTCTATTAGGTCTACTCACTAGATTCCTTTCTAGTGAGATTTTTATTTTATTTTTCTAGGTTTTCTTTAGTCTATCTATTTTCTTCGTGTCTTTGTTCGTAACCATACCATCCGACATCATGGAAGATGGTAATATCCTTAACCACAACAACCCACCACCACAACAACCACCACCACCTCCTAGAGCCCGTACTTTAGGAGAGTATTCCCGTCCTAGCCACCATGGCTATCGAAACACCATTGAGCTCACTCAAGGAGCCAATATCACACCCTTGCGATCCGACACCATCCGGTTGGTGCAAAGCGGATGCGCATTCCATGGACTTCGTTCTGAAGATCCTAATCAACATCTCAAGGACTTTCTTAAAATCGTTGATTCTATAGACCTTGATGTTGCCACTCGAGAGACGACCCGATTGCGTCTCTTCCAATTCTCTCTGCGGGACCAAGCTAGTCAGTGGCTAGAACGTCAACCCGCAGGATCCATCACCTCTTGGGATGATCTCACCACTCGTTTCCTTGCTCAGTTTTTCCCACCAGGGAGAACTACCAAGCTAAGGAATGATATCTTGATGTTCCAACAACGTCAAGGCGAAACTCTCTACGAGGCATGGACTCGATTCAAGGACTTACTCCGAAAGGTCCCTCACCATGGTATGGATCCTTGGCTACAAATCCAAATCTTCTATGAAGGCGTCAATCATCAAACTAGAAGAGCCATAGATTACGCCGCCAATGGGAGATTGAGCAGGCTCAGTGTCGATAAGTGCTGGGAAGTCATTGAGGACTTAGCACAGTACGAAGAAGAAGAATGGGATGACTCAACATTCTCGGAAGAAGGGATTTTAAATTGCATGAGTGCAACCCAAGAACAGCTGTTCGCAAACATAAAAAGGCAGGTTGAGAGCTTAATGAAAGCGGAGATACCTACGGCTGATAAAAATCCCGATGAGTGCGTGAACACAATTGGTAAACATACGTTTCACCAATTCTCACGACAAGATGAATTTGAAGGGATAATGCTAACTTTCGTGAACAACCAAGAGAGACGTATCAAGGAATTAGAAACTCACTTGAAAAACACCCAAGATATGTTCATGGAACTAGCAGAAAAATTCATCTCGAGAATAAAAGAGAAAATTAGGGAAGAAGCCTCACACAAAAAGATCGAAAAGATCTTTGAACTCCCGGTCCCTAATGAACCATACAACGAATGGGATGATGAAACCCTCCTCCCCGATCCTTCACTTTCAAAACCCTCTTATTTATTTGGATCCTCTCGCGAGAAAAACTCTCAAGATCGTAGCATTTTCGTGGGGAGCATGGTTGTCACGCTCCCTAACTTTCATGAAGCTAGGAAACGGTCTTTTGGCTTTAAGCCAGGTGTGAGAAGAACTCAGTTAAAGCACACCATCATTTTGAAAACCCCCTGGGAAAGTTCCTCTCACTCCCTGAATACTCGCCTTGATGGAAATTGGGACCCGAATAAGACGTCAACCGACCCTTTTCAACATTTTACTACACCCCGTGACAGTAACAAAACATTTGACCCAGGAGGAACTTGTTAACGAGACTAGCTATCAGGATTATTGACCCTGACTAGCTGCTCTCTTAAAGTACGAGGGGCTCATTTGTAAACTGGCACAAAGTAGCAAAATACGCTAATCTGACGGCGTCAGAATTTGAACGTGACGCCGTCACCCCGTCTGCACAGCAATAATAACTTAATTTCCATCACTTTCATCACACACCCCACAAACCATATCCACTCAAACCCCACCTCCGATTTTCCCAGGACAAATTCGCCAATTCCCGCTTCCAATCTTCACGTGGTAAGTAATTTTTACTCATTCTTTTCGCTTCAATTACTCATAGGATTTGTAAATTTCGAAAATCCCCAACTCGTGAAACCCTAGGATTGATTCATGCTTAGAACTCATAATGTGTTTTAATTAGTGTTATTTAACAATAATTAAAGCATTTGATGGTTGACAATCAATTGGGTCTATTCACTAATGGGGAGGCCACGAATTTGAACCATAATCTATGATCCAATCACCCATTTTGCTGTAAAAAAGGGCGTTTGGTTTATAAGCTTAAAGTTTGAATATTGATTTTTCCCTCGTAATTTCGGATTTAAACTTGGTTGAACCTGACGGCGTCACCTATCAAAGGGTGACGGCGTCAGACCTGTCTGATACGCCACCAAGTCTTTAATTCACATATTAACACTTTTGTTCCTCCTGCTTTGTTCCAGATAATGAGTAAGCGTCAAAGACCCAGCCGAGGAAGTTCTTCCCGATCTCAAGAAAACTTTGGGGATACGGTCCTCAGTTGGGGTATCTTTGACAACGATGCTGCTACAAGCAAATACGCACAATTGCTACTACACAAGGTCGAGAATGGAGCAGTGGTTGACTGGGGCTTTCTGAGGAGAGTAGGTCTTGAGCAGACTTTTCTCCAAAGTTTTCAGACGGATGGGTTTACCGGCCCACAGTGGGAAAGACTGTTTAAGATTCAGGAGCCGGTATATGAGGAGTTGGTACGGGAGTTCTTTGCCACCTTTCATTTTGACATGGCTGAGGCAAGGACCGATGTGGGCGGTACCACGATCTACTTCAGGCTGGGGGGTGAGTTAAGGACGTGTTCTGTTACTGAGTTTGGGTGGAGACTTGGGTTATATGATCAGCATGATACCATTCAGGCAGGGTTCATGCAGAGGTTGTTGCATGGGGAGTTGATGAAGAATGATTTTAGATGCTCTATTTTCTGGCAGACTATTGGGGATGGGGTGTATACCTCGACCACTGTGGCATCCCAAATCAGGGATCCTAGGGTTCGGTTGACTCATCGTTGCCTCACCTACAGCTTGACAGGGCGTCACAGCTCTCACCACCGTGTCACAGCTTCTGATCTCTTCTACCTGTACACCATCTACTCTAATGATGTTTACTGCAACATCCCGTTTTGGGTTGCTAGCTTTATGCATGGTGGAGTTGGGGAGAGGGAAGGTGACAGGATTTATGGTGGGATGTTTATCACCCGACTGGCTCAGTCTTATGGAGTCCTCAGGCCCGAGGTCATGAGGTATTTGAGTGGTGATAAATGCAGGACGGTGAAGGAGAGGTCCCTGAAGCAGATGGAGGTGATCATGGAGATGCATGACGGGTCCTTTATGTGGTATCACCCGGTTGGAGCTGAGGATGATGATGATGAGGATGATGATGAGGAGGAGGAGCCCCAGCAGCAGCAGCATGATGGTTACGAGGCCGGTACAGCTGATTACTACCGGCATATGAGCAGGGGGACTGGCAGGCTCACCAGGGGACCTGGATGGGCCAGGTTGATACGTGGAGGACCAGGGTGGACGACAGGTTCGACTGGATGTACGATCACACGGTTCGTCAGATGCAGCATCTTTCCACACGTGATCAGTTGGACCCGCATCTGCAGATTGACCCTTTCCTGGGTCGTGAGCAGGATTACCCACCCTATGGGTACCACGGGCATCTTCCTCCTGGCTATGACTATCGCCAAGGACCCCCACACCAGTGATGATGTGATTTGATGTGTTGATGTTTGAACAATTTGATATTTGGTTGTATGTGTTGAAACAATATGGTCTGTAATAATTTAGGGAAGGCATCTGTTTGCCTTAAAACATTTGTTACATTGATTTTATTTATCGCATGCTAGCCTCATTTGATTGTTATTTTATTTGCTTTGTGTGTTTATTTGTTTGCTTGTTTGATTTTATTTATTTTCCGTATGTGTGTTTAATTTTTATTAGTATTGATTCATGTTCAAAAGTAATTTGTGAAAATGCTTTATTTTGTTTTTAACTTCGTCTTAACTACATATAAAGGTATTTTGCAAAAGATAAGTGTAAGGGAAATCTAAATTGGTTTATTAGAACACATATGAACATGAATCATAATAATAATAAATTAGCATACATATTCGTATTTGTTTGAGTCAAATGCTTGTATCGAGTCATAATGATGTTTTGCAAGATTTCCAGGAAGTAAGGTAAAAGTTTTTTCAGAAATTTTCCGGAAACTTAAAATGAAAATTTTTGTCAGGTCATTTCTGACGGCGTCAGGGGTTATAACCTGACGGCGTCAGATTTAATTTCCAGAAATTTTTGAAAGTTTTGTTTTCATAAAAAGTTTTTATTAAAATCTCCAACTTATAATCTCCAGGAATCTGCAAAATTATCATTCCACAAGCATTATATCCTTATATATAGATTTTTCCCGCCGATGTTATGCAGGTTTTCGTGTTTGTTTTCTCAGGTTTAACAGGTTATTTTGGACAAGGAGATGTTTTTGGAATCAAGCTTATGGCGATGCATTAGTCATGGAGTTTCAACATTCTCTTTGGAGGAAGATTTAACCGTGTAATTTCATTATCCACCGAGCGAATCAGGGGAGTATTTGATTTCATTCTTTTACTTTTTGCTTTTACATCTTATTATTTGAACATTGGGGACAATGTTCATCTTAAGTGTAAGGGGAGGGTAAAAGTACGATTTTAGAGAATACATTTGCTCTTGATTTTTGTTTGTTTGATGGTAGATGTGTAATAAAACTGAGAGAAATACTTGTTAAGGTAATTTTAGTGCCAAATTTAAAATTTTTTACAACATATAGGAGTGAAACTTTGATCTTAATGAGCGTCTCACGGATAGGAGTTATATAACTAGCACAAAAACCGTACCACTAAAAAATTTTCCACCCCCAAATATGTGAGGTTCGCCCCTAGAATTGGTAGGAAAAGCATTTATGCTATGATGTGTGTACCAGTAGCACTTAGATTCTAGAACTTGCGTTAGGACCATTCCGAGGCCACAAGTGAGACTACATTCGTGTAGTTAGATTTACTACATGATAAGAGGCATTAGGATTAACCCATTGTTTTACACCTGTGTTTTTGTTATAATTACGTTTGCTACATTGGTCAAGTAATTCTCCCACACCCTTTGCGTTGTACTCATTTTTAGTACACGATACCCCTAGTACACCCCTCAGAGCCTATCTTTTCGTTTCGACCTTTAAGCATTTTACTTAAAGGAAGAATTTGTTACACCCCACTTAAATGTACACCAAAATCGCCTTAGCCTACCTTGTATGCACTCATTTTTAGTGCATTATTGTGACAACATTTGTTTAAACCCAAGTTAATTATCTAGTTGATTACATGGTTGCTAAGTCGAGTCATATCCTTGTACATATTGTTTTGGGACGATTGGGACTCATGGGTAAAGTACTAGTGTAATGGAGTAATGGGGAAGAACATCATTTATTACCCCCATATGTGCTAAATGTTTTAAAAGTACTCCAAGTTTTTCAATTATCTTAATTCGAGTCATTAGATTAGTATTTGTAAAGTTATGTAAAAATTCAAGTGTAAGGGGAATGCAACGCCCCTATGATGTATTATTTTGGATGGTAGGGTAAAAGTGTATGCAAAAAAAAAAAAAAAAAAAAAAAAAAAAAAAAAAAAAATCAAGAAAAATACAAAAAAAATGAGAAAAAGAAAAGTAGAAAAAACATACGGACTACCATCCCGTTTCATTTTATGTTTGTTTTATATTTTTGTTATTTTGTTATTTCGTTTCTAGCTTAAGATCGAGTCTAGTCTTGGCTTAGCAACATTGTATAGTACATGTAATTGATCAAGATTTTTAACTCGCCACCAGTAAAATATCCTTTATCCAACAAAACCGTGTTTTTCCTTTTCCCTACACCTTACGTTATAACCCATTTAAAAGCCCTCTTTGATAGTTTATCTTTGGTGCTTACGCCTAGTGGAGGAGGTTTTCGATCCTTTCCCAAGCCTATGGTAATCTATTTGCTATGACAGGTAGTGAGAGATATTATCCGTTTTCACTTATGAGATTTATTTTGATGACACTTGAGAGATGTGAGTATCTAAACACTACTTGTGAGGTGCTAGTTTGTAATCTCCGCGCTTATTATGATTAGAGTGGAACGATTATTTGTTGTAATTACTTTTATGTTTGCATTAAATGACCCCTAACTTGTATTTTGATTAGAATAAAAGCGCATTTGCTTGAGGACAAGCAAATCTCAAGTGTAAGGGTATTTGATGAAGCGAAAAGTGTACCGCTTTTAAGGGTTCATTTAAGCCCTAAATCGTATTTATTTGATCAAATATTGCCCTAAATCATTCCTTTTGTCATTTTAGGTACTTTTGAGGAGAAATCTGGAAAAGGAGGCATTTTGGACGTTTTTGGAGCATTAAAGTGAAGAAAACGGCAAAGTCTCAAGAATCGGCTAAAAGTTACTCTTGACGGCGTCAGACTTTACTCTGGACGGCGTCATGCCTTGGCAAGAAAAGTTGGACGTGAAATTTACTCATGACGGGCCAGTGAAAATAGCATGTGAATTCTGACGGCGTCACGCTTTAACTTGATCGAGGGCGTCACGGCTTAAATCATAAGGGGACGGCGTCACGTTCATGGTTCGACGGCGTCAAGCCTTGATAAGCCAGAATGGATTTTGGAAGAGCTAAAGAGGGACGGCGTCAAAAAGGTCATCCGGGAACCCTAAAAGCGGCGAGGTGACGGCGTCACATTCCATAAGGTGACGCCGTCAGATCCAAAAATCTATATATAGTTTTCTAATTTTTTGTCATTGGAAGGAGAGCTTAGTGTGTGGAATTTTGGGAGAAAACCCTAAGACGAATTTAGCTACTTTTTCAGAGCTTTTTGCCTTGAGATCTTCCATGTTTCATTGAAAGATAAGTTATCAATTAATCATTCAATATGTCTATGTGTTGTTTGATTCTATCTTATTCTTGTCTTTTGTTTAACATGTTAGGCTAAATTTATCTTGTGTTTGCTTAGATCTAATGAAACCTAGCTATTGATTATTGGTTGTTAGTGTGTTATTAGTTGTATTGGATGATTGTTTATCTATGTTAGGCTTAAGAAAACTGGCTAACTTCCTATTCGGTAACTTGCTTGAACGTCTTAAGAAACATGAACCAAATGCGTACTAAAGGTTTTTATGGTTGTATTTAATGCACAAGCGAATTCTAGTGATCCCATGTTAGGAGCTTCCTAGCCGGCTCGACATAGGAGTGAAGTAGGAGCTTGTAGAGTTGGGGAAGTAAGTACGCCACCCCACGAATGGTATTAAGGAATACACCCGTCATCCACGCAACTAATACACACTAATTAACCGGTAAAAGATAGTTAGGGAGTAAGGAAATCTAAGTAAACACATTTCTCTACACATAAGTTTCTCACCACATTTTCATTTCAGTTATTTTATTTTATTTGCATTCGTAGTAATTTGGGTTAGTTGACTAGCAACTAATTCCGCCCACTCCTTCAAAACCGAGATTTTACTTGCTTTCATAAAAATATAAAAACATAAAAAAGAATCTTCCTCAACCCTTAGACCTAATTAGAGTAGCCTTTCACACCTAACGAACACTATTCCCTGTGGAGAACGATCAATCCCCCGTACTTACCACTACACTATACTACATCGGTCAGGTACACTGCCTGGTGGGGTTGTAAGCCTCTTGAGATCCCTCGAGAGGTAAAACCTGTTGTAAGGTTACAAAACCACGCATCAGCTCATCTTGATATCTCATCACCAGATACTTCAGATACTACAGGGACAGCACCACCCAGCAGATTCGAGGTTGGTGAGAGCTCGAGGGCTGCTGCTGACAGATTGCTTACTGCTGTTACATTTGACACGCAACTAGATCAGCTTCAGGGAGAGATTGAGAGGGCATTGTCTCATCTAGACGAGACTCCAGTGAGCCGTATTGAGGCTCTTGAGGAGGAGGTCGAAGGTTTGATCCAGGGCAGGGTTGCCATTGATGTGTCACACCAGGGTTTAGAGGCTCGTCAGTTGGAGAGTTCAGAGCATATGACACAGCTAAGGCAAGAGATGCCGGGGTTAGTTGATAGAGCACAGATGTTCCAGGATGAGCATCATCGCCAGGCCGGTGAGTTATCTTCAGTTCAGGCTAGGTTGTCTGCATCAGAGACTAGGGAGACTGACCTTCAGCTTCGAGTTCAGCACCTAGAGGAGATTGTTGTTGCGATGTCTAGGGATCTTCAGAGGATTTTCCGCATGCTAGATGGAGCACCCGGAGGAGGTGCCTAGTGTTAGACTGTTATCATATAGCTTGTACATTATTATCCTAGTCCCGGGGTGTGGGATATAGTTAGTACTTGTTGTCTTTTGCTTGTAGTACAAACAAATATATCAAGTGTGACTCTACTATGCAGGATTTTTGTTGTGCTATTTTAGGATATCGGTCTGCGTAACCGAAATTTTCATGTATTATATTCATGTGCGATGTGATTATATTTATGATGTTTCGTTGTGGTTTCATTGTATTTATACATGCTGTGGTTGTATTTATACGTATTGTGGATGTATATACATGTTGTGGTTGTGTATATTGTGTATGATGATCGTTTCCATTGTGAGTTCTCATTGTGTTAACTTTTGTGATTGTGAAGAATCATGCCACCCAAAAGAGCCACTACTGCTATGACACCCGCCGAGATCAGAAGGCATGTTGCCGACAGTATTGAGGCAGTATTGGTTACAAAAAGAGCTGCCGTAGCTGCAGCGGCTTCGCGGGCAGATACCGCGGAAGCCACAGGAACAAATACCAATGGTACAAATGGTCGTAAATGTACGTACAAAGATTTCAAGAGTGGTGATCCGGAAAAATTCAAAGGCACTGAAGGAGCCACTGCCATGATCCGATGGTTTGAAAAGACAGAATCAGTATTCCTTCTTTGCAATTATCCGGAGGACAGCAAGGTTAAGTTTGCTACTAGTACACTCGTTGGGGAAGCTATGTCATGGTGGAATTCGTATGCAAAGCCCATGGGAATGGAGAATGCTCACAAGCTTACATGGGACGAATTCAAGAAGTTGCTGACAAAAAAGTTTTGCCCACGAACAGAAGTGAAAAAGATGGAAACAGAGTATTATGAGCTAGTGACAGCAGGTAATGATATTGAGGCATATATCAGAAGATTTCAGGAATTGGCAGCATTATGTCCGACAATGGTTCCGGACACTGAGAAGCTATTGGAGAATTTCATTGGAGGATTACCTCACAACATCTGAGGAGATGTGATTTCTTTTGACCCACAAACATTGGATGAGGCAATCAGAATGTCTCAGAAACTCATGGCTCAGATAGTGAAGAAAGGAACTGCTTCAGACAACAACAACAACACCAACAATAACCGTAACTACAACAACCGTAACTCCAACAACAACTACCGAAACACTTCCAATAACAACAACAACAAAAGAAACCGGGACAACAACCAGAGTAGCAATGTTACTCAACCACCACCCAAGAGACAGGAAACTGCAAAGGCTTATGTTGCAGGTCAAGCTGAGAAAAGAGGTTACAATGGTACTTTACCCAAGTGCAACAAATGTCAAACCCATCATAATCCTGGAAATTGTCCGAATCCGTGTGGGAACTGTAAGAAGGTTGGTCATTCGACCAGGGATTGCAAAGCTCCGATTGTGGTTGATAATCAGAAGCCCCCAGTAACATGCTTTGGATGTGGAGAAGTTGGACACTTCAAGAAGGAATGTCCGAAAGGAAAGAATCAGGGAAACAATAACCATGGTGGAACAGCTAGGGGAGGACCCGAGTGTCGTTACGGGTACGTTCCTCATTAATAATCGTTATGCATCCATACTATTTGATTCAGGAGCCGATAGAAGTTTTGTTTCTACTGCATTTGCACCATTACTCAACATTGAACCAACCGCATTAGACACTCCATATCACATTGAACTAGCTAACGGTAGTTTAGTTGGCACCGACACGATCATTCGTGGTTGCACTCTTAATTTTCTCAATCACCCATTCAATATAGACCTCATGCCAGTAGAACTTGGAAGTTTCGACATTGTTATCGGAATGGATTGGTTATCTCAACATCATGCCAGAATCATCTGTGATGAAAAAGTTGTTCATCTTCCTTGTGATGGCGAAACATTGGTCGTTCGTCGAGAACGCAGTGGGACTAGACTCAGCATCATCTCGTGCATTAAAACAGAGAAATACATAAAGAAGGGTTTTTATGCATTCTTGGCTCATATCACAGAAAAGAATTTGGAGGAGAAGCGACTTGAGGATGTGCCAACAGTTAAAGATTTTCCAGAAGTCTTTCCAGAAGACTTACCAGGACTGCCACCTACTCGCCAAGTCGAATTTCAGATTGAATTCGTACCGGGAGCCGCACTAGTTGCGCGAGCACCTTATCGACTTGCACCTTCAGAAATGTAAGAGTTGTCGAACCAATTGCAAGAGCTATTGGATAAAGGATTCATTAGGCCAAGTTCATCGCCTTGGGGAGCACCAGTTTTGTTTGTAAAGAAGAAAGATGGATCTTTCAGAATGTGCATTGATTATCGAGAGCTAAACAAATTAACGGTGAAGAATCGTTATCCACTTCCCAGGATCGACGATTTATTTGATCAGTTGCAAGGTTCCAGTTATTACTCCAAGATTGACTTAAGATCGGGTTACCATCAGCTTATGGTTCGGGAGGAGGATATCCTGAAGACAGCATTCAGAACACGCTATGGTCATTATGAATTTCAGGTAATGCCGTTCGGACTAACCAACGCACCAGCTGTGTTCATGGATCTCATGAACAGGGCGTGCAAACCATATCTAGATAAGTTTGTGATCGTATTCATTGACGATATCTTGATCTACTCAAGGAGTGAAGAAGAGCACCGAGAACACCTCAGAACAATCTTAGAACTGCTCAAGAAAGAGAAACTGTATGCAAAATTTTCAAAATATGATTTTTGGATCAGAAGAGTACAATTTCTTGGTCACGTCATTGATAGTCAGGGACTACAGGTTGATCCAGCAAAGATTGAGGCAGTTAAAGATTGGGCAACACCAAAAACCCTACAAAAATTCATCAATTCTTAGGACTTGCCGGATATTACAGAAGGTTCATTGAAGGTTTTTCCAAGATAGCTAAGCCACTGACCAAGTTGACACAAAAGAACCAGAAGTACGATTGGGGAGAAAAGCAAGAGACTGCTTTTCAGTTATTGAAACAGAAACTTTGCAGCACGCCAATTTTGTCTTTGCCAGAAGGGATTGAAAACTTCGTGGTATATTGCGATGCTTCATACAAGGGACATGGAGCAGTGTTAATGCAAAACGAGAAGGTGATAGCCTATGCATCTCGTCAGCTTAAGAAGCATGAGAAGAACTACACTACTCACGATTTAGAGTTAGGTGGCGTGGTTTTCGCACTCAAGATTTGGAGGCATTATCTTTATGGAACAAAGTGTGTAGTATTTACAGACAACAAAAGGTTATAGTACATTCTTGATCAGAAGGAACTTAACATGAGGCAACGTCGTTGGTTGGAACTACATAGTGATTACGACTGTGAAATCAGATATCACCCAGGAAAAGCCAATGTTGTGGCAGATGCACTCAGTCGGAAAGAGAGACTCAAGCCTTTGAGATTCAGATCATTGGGAATGACAATCATTTCACCACTACCATCAAAAATCCTCGAGGCTCAGGTAGAAGCAATCATGGAAGAAAACCTACCAAGTGAAACACTCAAAGGAATGCAAGATAATGCAAACGGTTTAGTAAGGAGATCAGATGGAACATTATGCTTAAAGGATAGAAGTTGGATACCTCTCTATGGTGGAATACGAGAGTTGATCATGCACGAATCACATAAGTTGAAGTACTCTATTCATCTAGGTTCTGATAAGATATATCAGGATCTCAAGAAGCTTTATTGGTGGCCGAATATGAAAGCAGAGATAGCTACGTATGGCAGTAAATGCCTTACTTGTGCTAAAGTGAAAGCCGAGTACCAGAAGCCATCAGAATTGCTTCAGCAACCAGAGATTCCCTAGTGGAAGTGGGAACGCATTACAATGGACTTTGTCACTAAACTTCCAAAAACATCAGGAGGTTACGATGCTATTTGGGTAATAGTTGATCGTCTCACCAAGTCAGCTCATTTTATTCCAATCAAAGAGACTTATACTATGGATCAGCTCGCCAGACTTTTTGTCAAGGAAATTGTCTCAAGGCACGGTGCACTAATTTCCATCATTTCCGACAGAGATAGTCGCTTTACTTCAAATTTTTGGGAATCATTGCAAGACTCATTTGGTTCTAAGTTAGATATGAGTACCGCCTATCATCCTCAGACCGATGGTCAGAGCGAGAGAACGATTCAGACATTGGAAGACATGCTCAGGGCATGTGTCATTGACTTTGGAA
Organism: Artemisia tridentata subsp. tridentata; assembly: GCA_021014915.2. Lineage (NCBI taxonomy): Eukaryota > Viridiplantae > Streptophyta > Magnoliopsida > Asterales > Asteraceae > Artemisia > Artemisia tridentata. The sequence continues at coordinate 251,266,256 of CP139508.1, forward strand.
ATGGTTGGGCTAACCATTTGCCATTGATCGAGTTCTCTTACAATAACAGTTATCATACGAGCATAAAAGCTGCACCATTCGAGGCACTCTACGGTCGTAAGTGCAGGTCCCCAGTTTGTTGGGCTGAAGTTGGTGACGTACAGCTAACAGGTCCAGAGTTGGTCAGAGAGACAACAGAAAAGATAATTCAGATTCGAGAAAGACTCCAAACAGCCAGAAGTCGATAGAAAAGTTACGCCGATGTTCAATGCAAACCATTAGAATTTTAGGTTGGAGACAGAGTCATGTTGAAGGTCTCGCCTTGGAAGGGCGTGATACGATTCGGGAAACGCGGTAAGTTGAACCCGAGATACATAGGGCCATTCAAGATTCTGGAAAGGATCAGTCCGGTAGCATACAGGCTTGAGCTTCCGTCAGAGCTCAGCAATGTACATAACAAGTTTCATGTCTCAACCCTCAAGAAATGTCTTTCAGACGAAACGCTCGTAATCCCATTGGAAGAAATTCAGATCGATGATAAGCTTAACTTTGTGGAAGAACCAACAGAAATCATGGACCGGGAGGTCAAACAGTTGAAACAAAGTCGAATTCTGATCGTCAAAGTTCGCTGGAATTCTCGCAGAGGTCCTGAGTTTACTTGGGAACGGGAAGACCAGATGCGACTCAAATACCCACATCTTTTCACCGAGACCAGTCCAGAGAACAACATCAGCTGAATTCAGCGACTGAATTCCTTTTAGGGTGGTCGACTGTCACAACTCGTAATTTCAGGTCATTTTCCAAACCCCGATAATTTACTATTCATGAGTTACTATTCATCAAACACAATTCATCGAACACTATTCATCATTTCACTATTCATCATTTTTTAAGTCAGTTTGAGACTTTGAGAAGTCGTAAAAAAATTTACTATTCACATGACACTATTCATTCCCGGAGGAAAATCACTATTCATGGGCATCATTCATCATGTCGTAAACTAGGTTTACGAGTATTCAAATGCGTGTAACCAGTTAGGTTTAGCTGCGTATTCATGCATCATCAGTAAAGATACATCGTACGAACTAGGGTAGTCTGCATATCATCAGTAACATCATTACCATATCAGTTCATGCATTAGTTTGTGTGATTTTCACTAACGTATGCTTAATTGTTTAATTAACGTTACCACTCAGTCATTTCTACTAACAGTAAACCCAATACTCCCGACAATGATCCTAATACATTTTCAAGCTAATTATAATGATATAGAGATTATATTATTACTTTACCCGGTGTTTTTAAACCAATCGCTATACCTTTCGTTTGACGCTTATAACTCCGTCGATTTACGAAATTTCAATCCGGTTATCATTCTAACACCCGATTCTTGCAAGGAACATGATTTTACAATTTTTACAACTTCGTTGTATCTCATTTCACCTCGTCACGAGTTATTTCTAGTTAACTCGGTACCCGATAACACCTAATGTATACACTAAACAACTAATACTTACACTAATGGGAGACAAGCATCATTATTAACATCAAATCCTTCCCCAATTAGCCACATGTGCCGCCACCCTACCCCCCCCCCCCCCAATTAGCTTAATACTTCCAAAATTTTATTAATGAATTTCCATGCATTTTATTTCCAAAACCCACTAACTATAACACATACACATAAACATTTAGCTAACAAAAAGATCAAACCCCTTCCACCCCATCTACCCCATTCGGCCATAACCAATACCACCATCAAAATCCATACATTTTTCGAGAACAAGTCATAATCATACTCCATTTGCCTTCCTAGTTATGGATTTGTGATCAAACCTCAAGTTTATTACTCATTTCTTATCAAATCTCATCCAATCATGAAGTAAGTTTCAAGAACATGTTTTGATCATTTTATACTTTCATTTGATATATATGTTCATGTATTTTCAAGTTATATTAGTCATCCATGCAAGATACTTACGTTTTACATACCACATTTGAACATAAACTCTTTAAATCACTAGATCTATAGGTTTCACTAATGATCTCATGAAATCCACCAAGGTTGGTGATGTTTAAGACCCCATGACACCCTAAGAAGATGTATGGTAGGATTTGCGAACCTGTGGAGTTGATTTAAGTTAGTATGATCAAGTTTAGAACCAAGAAAGTGAGTTTTTAACAATCTAAAATAGCTACTGTCCAAAAACGTGTAAACTGGAAAACTCAGTAATTTTTGGCACTTTTTGGCCTTCATATTCAGAAATTTCTTTCAAAAACGAAACCGTGGCCGCAAGAATCACTAAAAACCGACTTATAACGAAGGAGTTATGATTTTTCGAAGTTAGACGACGAAAACTAATTTTCTGAAATTTTAGTTGCTGATCGCGGAGATTCAAAGGACAAAACGAGGCGTTAGACGTGATCTAGACGAGCCGACCCATTGATATTATGTTAGTTCATGTTTATACGAATCCGTGGATGTAAAGAACGTAGAAAACAAGCTTGTAACGGCCGAGTTATTCACGTTTAAAGCCGACGAACTCTAGTTTATTTTGACAGCCACTATTAGAAAGTGTTCTAAATATTAAAACTAGTGTTTTTGCGAAACATAACGTTGTTAGTCGATTTTCTAATTGATCGAGGCGTGTGCAATCGAAAGTTAAATGAAACGACATTTATACATTGTTACAAGGTTTTCAAAAACGTCGAGTTTGATCAACTAACACGTAACAAGCAATATTTCGTGACTAGTTTCACGAAGTCAATTTGGACATATTTTCACAAGTTAAGGAAAATATTAAATTGCGATGAAAACGCTACATTTTGCCGATAGAACACCAAACAAGGATCGGGGAGTACCGTTTCAACATGTTTATGCGAAAAGTAGTTTATAACTTAAAGAGACGTCAAAAGTGTAGTTTTCGTCGATAAAAGTTATTTTCAAAACTAACAAGTGGTATCGTTAACATACGTATTTGCATATGTTGCATTGTATCATTGCTTACATTGGATCACATCATTCATAATAGGTCGTGGTTAGAGACCGAGCTTTATTTCATCATATCCATTGTGATCATTGTTGCTATATCATATCAGGTGAGTTTTCATAGCCCCGTTTTAAATTGTTTATTGATTTCTAAACTCTCGGGGGAGAATACATTGCACCATTTTTATATGCGGACCAAAGTATACAAACTCATTACATTGCTTAAGTTACATCATTTCCCAGATTAAAGTCCCCTTTATTATCATGAACCGTTAATTGTTAGCAAGCGCGAGTGGGTGAATAGATCTATTGAGGGTGACTCCTCCGTTCGGGTTGGTAGCACCAACTGGTCAAACGAACGCATTTCATTTCTATCATATTAGAGTGATTGGCAAACACTCGGTTGGGGCATTTCATTCAGTCTAGCTTCGGGGTCATGAGCTTGGAGTTAATGTATCATTTTTATGTGGCATTGTTTTGTCATACACTTTATACTTGTGGTATCCGTACAATATTTCATTTACATAAACCTATGATCTCACCAACATTTTTGTTGACCATTTTTAGCAATGTATTTTCAGGTAATTAAGGTATCGCATGTTGGCTTGCATATGGACATCATGGAGTCGCGGAGTCGACGCGTCTCACTTTATATTTTATGCACTTATCCATCGTTTGAATTGTATAAACTTGTTTTTCTGAAAACTTGTTTCACCTTTTGGGACCTTGCTTTATAACTCTGAATGTTTTTAAATAATCCAACGATGTATTTTATAAACGACACTTTAGGTCGTTCAATATAACTGTATCTTTGGTGCTATGACCAGTCCTGCCCCTGAAAGACTTATTCCGCTGCAAGTCACGAAATTTGGGGGTGTGACAATTATTCTCCGTTATCTCCTAGCGCAAGCGAAAATATTTGCATCGTTTGTCCTCCGTTATCACCCACCATACATCTCCTAACCGATTTACGTTTTCATCCGTTTTTATACGTTTAACCTCCGTTTTTCTCATGTTTTTATCCGTTTTCGTCCGTTTTCACATGTTTTCGTCCATTTTTTCACGTTTTCAAAAGTTTTTATCCGTTTTGATCCGTTTTTATCCATTTTTAATTGTTTTCGTCCGTTTTTCTTACGTTTTTACCCGTTTTCGTCAATTTTTACATGTTTTCGGTAGTTTTTTCACGTATTCAACGTTTTTCAAGCCGTTTTCATACGTTTTATCTATTTTCGTCCATTTTTAAATTCTCTCGTCCGTGTTTCTTACGTCTTTATCCATTTTTACACGTTTTCGTCTGTTTTTTCAATGTTTTCATATGTTTTTATCCGTTAAACGGACAAAATTGGACGAAAACATTTAAAAATAGACAAAAATGGATAAAAGAGTATGAAAACGCGAGAAAAGTAGACAAAAACGTCTAAAAATGAACGAAAACAAATAAAAACATACGAAAATGTGAGAAAACAGACGAAAACGAATAAAAACTGATGAAAATGTTCAAAACGGATAAAACCATATAAGACGGGATAAAAACGTATGAAAACGTGAAAAAAGAGATAAAAACGTGAGAAAAACGGACGAAAACGAATAAAAACGTGTGTAAACTTGAAAAAAATGGATGAATACGTGTAAATATGCATGAAAACATCTTAAAAATGACGAAAACAGATAAAAACGTATGAAAACAGATAAAAACGTGAAAAACCTTACGGAAACATGTTAAAACAGACGAAAACGGATAAAAACTTGAAAAAACCGAACGAAAATGTTTGAAAACGTATGAAAATGCATAGGATTAAAACGTGAAAAGAACGGATGAAAATGTGTAAAAACGTAAGAAAAATGGACGAAAACGTATAAAAATGGACAAAAACGTAAATCGGTTAGGATGTATGGTGGGTGATAACGGAGGACTAACGATGCAAATATTTTCGCTTGCGTTAGGAGATAATGGAGAATAATTTGCATCATTAGTCCTCATTGACTGATTTTACTAATGGATGGATGATTTTGTGCTAACTTTACTAATGGAGGGATGGTTTTGTGCCAAAAAAACACGAGGTTGTAAAGCGAGACATGGGACAAACCACAGGGATGTATTTTGGACTTTTCTCTTGTAAATAGTTAGTATTAGATTTAATGATGGGCTTAGGGACTTAATCAAACTAATTTGTTAGTAGTTTGGTTAGCATAGTCCATGTATTAGTTTAATCCAAGCCCTAAACAATCCCAAGCATACCAAAGCCCAACATGTGGCCAACTCTTGTATAAATAGCAACACCATCATCATTTAAAAGTGTGAGTGTGAGTGGATGAGGTTTTTAGAGTGTGTGTTCATTGTGTGTAATACAAGTAACTTTCATTCCTACCTCGCCACTTCTTTCTTTCTTTCTCTCTTCTACTTCGCTATTAAACCCTCTTCTCTTATCTTGATTTGTATAAATGATACTATTATGTAGAGATCTAGAAGTGGTATCATTATCCAAATGAAGGTTTGGAAGTGATTTCGATTTGAAAAAGTTTTTCTTTTGGTCTAGCGAGGTACAAAATTTTCAAAACAATCACACGTTTTTTTATTTTTCTTACGCTTGGTTTTACATTTTAGATCCTACTAGCAGCCGTTAATAGTAAGTTTAAGGTGTTTTTTTAATACAAATAAACTATAAAAACTTTTATTTATATTTCTCGATCTCTCTAAGTTTTGTCGATAACAACATAAAAATTATATCAAGTACAAATCTAAAGACTAATGTTACTATATTTAGTTTTACTACTTACTTAAATTTGTTTTGTTATATATTGTTTTGTAATAATAAGAAATGTATGTAAATGTGTTGGGTAAAATACATAACCCATAACCCATGACCCATGGCCCATGCTCATTACATCATGCATGACATCACAATGGGTAAAATCCATGACCCATGACCCAAAGTCCATAACCCATAACCCAAAGTATGTATTGCATCATGCATGACATCAGATTGGGTACCCATGCCCGTAGTCCATAACCTATAACCCAATACCCGGTATTGTAACCTAAAATCTAGATTAGACTGACCTAGTTGCCGGATCCCTTGGATTACACTGGCCGGATCCCTCTGGTAAGGGATCCGGCGGAACCGGCTGAACAATGGACAGTTTTGTCTATAAATAATGTGTCATTTCCGCTTGTTTCTTCACCCATTCTTATATATCTCTTCTCTCATTCTTATATCTCTCTAACCTCATATCTAAAGATCATTCTTGTAGCTTTCTTTATCTTGTGTTTCTCAAGGTTCCTCTTACAAGCCGAGATCACGTTTCTTGCATACAAGTCTTCCAATCTTCAAGAGAGGTTTTGCTAGGCTTCATCAGCTTTACAAGACCACTGAGTTGTCTCTTGTATTTGATAAATCTTCTTGTATTCTTATAGTTGTTTTGATAGTTGTGTTAGTCATGTTGGATTGGTTCTTCCGTGAAAAGGATCTGATATTTAGCTTAGAACTGGATAAAGTGTAAGCGACGTTGTGAGGCTTCTCCGCCGGTTAAAGGAGCTTGTATACATAGTGCTTAAGAACTCTCGGGTTGGGTACTCGTGGAGTGGAGTAGCGCAAGGAAGTTGTCCTTGTAGCAGAACCACTATAAATCATTGTGTCACAGTTCTATCTCTTCCTCTCTTCTCTGTATCATATTTGTTTTTCTTTGTTACTAACTTGCATTATCTATATCTCAAAATCCAAAGGTTTCACATACTATCAATCAAAATTTTTATAAACTAAATTTAAATCCGTAAAAACTATTCAACTCCCCATCTAGTTTTCTACAGTGTTAAAAACAAGTTAGGAGCAGAAGTTCAATCAAAACAAATCATATTCGTGTGTTTGAATTTTTTTTTAGTGAGGTACGAAATTTGGTCTAGCGAGGTAGAGTTTTAACATAAAAAACGTGCACCTTTTTTTCAAATCCAAAGTTTATAAGTTTTAAGGTTTAACTATTGATCATTTACATACGTGTTCTTCAAAGTTGTGTTCTAAGCGTTTTTAATCAAAAATCTCAAGATTTTACGTGCTAATCTTTGAAAGCATGCATTTTTAAGGATCAAGACACATTAGGGATTCAGTGTGTGCAAAAATCTTGGAAGAAAAACATTTTTATTTGGGTCTTTAATCGCGTTTTAGGTGTTTGTGTTGTGTTCGAATCCCAGTGAGTTAGAGGGTAAACTAACGAGATAGGCTACCAAGCTAAAACCTAAACTAACGAGATAGGCTACCGAGCTAAACCCTATATCAGCGAGATACCCTACCAAGGTAAACCCTAAAATATCGAGATACCTACCAAGCTAAAACTAACGAGATACATATCAAGCTAAACCTAAATTAGCAAGTTAGACTCTTTTCAACGAGGCTTGACATTTTGACCATCGAGGTTTGACTTTTTAGGCCGAAACTTCAAATCCTCATAATTTGAGCTAAGAGTGTCCGTGGTAGGCCCATAACCTATCAAATCCACCATTTTGGAACGAGGAGAACGACGGGTTAACCCACTAAGTAAGTTAATGGAACTTTTTTGTAACAACTCGTATTTTACAGGTAATTACTTGTCTATAAACTCAAACAATTTACTTTGAATGTTTAAATATTTACTTTTACGTATAACCGTTAGGTTAAATCGCGTAAACCGAAAAATGACTTTAAACGTTGTAAAACCCAAAATTTCCGTTCATTTGAAATTCCCATTTTGCCCCTCAAAAAATTTTTGAAGTTATACGAGCATAAAATAAATATTAAAAGGACTAGTATATATTTTAACCTAAGTATAAAATTTAACCATATTCATACAAGAAATAATATTGTTACAAATCACAAAAAAAAAAAAAAAAAAAAAAAGGAAGAGATAAATGGCCCCCCCCCCCCCTTGTAGCCCATTTAAAACCACATTTGTACATTAATAAAAAAATCAATTAAGCCCATAAAGATCTCCAGGAAGTTATTAAATCATATCAATCAAAATTAATACCAATTGAACCTTTCCAAATTATTTGGTCCGCTCCTCCTCCTATTTTGTCTCAAATCTTCGGTCTTTTCTCCCTCTCCCTCTCCAAGTGTATGACAAAATAATAATAATAATAATAATAATAATAATAATAATAATAATAATAAAATAATAATAATAATAATAATAATAATAATAATAATAATAATAATAATAATAATAATAATAATAATAATAAGAACACAAGTCTTGCTTCAATCTTCTCTCAAGAACAAAGGATTCAAGGGTTTTGTTGGTGTTAATTCGCGGGTAATCAAGTATTGGAATTCTAGGGTTGTTTTTCCTTCTTTTGTTCCGTCGATCATAAGGTATTTCAATCCATCTCTTGTTCTTTATTTTTGTTCAAATCGACACAAAGATAATACCATGAATCTGAAATTAATCTCCAAGAAAACCTAATTAGAAACGTGTTTTAATACTCATGTTAATTGGTTTATTATGTTAATTGTTAATCCTAAAAAAATTGTCACATGAAATCATAGAATCTAGCGTGATAAAACTTGTGTAATCAGCCTATTATGTTTATGTATAATTCGGCCCATGTAGATATGATTTGACCATCATCATTTTGAACCATAGATATGATTAATGTCACAATTTAATAAGCTTGGAAATCTAGAAAACCCTAGCATATTTAAAATGAAAGAATTGGGGCTTTTGTGAATTTTGATGTTGTTATTTGATGTATTTGTGTGGATGCTATTATTATTGGTCTTGGATGATTCACATGAGATGTTTGTAGATATGTTTTTGATGAATACATTCTGTAAATATTATGTATATTGGTCTCAAAAATTAATTAGATTAAAAGGAAAAAGGAAATTAAGGTTTATGTGTTGTTTTCAATTGGGACAGCAGAAATAGTCGAATTTGTATGCTTCATGAGACGAGTTTAATTGATGTTTAATTCTAAATTTTTGTTTGTAAACTCAGTTTAGGGTCCTAGGAAAGTATTCCAATTGGTTTGAACGAATTTGGGTTTGATTTGGATGTTTTTCTGAATTTAATGTGATCATGTGTTAAAATGTGTTTGCTGAGTTGTTTTTCAGTCATAGTTTATGATTTTTCATTTTCACACCGTATCAAATTAGAGGCCACAAATTTCCAGGAATCATATCTCATATGTTGACTACCTTCTGGAATTTTTGTAGAATTTTCTGAAGTCATATGGTTAGGTTTTTAATTGCATACTTATGAAGTATAGCCGCAGTTATGAATCTGAACACATTAATTTAAACGATTTTAAAAAGGGTTTTACGCTTTATAATAAAATCTGTAAAAATTCCAGTAGACTCCTAAGACATGTGGGCTTCTGTGATAATTTTTTTGATTTTTATTTTGGGACTTTGGTAAGCTTTTATATTCGTTAAGTGGGCTAAATTTTATGTTACAGTCAGTTAACAAGTATGCATGTATTGTTTATATGTTCAAGGTGTTTCTTTTGATGCTTGATGCCCAATACTTGTTTCTATTTTCTGTATGACTTGTTAATGACGTTTTGACTTGTGTGTGAATATGTTAAACCTATTTGATAATCCCAAACCCAAAACCGAATTTAAACCAAATATGGAAACCTTCTAAATATGGAAAGTTACTAAATATGGAAACCTGCTAAATATGGAAACTTACTAAATATGGAAAGTTACCAAATATGGAAACCTGCTAGATATGGAAAGTTACCAAATACGGAAACCTGCTATATATGAAAAGTTACTAAATATGGAAAGTTACTAAGAATAGAAAGTTACTAATTATAGAAAGTTACTTAATCTGGAAGGTTACTAAAAATAGAAAGCTTCAAAAAATAGAAAGAAACGTAAATCATGTAATTTGATTAAAACGAACCTATAAGTAACATGTGATTATTAATTTTTAGGTTCGGTGAAGAAGGAGTGACCTTTCCAGTCCTCTGTGACCCATCTTTTACCTGGTTGTCTTTCTGAATAAGGTATAGATATTCTGACCTTTTTTATAGGGTTTCTCATGATCCTTTCACAGCTTCTGATTTATTAACCCTGATTATGAACATTTGCTATGTACCCGTTGGTATGAACCTTTGCTATGTACCCTTTGATATGAACCTTTGCTATGCACCCTTTGATATGAACCTATGATTATGATACTTCTGATGACCTTAGATTCTTTGTTATTACTATGGCATTCTGTTTGACTTTCAGTTTGATACCCGAGCTATTACTAGTCATGGGGGTTCCATGACCATGTCATTGATGCACCAATGGCATGACTCTTGGGTGGGGGAGTGATGACCCATCACGTCCCTTTTGTTATGTATTATGTTTGGCCACAATGATGATGATTTCTGCAGAGGCGTATGGATGCGTCCTAGATCTGATCTGTTATGTTATATGTTATATTTCTGGTGATTGGTACTGTAACACCCTAGGCAAATCCCACATCGGCTGTGGCTTGGAGTGATGCTGGGTATATAAGGATAACATACGCCTTACTAGACACAACGCGTTTTGTGGTCTACTGCGAGTGGGGTTCTTAGGAACTTACAGTTAAGCGTGCTCATGAGAGAGTATTACTGGCTTGGGTGACCTGCCGGGAAGTCTTCAAATGAGGCCACAAAAACAAAGCCGCGAGCCTGCGGGCAAAGCGGACAATATTGTGGTCTGAGTAGGCGGGATGTTACAAGTGGTATCAAAGCCACTCCAGAGCCGTTCAGGATGGTGGGGCAAACCTCATCGAGGACGATGAGTCCCTAAGGGGGGGTGATTGTAACACCCTAGGCAAATCCCACATCGGCTGTGGCTTGGAGTGATGCTGGGTATATAAGGATAACATACGCCTTACTAGACACAACGCGTTTTGTGGTCTACTGCGAGTGGGGTTCTTAGGAACTGGCAGTTAAGCGTGCTCATGAGAGAGTAGTACTGGCTTGGGTGACCTGCCGGGAAGTCTTCAAATGAGGCCACAAAAACAAAGCCGTGAGCCTGCGGGCAAAGCGAACAATATTGTGGTCTGAGTAGGCGGGATGTTACAGGTACTGTGTGCAATACATGCCCTTCACATTTCTGGGAGCTAGCTACACCATTATGTTACTTACGTTATTTATGAAGACCATGATTATGATGTTTATGATATGATATGTTTCTGGGCTCGTGGTAGATTTCTGACATCCCTTACACCTTTGATACACCTATAATATGCCTTTTGTTATTCCACAATGCACCATATTATGTATTTCTCATTTTAGTTTCAATATTTTGTTATATATATCCATTCACTGTTCTTTTTAAGCTCAGCCGCATTTCTTTTCTTAGGCGGCAGGTTATTAAGCAAGGAGCCAGGGCTATCTTTTGGGATGAGAGTAGGATCCGAGTGCAGACTTACCCTAGACTTCCTAGTTTTGGATTATGTTTTTCTTAATTAGACTTGGATTATGTTTCTTTCATTTTGGATCATATACCTATATATTTCCTTAAAGTCATGTTGACTTAGGTTTTGGTATTTACGATTTGACTTCCGCTTGCGTTTTATTTTGTATGTTCTGATATGCCACCATAATGTGATACTTCTACCCTTTTCGGTTTGGGGTGTTACAATTATGGTATCAGAGCCCAGGCTACGACTTGTAGTACATAAAACCTTGACCTGTGAAGTTTGGACCCTTAGGCTTCCACTGTAAGAGATTATAAGACAACCCTTGAAGTTTTGCCTTAGGTTTTCCCTCTAGATACTTTAGTTATGATCAGTGAGGATTGGGTAGATTATGCAATAAAGACTTTGATTATTTATCTTTCTTCCGCGCCGATCTGATTTATGCCTCTGCTTTCAGTTAGGATCTTATAAGACCATTTGTTCCAGAGACTTAGGAAATTTAGCCAGATACGCAATATAAGTTTTGTGATCACATAATTTTAGAATGCTTTAAGACTTTTGTAGTAATGCCTTACAGGTTTCACTCTCTGATGTGACCGCATTCTTTGAATTTCGATCTCCGATTCGTTTATGATTCCTTTAGATACATTTTCATTCGTTCAGAGAATTCGTATATGTATGAATCTGATGTGTTCGACACATTCTGTAGTTTCCCTTGCTTTTGCTAAGCATATTAAGGTCCCCTCTGCACTATTAGAATCTGCCTTACTCATTTCTATTCCTTTGATAAAACTTGTGATTATCCGTCACGAGTATCGGAATTATCCGGTATGTTTTGAAGGTATTGGAAGATAAGTTCGTTCTTCTAATCTGTTTCCCTTGGGAATGTTTAATTCGATGTTATTTTGAATATGGATTTGCGGACTAAGCATCGAGATGCTAACAATAGTCATATTAGATTTGTAATATTTGGCGATTTGAGAAACTCGAACTCTGTACCATGGTTCCCAATCTGGTATATAATTATGATCACATCTGCTTTAAAAATTCGTACGTTAATCTGTCGCGGTTATGAAGATATTTCGTTTGATGAAACTCGACTCGAGAGTTATTCGGTTGTTTGAAAATTTTGTAATGTATTCCTTAATGAACTGTCAAGATTTCCATCTGAGTGTGATTTTGTTTTGATCTGGTTATGAAATTTGTTTAGTCACGACTTGAGGTAGACTGTGATTGCAATAAGGCATGTGTATATGATGCAAGTATTATAACGCCTGGCCAACGTGATAATAGTTACATCATATAACTTGAACTTGATGGGATCATAGGATGTCTTGAGAAGTGCCTGAGATCGGTAAGTTGGTTGATTCAGAAACTCTATACGTATAACAGCAATGTTTTTCCTAATTTTGAAACTCCGTATTTTATGACATCGGTTGAATGGAAAGAATTGAAGGACCAGCTTTTATAAAATGGTTTTATCCGTCTGAGTGTGTGTATGTGGGGTACCCCAGTCTTATTCGTAAGGAAGAATGATGATAGCATAAAGTTGTGTATACATCTCGGGAAGCTGAATAGTATTGTGGTTAGAACCGTTATCCGTTACCTCGAATCGACGATTTGATTAATCAACTCCAGAGTGTGAAATTTTTCCCAATGATGAATCTTAGATTTGATTATTTTTTCAATTACGTTTAAAGGAACAAGATGTTCCTAGAATTTCTTTCCGTATTCATTTTGACCTCTATGAGTATTGTCATGTCAATCGTATTGGCTACTGCTCCGACTGTTCCTATGAACTTGATGAATCGTGCTTTTCATGAATACTTGGTCAATTCATATTCTGTGTTGAGGTTTCTACATCAGAAGAAGCTATATGTTATACTCTCGAAGAGTAAATTTTGGATTGGGATGAAGAATGAGAGGAGAAATTTTGAGAAGCTGAAAAGAGAATTGTTTCTACTCAAGAAGGGGACTTAGCTATTGTCCTTATGCAACACGGGAAGATTGTTGGTACAGCTAGAACCGCAAGAAGTGAGCTATCCGACGCATGGCTTGGGAGTGACTGGTGACAGGCATGAAGAAGCTCAGGAGCAAGACGGTGAAGCATAATCTATGTTGGAAGACTTGAAGGAAGCGGTTTTGATTGAAGCACACTATTTGCTCTACTCATCTTAGTTGTACTATTATGTGTAGAGACTTGCAGCATAAATTTTGGTGGAATGGTACGAAGACGGTTGTGACTACATTAGTGGTGAAGTGGTTGGCGTGTCAACAGGTTAAGATTCAGTATCAGCGTACAAGTGGTTTTCTTTAGTGTTGCATGTTCATATATAGAAGTGAGATTAAACTTTCAGGGATTTGGTAACAGGAATTCCACGCACATTTAGGAAGGACAACACGATTTGAGTGGTAGAGGACGGTTTGACTAGGTCGGCTCACTTGGAAGATTGGCAGTGATTTCTTTCGGCAGAAGATTGTTCAAAACTACATGGCGCACCTGCAGTGATCGTGTCACAGATTTGTGTTTCCACATCACATTCCTAGGAAGAGCTACTGAAGGCTTGAGGGACCAAATTCGAGTTAGTAATGTTTTGCACCTCTAAACCGATGAATAAGCAGAACAACTATTCGAGCTTGGAAAATGCGTTGAGCAGGATTTTGACAGAGATGAAGAACACCTTTTGGGTTAAATTAAGTTAGGGAGCTGTTTATTGAAGGACTTGGGTAAATTCAATGACTAATGGATTAGTTATCATGATGGAAGAAATTCTGAAACATTAGACCGGGAATTGGCGTGTTCCGTGTGATGTTCCGTACAACAGTGTTAGGCGTTTTGGCACTTGAGGAAGATTTAGTTCACGACAATTTAGACCTTAGATTTATTCTGACCCGTGCGATTATTCTACCTATTCCATTAAACTTCTGATACGTTTTGATAGTCCGATATGTGCTTAGCTGATCGTCGATACGAATAGGTTACCCACCTCTATATGAAACTCTTGAGACGTTTGGTAATTTTGATATGTGCTTCTCTGATTATTAGGCAGTTCCTCAGTTCACTCAGAATCTCGATAGAGTTGATGAAGTTTTATCATTATTTACTACCTCCGTATTTGCCTCATGTGTACATGTGTTTCATGTATCTCTTAGTGAGATTACAAATATCATCTGTCATGTATATGTTCCGCATTCGTTCGATCGAGATGTGTTATGATTTGTCTGTTATCGAAGAGCCTGAGGCTATCTTGGGGCGTCAGGATCGGGTCATGAGAAATTGAAGAATTATACGTATATGTCATCCACACATCTTCTGTGATTTGATACATTTCCATCTGATCTCTCTACTTCAATTTCAAGGACAAAAATTTTCTTTTAGAGGGGAAGAGTTGTAAAACCGTAAATTTTCGTTCATTTGAAATTCCCATTTTGCCCCTAAAAAAAAATTTGAAGTTATACGAGCATAAAATAAATATTACAAGGACAAGTATATATTTTAACCTAAGTATAAAATTTAACCATATTCATACAAGAAATAATATTGTTACAAATCACAAACAAAAAAAACAAAAAAAAAAAAAAAAAAAAAAAAAAAAAAAATGGCCGCCCCCCCCCCTTGTAGCCCATTTAAAACCATATTTGTACATTAATAAAAAAATCAATTAAGCCCATAAAGATCTCCAGGAAGTTATCAAATCATATCAATCAAAATTAATACCAATTAAACCTTTCCAAATTATTTGGTCCGCTCCTCCTCCTATTTTGTCTCAAATCTTCGGTCTTTTCTCCCTCTCCCTCTCCAAGTGTACGACAAATAAAAAATAATAATAATAAGAACACAAGTCTTGCTTCAATCTTCTCTCAAGAACAAAGGATTCAAGGGTTTTTTTGGTGTTAATTCGCGGGTAATCAAGTATTGGAATTCTAGGGTTGTTTTTCCTTCTTTTGTTCTGTCGATCATAAGGTATATCAATCCATCTCTTGTTCTTTACTTTTGTTCAAATCGACACAAAGATAATACCATGAATCTGAAATTAATCTCCAAGAAAACCTAATTAGAAACTTGTTTTAATACTCATGTTAATTGGCTTATTATGTTAATTGTTAATCCTAAAAAAATTGTCACCTGAAATCATAGAATCTAGCGTGATAAAACTTGTGTAATCAACCTATAATGTTTATGTATAATTCGACCCATGTAGATATGATTTGACCATCATCATTTTGAACCATAGATATGATTAATGACACAATTTATTAAGCTTGGAAATCTAGAAAACCCTAGCATATTTAAAATGAAAGAATTGGGGCTTTTGTGAATTTTGATGTTGTTATTTGATGTACTTGTGTGGATGCTATTATTATTGGTCTTGGATGATTCACATGAGATGTTTGTAGATATGTTTTTGATGAATACATTCTATAAATATTATGTATATTGGTCACAAAAATTAATTAGATTAAAAGGAAAAAGGAATTAAGGTTTATGTGTTGTTTTCAATTGGGACAGAAGAAATAGTCAAATTTGTATGCTTCATGAGACGAGTTTAATTGATGTTTAATTCTGGATTTTTGTTTGTAAACTTAGTTTAGGGTCCTAGGAAAGTATTCCAATTGGTTTGAACGAATTTGAGTTTGATTTGGATGTTTTTCTGAATTTAATATGATCATGTGTTAAAATGTGTTTGTTGAGTTGTTTTTCAGTCATAGTTTATGATTTTTCATTTTCACACCGTAGCAACTAGAGGCCACAAATTTCCAGGAATCATATTTCATATGTTGACTACCTTCTAGATTTTTTGTACAATTTTATGAAGTAATATGGTTAGGTTTTTAAGTGCATACTTTTGAAATATAGCTGCAGTTAAGAATCTGAACACATTAACTTTAACGATTTTAAAAAGGGTTCTACACTTGATAATAAAATCTGTAAAAATTCCAGTAGACTCCTAAGAAATGTGGGCTTCTTTGGTAATTTTGTGGATTTTTAGTTTGGGACTTTGATACGTTTTTAAATTCGTTAAGTGGGCTAAATTTTATGATAAAATCAGTTAACAAGTATGCATGTATTGTTTATATGTTCAAGGTGTTTCTTTTGATGCTTAATGCCCAAAACTTGTTTCTATTTCGTGTATCACTTGTTAATGACGTTTCGACTTGTGTGTGAATATGTTAAACCTATTTGATCATCCCGAACCCCAAACCTAATTGAAACTAAATATGGAAACCTGCTAAATATGGAAACTTACTAAATATGGAAAGTTACAAAATATGGAAACCTGCTAAATATGGAAACTTACTAAATATGGAAAGTTACAAAATATGGAAACCTGCTAAATATGGAAAGTTACCAAATATGGAAACCTGCTAGATAAGAAAAGTTACTAAATATGGAAAGTTACTTGGAATAGAAAGTTACTAATTATAGAAAGTTACTTAATCTGGAAGGTTACTAAAAATAGAAAGCTTCAAAAAAATAGAAAGAAACCTAAATCATGTAATCTGATTAAAACGAACCTATAAGTAAAATGTGATTATTAATTGTTAGGTTCAGTGAAGAAGGAGTGACCTTTCCATTCCTCTATGAACCATCTTTTACCTGGTTGTCTTTCTGAATAAGGTACAGATATTCTGACCTTTCTTATAAGGTTTCTCATGATCCTTTCACAGCTTCTGATTTATTAACCCTGATTATGAACCTTTGCTATGTACCCGTTGATACGAACCTTTGCTATGTACCCTTTGATATGAACCTTTGCTATGCACCCTTTGATATGAATCTATGATTATGATATTGTTGATGACTCTTAGATTTTGTGTCATTACTATGGCATTCTTTTTGACCTTCAGTTTGATACCCGAGCTATCACTAGTCATGGGGGTTCCATGACCATGTCATTGATGCACCAATGGCATGACTCTAGGGTGTGGGAGTGATGACCCATCACGTCCCTTTTGTTATGTATTATGTTTGGCCACAATGATGATGATTTCTGTAGGGGCGTATGGATGCATCCTAGATCTGATCTGTTATGTTATATGTTATATTTCTGGTGATTGGTACTGTGTGCAATACATGCCCTTCACATTTCTGGGAGCTAGCTACTCCATTATGTTACTTATGTTATTTATGAAGACCATGATTATGATGTTTATGATATGATATGTTTCTGGGCTCGTGGTAGTTTCAGAGTAGGAGCCGAGTGCAGACTTACCCTAGACTTCCTAGTTTTGGATTATGTTTTTGTTAATTAGACTTGGATTATGTTTCTTTCATTTTGGATCATGGACCTATGTATTTCCTTAAAGTCATGTTGACTTACATTTTGGTATTTACGATTAGACTTCCGCTTGCGTTTTATTATGTATGTTCTGATATGCCACCATAATGTGATACTTCTACCCTTGTTGGGTTGGGGTGTTACAAACGTAAACCGGCATTAGAATACGTTTTGTCTACATTAAACATGTGTCATATGACTTATTTAAGCATGTTTTATAAGTCTACAACACTTGGTTTTTCAACTTTTACGTAAAACGTTTACATTTCATGTTTACGTTCATGCATGCATGCATTATGCATCACCACCTTATTTTACTTACATATATACATATACTTATACATAATACACAAACATTCAAAATTATATCCCCCCATACCATTTTGCCGCCCAAACCCAAATGGGTAAGCCATCACCATTCTTTTTGCCTTGATATACCCATATTACCTCTTTAGTGATTAGTTTGGATACATAAGCAACCATGTGATCTTATAACACACACAACAACTTGTACCTACCCCCCTTGGGCACCCCATCACACGACAACAAATTCACATACACACTTAATATACATTTTGGTTCAATTGACAAATAGGAAGAAGAAATGGGATGTGAATGTTAACAAAATTAACTCTATATAAGCATGTGTGCCTAACACTAGTTTTCATCACAAAAATCAAACAAAACAAACACTTCTCCGTTCCCTTTTGTATTCAGCCGAAAACCGCAAGTATAAAGGGTTCGCAAATCGTGGTTCATAGCTTATTAGTTCATGTTTTGGTTAAAGGGTGGTTAAGCTAGGGTTTTGGTTCATAAACCTGGGTTATTCATAAGTTTTCTAGGTTTCTTTTGCACTAATCATCCACCAACATATTGTAACCATCTAAACTCATTTAAATACTTATATTTACACTTATATAGCATGCCATGTTTATTTACATTACCTATGTATACTTGTTGTGTTGAAAAATTTGAGATAAAGTTAAGTTTAGAAACATGTAAATCTGCCCAAAATTTCAGTCGTAAACATCATCAGAGGAAACCGTCTAAAATATTTTTATGGACCAATCTAATTTACACATGCTTATATATATGTCTTAGGATGTTCCACGTCGAATTTCTTAATTTTTGGAGTTGATTTACTATTTTTAATAAATGTTATGCAATCGTTAGTCAAAACTGACACGATTCTGAGTTCCTTTTGTAATTTGAGAAAACAACCACTTTAGACACTTGATGAATAAAAATGGTAAGAATAACTACTGTAGAGGACACCTAGACCTAACCATAACAATTTGAATTAGGTTGCGATGTTAAGTAACGTAGAATATACTACCCCTAGAAAATACGTCAAGTTTTATGAGTTTGGACAGAATTGACACCCATGTGTATTTTGATTTTTCTTGAAAAATTGGTAAATAACCAAGACATATGGCTTACATTTTTGGAATTAGACTCGAAAAAGAAGAACCTAGGCTTTTGAAACAAATGATTTCATAGGAAAACGAAGGAGATATAGCCCAATTAAGTCACAAATTTTCTGGAAAATCCTAACAACAGATTCTGAAAATGTATTTGTATAAATCTAAATCTAAAACTTATTTTGATGAACCGGGACTTTGAAATAATGAAATTAGACATGTTCATGTACGTTTAGAGAGTTTAATGAAGAAAAACGAGCTTCAAACAAATTAGATACGCTCACTTGAAGTTGGGTTAAACTTAATAAGTAACACTTTGTTTTTCTAGGGTTTTAATTGTTTAAAAACCTGAGTGACCACTTTCGGGCCTGTTTTCGAGGACCTTAGGCTTAGATTTATTAAGGGCGGTAATTGAACTTTTTATATCTCTCACGTAATACTTGGCACTGGAATCTGAAACAGCCCAAACCAATAAGACACGAAAAAGTTATGACCTTTTAATTTGTGTAAAACTCATTTTTGGACACTTTTTGAAACCTTAATATTAAAAGGTGAAACTTGCGTTTTACTATGTTTGAGTTGTAAAACCTCACTACAAGTATGTAAGGGTGATAAAACTTTGTAAAACTCTTACGCATTTAGTACATGTTGCATTTTCTGTAAAACGGCTTATTATTCTAGGTCGCGTTTAGGATTCCCATCGTTACTCTACGTTATACTATTCCGTGTACTTTGATTACTTGAGGTGAGTTTCATAGCCCCATTTTACATGTTTATACTTATTTTGAAATGTTTGGGTGAGAATACATTGCTTGTTTTTACTTATGGGCACAAGTACTTGAAACAATTATACACACATGACCAAATGTGTTCAAACCACTATGTACATACATGACCAAATGTACCAGTTAAACAATTACACATTCATGACCGAATGTACTAGTCAAAACAAATGTTAAATCTTGTGTTCCACTTTTACAAATACTTAAATCTATGAAGTCACCAACTATATATTGACGTTTTAGTGTGTATTTCTAAGGTGTTTGGTTTCACTAGCTTGCGTTGCATTGGAGGGTCATTCATAGAGTCACAACCTGCAGTCATACCATCATGGAGATTTTTAGCATTGTCTTGACATTCGATGTGAACTTAAAACACTTTTCATTTGTGATGTGTACTTGTAAAACATGTACTTGTTAAAACTTTTCTATTTAAAAAAATGTAAACTTTTCAAATGGCTCATGTAGAGGTCGTTCTTTATACCGGGTGACTTTATGCTATGAAGTCACGCACCCGGTTACATTTCCGCTGCGACATTTTGGGGATGTGCCACTTTTGAGCCCCAAAATGCTCTAGTTTTTGAGTTATTTTCGTTTTGATGATTTTCAGAATCCAAGTTTGACCATTTTGATCAAGAAACAGAAAAGGCTTACTGTTTAGGTAAGATAGATAAAGACCAAGTTTAATAATTTTAAGTCACAAATCAGTTCTTTACCATCATTGATTTATAATCATTTACACATCATTCATCATGAATTCACAAACTACTTCACAAATCAATTTACAAATGCTATCCTCTCAACCCGATGTTGCTCAACCTGGTTCAGATAATCATCAACCAATGCTTGTTAAGGGTTAGTATAATCAATGGGAAAATCGAATGCGACGTTTTATCGAGGACAAACCCAACGGTGAACTTATCAGAAACACAATTGAGAACGGTCCTTACATACGGAAGTTCGTCACTATTCCTTCAAACCCTAATGCTACACCCACAAAGCGTGTGCTCGTTGTGGGTTTTGGTCTCGGGCAACTCAACCCCACAAAGGGTGTGTTTTGGTACGTCAAAGGATACCACCAATGGGAGGCTACTTGGGCTGTTTATTGGGTCATTTTGGTAGCGACATGGGTCGATACATACTCGAGAACAATGTTGTCATAAATGGTCATTTTGGTTACTAAAAACTAGTCTTGGTCTCGGTGTCGAGTGGAAGTATTATAGCGGTTTCGTCAAAAGTGTTGTTAACTTGGTTTTCTTGCAATTGGTTTGAACGAATTTGAGTTTGATTTGGATGTTTTTCTGAATTTAATATGATCATGTGTTAAATTGTGTTTGTTGAGTTGTTTTTCAGTCATAGTTTATGATTTTTCATTTTCACACCGTAGCGACTAGAGGCCATAAATTTCCAGGAATCATATTTCATATGTTGACTACCTTCTTGATTTTTTGTACAATTTTCTGAAGTAATATGGTTAGGTTTTTAAGTGCATACTTTTGAAATATAGCTGCAGTTTAGAATCTGAACACATTAACTTTAACAATTTTAAAAAGGGTTGTACACTTGATAATAAAATCTGTAAAAATTCCAGTACACTCCTAAGAAATGTGGGCTTCTTTGGTAATTTTGGGGATTTTTAGTTTGGGACTTTGATACGTTTTTAAATTCGTTAAGTGGGCCAAATTTTATGATAAAATCAGTTAAAAAGTATGCATGTATTGTTTATATGTTCAAGGTGTTTCTTTTGATGCTTAATGCCCAAAACTTGTTTCTATTTCGTGTATCACTTGTTAATGACGTTTCGACTTGTGTGTGAATATGTTAAACCTATTTGATCATCCCGAACCCCAAACCGAATTGAAACTGAATATGGAAACCTGCTAAATATGGAAACTTACTAAATATGGAAAGTTACAAAATATGGAAACCTGCTAAATATGGAAACTTACTAAATATGGAAAGTTACCAAATATGGAAACCTGCTAAATATGGAAAGTTACCAAATATTGAAACCTGCTAGATAAGAAAAGTTACTAAATATGGAAAGTTACTAGGAATAAAAAGTTAATAATTATAGAAAGTTACTTAATCTGGAAGGTTACTAAAAATAGAAAGCTTCAAAAAAATAGAAAGAAACCTAAATCATGTAATCTGATTAAAACGAACCTATAAGTAAAATGTGATTATTAATTGTTAGGTTCAGTGAAGAAGGAGTGACCTTTCCATTCCTTTGTGACCCATCTTTTATCTGGTTGTCTTTCTGAATAAGGTACAGATATTCTGACCTTTCTTATAAGGTTTCTCATGATCCTTTCACAGCTTCTGATTTATTAACCCTGATTATGAACCTTTGCTATGTACCCGTTGATACGAACCTTTGCTATGTACCCTTTGATATGAACCTTTGCTATGCACCCTTTGATATGAATCTATGATTATGATATTGTTGATGACTCTTAGATTTTGTGTCATTACTATGGCATTCTTTTTGACCTTCAGTTTGATACCCGAGCTATCACTAGTCATGGGGGTTCCATGACCATGTCATTGATGCACCAATGGCATGACTCTAGGGTGGGGGAGTGATGACCCATCACGTCCCTTTTGTTATGTATTATGTTTGGCCACAATGATTATGATTTCTGCAGGGGCGTATGGATGCATCCTAGATCTGATCTGTTATGTTATATGTTATATTTCTGGTGATTGGTACTGTGTGCAATACATGCCCTTCACATTTCTGGGAGTTAGCTACTCCATTATGTTACTTATGTTATTTATGAAGACCATGATTATGATGTTTATGATATGATATGTTTCTGGGCTCGTGGTAGTTTCAGTATTTTGTTATATATATATATATATATATATCTGTTTACTGGGCTTTTTAAGCTCAACCACATTTCTTTTCTTACGCGGCAGGTTATTAAGCTAGGAGCTGGGGCTATCTTTTGGGATTAGAGTAGGAGCCGAGTGCAGACTTACCCTAGACCTCCTAGTTTTGGATTATGTTTTTTTTAATTAGACTTGGATTATGTTTCTTTCATTTTGGATCATGGACCTATGTATTTCCTTAAAGTCGTGTTGACTTACGTTTTGGTATTTACGATTAGACTTCCGCTTGCGTTTTATTATATATGTTCTGATATGCCACCATAATGTGATACTTCTACCCTTCTTGGGTTGGGGTGTTACAAATGTAAACCGGCATTAGAATACGTTTTGTCTACATTAAACATGTGTCATATGACTTATTTAGGCATGTTTAATAAGACTACAACACTTGGTTTTTCAACTTTTACGTAAAACGTTTACATTTCATGTTTACGTTCATGCATGCATGCATTATGCATCACCACCTTATTTTACTTACATATATACATATACTTATACATAATACACAAACATTCAAAATTATATCCCCCCATACCATTTTGCCGCCCAAACCCAAATGGGTAAGCCATCACCATTCTTTTTGCCTTGATATACACATATTACCTCTTTAGTGATTAGTTTGGATACATAAGCAACCATGTGATCTTATAACACACACAACAACTTGTACCTACCCCCCTTGGGCACCCCATCACACGACAACAAATACACATACACACTCAATATACATTTTGGTTCACTTGACAAATAGGAAGAAGAAATGAGATGTGAATGTTAACAAAATTAACTCTATATTAGCATGTGTACCTAACACTAGTTTTCATCACAAAAATCAAACAAAACAAACACTTCCCCGTTCCCTTTTGTATTCAGCCGAAAACCGCAAGTATAAAGGGTTCGCAAATCTTGGTTCATAGCTTATTAGTTCATGTTTTGGTTAAAGGGTGGTTAAGTTAGGGTTTTGGTTCAAAAACCTGGGTTATTCATAAGTTTTCTTGGTTTCTTTTGCACTAATCATCCACCAACATATTGTAAGCATCTAAACTCATTTAAATACTTATATTTACACTTATATAGCATGCCATGTTTATTTACATTACCTATGTATACTTGTTGTGTTGAAAAATTTGAGATAAAGTTAAGTTTAGAAACATGTAAATCTGCCCAAAATTTCAGTCGTAAACATCATCAGAGGAAACCATCTAAAATATTTTTATGGACCAATCTAATTTACACATGCTTATATATATGTCTTAGGATGTTCCACGTCGAATTTCTTAATTTTTGGAGTTGATTTACTATTTTTAATAAATGTTATGCAATCGTTAGTCAAAACTGACACGATTCTGAGTTCCTTTTGTAATTTGAGAAAACAACCACTTTAGACACTTGATGAATAAAAATGGTAAGAATAACTACTGTAGAGGACACCTAGACCTAACCATAACAATTTGAATTAGGTTGCGATGTTAAGTAACGTAGAATATACAACCCCTAGAAAATACGTCAAGTTTTATGAGTTTGGACAGAATTGACACCCATGTGTATTTTGATTTTTCTTGAAAAATTGGTAAATAACCAAGACATATGGCTTACATTTTTGGAATTAGACTCGAAAAAGAAGAACCTAGGCTTTTGAAACAAGTGATTTCATAGGAAAACGAAGGAGATATAGCCCAATTAAGTCACAAATTTTCTGGAAAATCCTAACAACAGATTCTGAAAATGTATTTGTATAAATCTAAATCTAAAACTTATTTTGATGAACCGGGACTTTGAAATAATGAAATTAGACATGTTCATGTACGTTTAGAGAGTTTAATGAAGAAAAACGAGCTTCAAACAAATTAGATACGCTCACTTGAAGTTGGGTTAAACTTAATAAGTAACACTTTGTTTTTCTAGGGTTTTAATTGTTTAAAAACCCGAGTGACCACTTTCGGGCCTGTTTTCGAGGACCTTAGGCTTAGATTTATTAAGGGCGGTAATTGAACTTTTTATATCTCTCACGTAATACTTGACACTGGAATCCGAAACAGCCAAAACCAATAAGACACGAAAAAGTTATGACCTTTTAATTTGAGTAAAACTCATTTTTGGACACTTTTTGAAAACTTAATATTAAAAGGTGAAACTTGCGTTTTACTATGTTTCAGTTGTAAAACCTCACTACAAGTATGTAAGGGTGATAACACTTTGTAAAACTCTTACGCATTTAGTACATGTTGCATTTTCTGTAGAACGGCTTATTATTCTAGGTCGCTTTTAGGATTCCCATCGTTACTCTACGTTATACTATTCCTTGTACTTTGATTACTTGAGGTGAGTTTCATAGCCCCATTTTACATGTTTATACTTATTTTGAAATGTTTGGGTGAGAATACATTGCTTGTTTTTACTTATGGGCACAAGTACTTGAAACAATTATACACACATGACCAAATGTGTTCAAACCACTATGTACATACATGACCGAATGTACCAGTTAAACAATTACACATTCGTGACCGAATGTACCAGTCAAAACAAATGTTAAATCTTGTGTTCCACTTTTACAAATACTTAAATCTATGAAGTCACCAACTATATATTGACGTTTTAGTGTGTATTTCTAAGGTGTTTGGTTTCACTAGCTTGCGTTGCATTGGAGGGTCATTCATAGAGTCACAACCTGCAGTCATACCATCATGGAGATTTTTAGCAGTGTCTTGACATTCGATGTGAACTTAAAACACTTTTCATTTGTGATGTGTACATGTAAAACTTGTACTTGTTAAAACTTTTCTATTTAATCAAATGTAAAATTTTCAAATGGCTCATGTAGAGGTCGTTCTTTATACCGGGTGACTTTATGCTATGAAGTCACGCACCCGGTTACATTTCCGCTGCGACATTTGGGGATGTGCGACTTTTGAGCCCCAAAATGCTCTAGTTTTTTAGTTATTTTCGTTTTGATGATTTTCAGAATCCAAGTTTGACCATTTTGACCAAGAAACAGAAAAGGCTTATTGTTTAGGTAGGATAGATAAAGACCAAGTTTAATAATTTTAAGTCACAAATCAGTTCTTTACCATCATTGATTTATAATCATTTACACATCATTCATCATGAATTCACAAACTACTTCACAAATCAATTTACAAATGCTATCCTCTCAACCCGATGTTGCTCATCCTGGTTCAGATAATCATCAACCAATGCTTGTTAAGGGTTCGTATACTCAATGGGAAAATCGAATGCGATGTTTTATCGAGGACAAAGCTAACGGTGAACTTATCAGAAACACAATTGAGAACGGTCCTTACATACGGAAGTTCGTCACTATTCCTTCAAACCCTAATTCTACACCCACAAAGCGTGTGCTCGTTGTGGGTTTTGGTCTCGGGCAACTCAACCCCACAAAGGGTGTGTTTTGGTACGTCAAAGGATACCACCAATGGGTGGCTACTTGGGCTGTTTATTGGTTCATTTTGGTCGCGACATGGGTCGATACATACTCGAGAACAATGTTTTCATAAATGGTCATTTTGGTTGCTAAAAACTAGTCTTGGTCTCGGTGTCGAGTGGAAGTAGTATAGCGGTTTCTTCAAAAGTGTTGTTAACTTTGTTTTCTTGCAAGCAAAAATCTGTGTCGTGTGATTAGGATAAATCATGGACTTTTAAGCCTGCCATGTGATATTGTTTTGGGTTAGTTATAATTTTGGGCTAGTAAGTCGTGGGGTATATTGGTGTGTAAGCCCAAGAGATTTAGGTTGAAGTTGTACATGTCTAAAACTGCATAAGTCTTGTGCATTGTTTTTGTGTGTGTTATATTTATCAAGCATGATACTAACTTAATTCATTTTATTTCATGATCAATGATGTTTTGGGAGCTCTTTTGAAATTGTAGTTGGAATTGGTTTGGATATTTGGACTTTGACATTGAAATATTACCTAAGCTTTGGATAAATTGGATGCTCGTTATTAGATTTACGGTATTAGCCGAAGGATTTATGGACGATTTTGGACACAAAATAGTCGATAAACCCGACACTAATATATACGACAATGATAACGACGGATAATTATTAAAATTTGTAATAATTGGATTTAATTTGTAAAACTTGTAATTTGAATTTAATTTGTGTAAATTTTGTAACTAATGAGTAAATTGTAATAATAAAACCTGGTATTCAATAATTCGTAACGACTTGGAAAATATTGTATAAACGGACGGGTCATGCCCAAATTTTTATAAAAGCTGTTTTATAACTTAAACAATTATGATTTATAAATGATATAAACATATCTATTTACCAAGTTATTAACATCTTAAACCTTTTATCAACTAAACGATTCTTTTCTAAACCATAAAGTTCTCTCAACTACTTAGGTTACAAGGTAAAACACCGAAACAACTTGTTGACGTTTTATTTTTTATTTCTCTTTTATTTCTTATCTTCTTTCTTCTTTTATTCTATTTTGTTATTATTTCCTTTTCGTTTCTTGATTCCTTTTCTATGTGTCTGACTGTGTTTCACTGACTTTCTTCGTCTTACGTGATTAAATCTCGAAACTATATTTCCAAAAACCACACGAGTTACAAATGATTTCAACTTGTCGTTGCCATTGAAACTATTTTTTAAAAACATCATACGAGTATTCCATAAACATTACTTTTATAAAACACTTTTGAGGATTTCATTTTGAAAAATGTTACTTATTAGGTTGTGCCGATCCAGTACCGTTATGCTTGTACTTTCTGAATGCCGTTGTGTGTACTACTTGATTCAAGTTATGATACCTTGCATTGCTGCATACTGAGGTGAGTTCATAGCCCCACTCTTATTTATCTTAAGTATTTTGCAAACTACTTGAGGTAAGATACATGCTACAGTTTTGACTATGATCACAATAGTTTGAAAACTATACTTTGAACTGAAAAACTATGATTTCTGCTTTCTAAAACTTTATTTGGGCTAGAACAACATTTATACTTTTCTGGTACTGTGAGTGAAGCAGTAGCCACCTTGCGAAATATCTGATAAGAACTAAGCACCATCATTGCCACAACTTAAGTACCTCGAACATGCACCATTAATCACTTGCGAGTGAGCGCGAATATAATTTATAGGCCTATAGGATTTGACCATCCCACCATGTTGACTAAGGTCGGTCCGCATGCGATGTACTATATTTGAGTTACCTAGGTGTTTGGCAAGATACCTAGCTCTGGTTGCCATTATTATATTATGAAATCCGCAGTTACTGTCGACTTATGCCAGGGTTACTAGTGCCGGTTAACATTTTGTGTGTCATGAGCTTAGTGCAGTGGTAACATCTGGACTTATAGGTGCTAACAACTGGCCCACTGTTTACGTTATGGGTGCTACCAACTGGCCCACTGTTTCTGTTATGGGTGCAACAACGTGGCCCAATCGTGAGATTTGTGTTCAACTAATTTTATACAAACAAACTTTGGGTATATAACAACGTAGCGCACTTTCTCTTAAACTTGAAATATTGTGATCATCTACTTCTACTTTAAACCTATGAATTCACTCAACCTTTGTGTTAACTTTTAGCTTGTTTTATCTCAGGTGTTAGATCTTTTCCGCTGCATATCTTACTTTTGGAGAAGCTTGGTGAAGGGAATGGCATGGTCATAGATGACTCTGAAAACTATTTGGGACTGCTTTAAATCCTTTTATGGACCTATATTTTCCGTACTATTTTTAAATAATATAATTGAATGTTTTGAATTATGACATTTCTTCAAAAATGGCTTAAGTAAAACCGTTCTTTGAACCTTGTGTTGTGATAACTATTCAATAGCACCCCACGACTTGTATGCTTCCGCTGATCCAATTTCGGGGTGTTATAATTGAAGGTAGCGCAGGTAGTGTTTGTGATGTTGAACAAATTGAGAGTAGTGAATTAGGTAGCTTAAGTTGCGTAGGTATGGTTGTTGATTCTGTTGAACAAAATCAGAATGTTGAAGGACAAACCCACAACGAGCACACGCTACTGTGGGAAATGATTTCTTAGTTGAGCACACAGATGAAGAAGATAAGGAACTAACTGCACATTACATTTTGATGGCCAATCTTCAGGAAGTGGCATTTGAGGACGACAGTTCACCAATTTATGATTCAGATAAGTGAGCAGAGGTACCATCTACTTATGATAATGCATATATTGTGTTTGATCATGAACAAATAAATCCTGCGAACCATGAATCCATGAATGACACATATGTGACACACCAGGATGGTAGTAATATCATTTTTGATATGCTATATATGGATCCTAATGGACAAACGCTTCTACAGGATATGTCTGCTTATGAACAAGATCATGCTTTGATTATTTCCTTAGTTGATACATTAAATGTTAAAATTCAAAACTGTATTGCTTTCATTCGAAAGCACAAAGATAAGAATGATATATTAACCAAAGAGCTTGAGAGGTACAAAAATCAAGTTAAAAGTTTTAATTTAGATTATGATAGAAAAATTGCTCTTGAAAAAGCTTATGCTCAGACTTTGGATAGTTGAACAAAATTAAAAAAGCGTCTTGATGACTAGAGTTTTCTTAATGATCATAACGTTCAAAATCTAAAAGATTAAATTTCAAAACTCACAACTATGATTTCCAAAAACTCAACAACAATTTCCGGTCTTGAAAAAGAAAAGGAAATATTGGATGCAAAATACAAGAGTCGTGAAGACAAAGATTTTACGCAAATTTCAGAGTTTGAAGCTAAAATCAAACACTTAAACAAAATAGTCTATAGAACAGGTCAATCAATTCAAACAATTCATATTTACACGTCTTTCTCTTTTCCATCTTATTATTTAGAATTTGAGAATCTCCTTCCCTTATGAAGCAGTTAAGTTCCCTAAAATAGTTCTTAAAATCTACAACCTGCCTGTAAACTAGGTCATACCCTTTCATACTACTATAAATATGGTGAGCTACAGTTGTACCTATATTTGCGGTTTTAGCTTTCGTGACAAAGATCTTTTCAGATTATACCATTTTTCTCACCATATTAGAGAGAGGTCGATATACATCCGGACAAAGCGTATGGTTATGCCTATGAATGAATTTTACTAATTTGTATTTTCAAGTAACAGGATCCAAATCTAACTTAACACATTCCATACAACATGTTAGTCGTAGGTTCTTGTTTCGAATAGATTTATCGTTTCCTTTGCTTTTTAAAGTATCTATGTTGATGTTCTTAAGTTTTCCTTCACGGTTACACATAAAATACCTGTGTTGTACAAAACCACTTCTAGTTTTCCTTTGTGATGAAAGCTTTATTTCAAATCCACCTCTGTGAGCGTAAGCCTTATACATCCTAATTGCATCATCTAGTGTGTTAAAGTAAGTCCCCTTTACCGATATTAATTCTGGTTCCATATTAGGTTGCCAATAAACTGAACCACCAGGTGTCTCGCTATGAATTAATGAACTCGCTTTAGGTGTTGTTACAGCTTCAAAAAAGTATACAAGGTTGAAGTTTGTTTTATTCACATTTGTTAAAAAAAGGCATGTTATTTTTAAAAATTGCATGTAAAATCACATGTGATTTAGGGACCCCAAATCACATGTGATTTACACCAAATTGGATTTGTAGTAACTTCAAATTCTAGCATTTAAAAATATCAAAATCACATGTGATTTACTTCAAATCACAACTGATCTCACTATGTACATCAAAACTAAACAAATTTAATAAAATCAAAAATAATTTACTATTAACATGTGCTTCATTTTCACCATTTGTTTCACCACTTCTGAGATCATCTTCAACAACAAACCGAACTCGTTTAACACCACTGACATCATTCATAGTGAGTATACCTTCTTCAATTATCCGAACTCGTTCAGCATCATCAACACTCATAACCTCGCTACCTCCTTCAACATTCTGATTTTGTTCAACAGAATCAACAACCATACCTACGCAACTTAAGCTACCTAATTCACTACACTCAATTTGTTCAACATCACAAACACTACCTGCGCTACCTTCAATTATAACACCCCGAAATTGGATCAGCGGAAGCATACAAGTCGTGGGGTGCTATTGAATAGTTATCACAACACAAGGTTCAAAGAACGGTTTTACTTAAGCTGTTTTTGAAGAAATTTCATAATTCAAAACATTCAATTATATTATTTAAAAATAGTACAGAAAATATAGGTTCATAAAAGGATTTAAAGCAGTCCCAAATAGTTTTCAGAGTCATCTATGACCATGCCATTCCCTTCACCAAGCTTCTCCAAAAGTAAGATATGCAGCGGAAAAGATCTAACACCTGAGATAAAACAAGCTAAAAGTTAACACAAAGGTTGAGTGAATTCATAGGTTTAAAGTAGAAGTAGATGATCACAATATTTCAAGTTTAAGAGAAAGTACGCTACGTTGTTATATACCCAAAGTTTGTTTGTATAAAATTAGTTGAACACAAATCTCACGATTGGGCCACGTTGTTGCACCCATAACAGAAACAGTGGGCCAGTTGGTAGCACCCATAACGTAAACAGTGGGCCAGTTGTTAGCACCTATAAGTCCAGATGTTACCACTGCACTAAGCTCATGACACACAAAATGTTAACCGGCACTAGTAACCCTGGCATAAGTCGACAGTAACTGCGGATTTCATAATATAATAATTGCAACCAGAGCTAGGTATCTTGCCAAATACCTAGGTAACTCAAATATAGTACATCACATGCGGACCGACCTTAGTCAACATGGTGGGATGGTCAAATCCTATAGGCCTATAAATTATATTCGCGCTCACTCGCAAGTGATTAATGGTGCATGTTCGAGGTACTTAAGTTGTGGCAATGATGGTGCTTAGTTCTTATCAGATATTTCGCAAGGTGGCTACTGCTTCACTCACAGTACCAGAAAAGTATAAATGTTGTTCTAGCCTAAATAAAGTTTTAGAAAGCAGAAATCATAGTTTTTAGTTCAAAGTATAGTTTTCAAACAATTGTGATCATAGTCAAAACAGTAGCATGTATCTCACCTCAAGTAGTTTGCAAAATACTTAAGATAAATAAGAGTGGGGCTATGAACTCACCTCAGTATGCAGCAATGCAAGGTATCATAACTTGAATCAAGTAGTACGCACAACGGCATTCAGAAAGTACAAGCATAACGGTACTGGATCGGCACAACCTAATAAGTAACATTTTTCAAAATGAAATCCTCAAAAGTGTTTTATAAAAGTAATGTTTATGGAATACTCGTATGATGTTTTAAAAAATAGTTTCAATGGCAACGACAAGTTGAAATCATTTGTAACTCGTGTGGTTTCTGGAAATATAGTTTCGAGATTTAATCACGTATGTAACACCCCAACCCGGCAAGGGTAAAGATGTCACGTTAATGGTTTCATATCAGATTAAACAAAGCATACTTCAATAGTAATACAATAAATATCAAAGGTTACAAATGAGATACTAACATTATAAGGTTAAGAATGAAACAAAACTAAATACTAAGTCTGCAAATGCAATCCTTCTAATGACTTCTACTTCAGAATAACTATCCAGGTCTTCTAAGTCCAAAAGTCTCTTCACTCATACCCAAACCTGTCATCCTGCTTATAACCTGCCGCACACGAAAAGAAAACGTGCGGCTGAGCTTAAAAAGCCCAGTGAACAGATATAACGATAACAAGCAGTAACGGTAAAGTAGTGAAATAAATGAACGAGTACCAGGTATCACGATAGTCAAGAACAGGAACATGAAGACTATACAGATATAACAGGATTAGAACTAGTTACAGAAGATAGGTGAAAAGGAAACCGCAACCCACACAAACCCAAGTCAAATCATGTCAAGTTCTGTATTAAGTCATGAATCATACGATAGGGTAGTAGTAACAGTAATGGAAAGTAAAGGTTATACAGATATAACATGATTAAAACTAGTTGCAGAAATAGTATAAAATGTAATCCGTAATTCTACCACATACCAGGTCAGATCCAGCCAAGTCAAGTGTTAAGTCAATTCCCAAGTTACAGGGTAACAGTAATAATAATGGTGAGTAAAGGTAATCGGGTTATAAGGTTACAAGGTGCAGGGTAACAGAAATCCTCTACGAGCCCAGTATCAGTAATCAGTAACAGTAATCAGTATAATCATGTAGAGGGGAGACCTCTCAGTAATCAGTAAATATGAGGGGAGTCCTCAATCAGTAAATGGAGTGATCAGCTCCCAGTATGTGAAAGACGTGTATCGCACACACCATCAGTCACCAGTAATACAGAAATCAGTAATCAGTAACAGTAACAGTTCTAGGATGCATCCATGCGCCCCCGGTGGCCAGAAACTCCTCAACACACCAGATAAAATAAAGTCAGGGACGGAACAGGTCATCACTCTCCTGCCCTAGAGTCATGCCATCGGTGCATCAATGACATGGACATGAAACCCTCATGCCTAGTTATGGCTCGTAGTATCAAACTGTGGGTTAAGGTCAGGTATCATGTATCATGTGTCAGGTGTCATGCCTCAGAAATCAGTATCATGTATCAGTATCATGTATCAGAGATCAGTAACGTGTATCATGTATCAGGAATCAGTATCATGTATCAGAAATCAGTATCATGTATCAGAATCAGTATCGTGTATCAGGTGTCGGATTCAAGTATCAGGTGTCAAGTATTCAGGTGTCCGGTTCAAGTATTAAGTTTAGGTTCAAGTATTTAAAGGTCAGGTAGTCCAGGTCATGTCACATATAAGAGTTCAAGACAAGGTTCAGAACAAAGGATCAGAACAAGAGTTCAAATAAAGGTTCAAGTCGAATGGTTCATATCATGTGAATCAGGGTTCAAGTTAAGTTTATAGCAAGGTATCAAGTATTTAAGTTAGTTGCATAAGTCAATTTCCATTTCAAAATATCAGAAGTTCATATCAGATGTTCATATCAGAGATTCATATCAGAAAGGTCATACCAGTAGGTCAATGT
This sequence comes from Artemisia tridentata subsp. tridentata, assembly GCA_021014915.2. Taxonomy (NCBI): domain Eukaryota; kingdom Viridiplantae; phylum Streptophyta; class Magnoliopsida; order Asterales; family Asteraceae; genus Artemisia; species Artemisia tridentata. The sequence goes on from CP139508.1 coordinate 251,299,958, forward strand.
CAGAAATGTTCAATATCAGACATGTTTAATATCAAAGATCATATACCAGAAAAATCATACATCAGAAAGATCATATATCAGAAAGATCATGCCAAAAGCTCATAATATCATGAAAGAAGTAAGCAAGGTTCACAGAACAAGGAAACATAGCAATAAATCAGGAATCAGAAAGTAGGTTCAATATCAGAAGGTCCAATGTCAGAAGGGTCAAGTATCAGGGAGTCCGAAATCAGAAGGTTCATATCAATTTGTTTCAAGGTTCATAACAAGGTTCAATTTAAATGTTTATATTAAAAGTTCCTATCATAGTTCAAAAAGTAATCTCTTACAATAGCTTTCATGAAAGTAAACCTTAAAACAGTCTTCATAGAGTAGGTCCTTTAAAGAAAGTTTTCAAAACATTTTCACATGTAGTTAAGAAGAGTCTTTACATTTAGTTACAAAATCCTATGAACCTTCAAAATATTCCAGGGTCATAAATATTCACATTACAGGGTGATGGACAGGTCATATCATGTATCAAAAGAAATAAAGCAAGGTTCATGAATTATGGAAAACATAACAAAGGCATAGGTTCAAATAGGAAAGCCCCATATAAAAGGCTCAGATCATAACCAACTGATATGCACAATGAAGAACCAATCAGAGTGTGAGACGACATAACAACGGCTCAGAGAAATACTAAGATGAATCATAGATACTGAATGAAATAAGCAAGAGGACACCCTTACTGAAAAAGGGCAGAATATCTGTACCTTATACCGCAAATGAAAACACGACAGAAAATACAAAGGTCAGAAGCAAACTCCATCTTCAGCGAATCTACACAAATTCATGACTGTCTTATCAAAAGCTTATTTAATTCACATTACTTATTTTAGTCGGCTTTCCATTTTTAGTAACTTTTCACTTTTAGCAAGCTTTCTGAATTAGCAATTAGTAATTTAATACTTTAAGGTTATAACTGACAATTGAATAATATTTAAGGATTAAAATGACAATTATAATAGTTTAGGGTTAAATACGTCAATTTAGTAAGGTTTAGGGTCATAAATGAAAATTATCAAAATTAAATATTAAAAGTGTCGAATGAAATTATTTTAAGGTTTAACTATAATTTTATATTAAGATGATAACTTTAGACCCCGTCATTCATAATTTAGTAGCGTACCCTCGACATTAATCTTAAACCGCGACGATCAAAATACGTTATTATCATATGCATAATCACACTACTCGTATATAAACCATACATTTTACATGAAATCTTATCATAACCAATTCTTATATCACTTATAACTACTTGCATGCTCTTTCTTAAATATTTACTTTATACTAAATTATATATCTCATTAGATATGCATGTTTTCTCAATCTCTTTTCACGTGATCAACATATACTCTTCACGTTTTAATTTCCTTAAGTTCCATTCCAGATCTTTATGGTTTATATATATATATTATACGCATGCATGATAACTTATTTCCAACAGAAAAGCACAAACAAAGATCACAGTGTAAAGGTTTCATAACTCATGAATTCATGTGGCGTTTTTATAGGAGTATTCGGGTTGTCATATAACGAGATAAATATCATCATGCTAATAGGATTTCAAAAGCTTAGAAAGATATATTTTAAGAATAGATTATACACACATATTTAAAACGTATCACACATGGGCTTTCTTGTTATATCATCTCATGCGACTTACGTCAAAAAAAACTTGGCTTGCAAACCAGATTTACGATTCTATAATAACGTTTTTATCTTTAGATTAGATGTTATATATGTGTGTCGCGGAAAAGATAAATGAAAGGCATATAGCGATACCTATGCGGCTGAAATAACGAAACCAAAGAGGACACAAACGACCCAAGAACCACCTCACGATCACGCCAAGCTACCACCATCAACACCACTCCTTCGAACCTGGAAAACCACGACCAACACCTCTCCTTCGAACCTGGGAAACCACGACCAAGAACAACCGAGCCTCTCCTTAAACCCTGATCGAACAGCAAGTAATGGGAGAAAGAAAACGGCAGCCGACCCTTTCTTTGCACTCCCTTGGATCGAAACAGGAAAAAAATAGAAAGCATCCAGTCGACACCCTTTGTTTTTTGTTTTTTGAACGAGATAAAGCAGGAACTAAATGGCAGCCGGTTGTTTTTAGTTTAGGGTTTTTAGGTTTGTATTTGTGTGATATTCGGTTGTATAATCCATATATAGGGAGAGAGAAGAGGGCATAATCAATTTAGGGAATGATATGCATGCATCGAATAACAGAAAGGAGGTCAAGAATGCGTTTTCAATTCCGAGATTGTAGGGGAGCGTGTGAGCCAATTAGGAAATTAATAAAAGAGTCTGAATTGAGTTTGAGGAAACATGAATCGGTTATAATTTATTTTAAAGAGTAGCCGAAAATCTTGGGACTTTATATGTAAGTTTTGGAAGTTACATATACATATAAACGTGTAATGAGTAGCTCACAACTAGGACGGTTTATTAATTTACTTTAGACACAGACTTAGGTTAATTAGTTTATATTTAATTATAGCACATAATCTATAGTTTAAGGTTTAAATTTTATCATAATAAGTTTTAGGGTAAAATTCAAAATTAGACGTAATTTGGTATTCGAATTTTAGGGTTTTACAACTCTTCCCCTCTAAAATAAAATTTTCGTCCTCGAAAATTGAAGTGAAACGAAATGGAAGCACAAAGGACTAGGAACGTAATTGTGAATGACTTGTCTCTCATGACTCTATCTTGCTGATCAAAAGCTTCGGTTTCCTCAGACAAGGCATATCATACTGAATCCAGATCAAAAGGTTAAAATACCAAACGTAATAGATGATAATCGTATCCCATTAGAAGAGGTTCAGGGAAGATGTAGGATTGACGGATTTTTCGTCCGAGGAATAGAAATTGACAAATCAAATGAAAACGTATCAAATTGTAGCAAACATGAGAGTAATATATGAGTTCAAACTCTTCAGATTCTCAAATAGTCTCGGCTTCAGTATAACCTTTCATAGGTGTTCTCATAAACAAACAGGTCTTGCTCCTCAAAATCCAAAGCCTCAATCAACTCATAGCAGGTCATAATGAAACATAATCAACGGACGCGAAACGTACATATAGCAAAATGTAGGTGTACTTTTTAATAGTAACAGATCGGATCCTTACTGACAGAAAACAAACGGTAGAAAGTTCTACAACAGAACCTAAGATTCTTATCGGAAGTACAGAGGTCAATAAACGCGTGACGGAAATCCAGAAGTATCAATTCGCATAACGGTGAAAGCAGATTATGCGTAAATTTAGGATGAATTTAAAGTCTCACTAAGGCAGATAATCTCAAACAGTGATCAGAATTCTTACCGCTCTAAGGCACCTCTCGAGATATCCTATGCCCACAACAAGTGCACGTTATATGATGTAAGTATTATCACGTTGGCCAGACGTCATAATACTAGCATCATATAAATATGCCCTCATGATGGTCATACTTTATCTCAAGTCGTGAACAGGACAAACTTATCTTAATCCACCTAGTCTTCCTACGGTCTCAGAGGTCAAAAAGCGTCAGAAAATTCACAGATGCTTATCAAAAGCAAGAGACAAACAACAGAATGTATCGAGTACGTCATCGCTATGGAGATTCTCAGAATTGCCCGACGAGGTACCACATGATTTACAAAGGATCAGAGGTCAGAGTCAGAATCCGGAGATAAGGATCAAATAGTGTCAGGAATTTTCTATGCAAGTTTCAATGTTTCAAAACTTAATTAGGTTTCAAATCTTAGGTGTAAGGCATAAGCTTTCAATTTCCAAGAGGGATTCAACAGGCTTAAACCAACAGTAAAGCACGAATCAGAGTATTGCAGAAGCAAAGATACTTAAACAAATGCCTTATAGTCTACCCATTCCTCACCAGTCAAAACTTAGGTTCATATCCAGAAATCCTAAAGCAACTTCTTACAGGTTATCTTATGAGCGCCTACAGTGGAAACTTAATGGTCCTAAACGCACAGGACAGGGTAAATGTATTACAAGTCGCAGCCTGTCGCTCTGATACCATAATTGTAACACCCCAACACGGCAAGGGTAAAGATGTCACGTTAATGGTTTCATATCAGATTAAACAAAGCATACTTCAATAGTAATACAATAAATATCAAAGGTTACAAATGAGATACTAACATTATAAGGTTAAGAATGAAACAAAACTAAATACTAAGTCTGCAAATGCAATCCTTCTAATGACTTCTACTTCAGAATAACTATCCAGGTCTTCTAAGTCCAAAAGTCTCTTCACTCATACCCAAACCTGTCATCCTGCTTATAACCTGCCGCACACGAAAAGAAAACGTGCGGCTGAGCTTAAAAAGCCCAGTGAACAGATATAACGATAACAAGCAGTAACGGTAAAGTAGTGAAATAAATGAACGAGTACCAGGTATCACGATAGTCAAGAACAGGAACATGAAGACTATACAGATATAACAGGATTAGAACTAGTTACAGAAGATAGGTGAAAAGGAAACCGCAACCCACACAAACCCAAGTCAAATCATGTCAAGTTCTGTATTAAGTCATGAATCATACGATAGGGTAGTAGTAACAGTAATGGAAAGTAAAGGTTATACAGATATAACATGATTAAAACTAGTTGCAGAAATAGTATAAAATGTAATCCGTAATTCTACCACATACCAGGTCAGATCCAGCCAAGTCAAGTGTTAAGTCAATTCCCAAGTTACAGGGTAACAGTAATAATAATGGTGAGTAAAGGTAATCGGGTTATAAGGTTACAAGGTGCAGGGTAACAGAAATCCTCTACGAGCCCAGTATCAGTAATCAGTAACAGTAATCAGTATAATCATGTAGAGGGGAGACCTCTCAGTAATCAGTAAATATGAGGGGAGTCCTCAATCAGTAAATGGAGTGATCAGCTCCCAGTATGTGAAAGACGTGTATCGCACACACCATCAGTCACCAGTAATACAGAAATCAGTAATCAGTAACAGTAACAGTTCTAGGATGCATCCATGCGCCCCCGGTGGCCAGAAACTCCTCAACACACCAGATAAAATAAAGTCAGGGACGGAACAGGTCATCACTCTCCTGCCCTAGAGTCATGCCATCGGTGCATCAATGACATGGACATGAAACCCTCATGCCTAGTTATGGCTCGTAGTATCAAACTGTGGGTTAAGGTCAGGTATCATGTATCATGTGTCAGGTGTCATGCCTCAGAAATCAGTATCATGTATCAGTATCATGTATCAGAGATCAGTAACGTGTATCAGATATCATGTATCAGGAATCAGTATCATGTATCAGAAATCAGTATCATGTATCAGAATCAGTATCGTGTATCAGGTGTCGGATTCAAGTATCAGGTGTCAAGTATTCAGGTGTCCGGTTCAAGTATTAAGTGTTAGGTTCAAGTATTTAAAGGTCAGGTAGTCCAGGTCATGTTTTATATAAGAGTTCAAGACAAGGTTCAGAACAAAGGATCAGAACAAGGGTTCAAATAAAGGTTCAAGTCGAATGGTTCATATCAAGTGAATCAGGGTTCAAGTTAAGTTTATAGCAAGGTATCAAGTATTTAAGTTAGTTGCATAAGTCAATTTCCATTTCAAAATATCAGAAGTTCATATCAGAGGTTCATATCAGAGATTCATATCAGAAAGGTCATACCAGTAGGTCAATATCAGAAATGTTCAATATCAGACAGGTTTAATATCAAAAGATCATATACCAGAAAAATCATACATCAGAAAGATCATGCCAAAAGCTCATAATATCATGAAAGAAGCAAGCAAGGTTCACAGAACAAGGAAACATAGCAATAAATCAGGAATCAGAAAGTAGGTTCAATATAAAAAGGTCCAATGTCAGAAGGGTCAAGTATCAGGGAGTCCGAAATCAGAAGGTTCACATCAATTTGTTTCAAGGTTCATAACAAGGTTCAATTTAAAGGTTTATATTAAAAGTTCCTATCATAGTTCAAAAAGTAATCTCTTACAATAGCTTTCATGAAAGTAAACCTTAAAACAGTCTTCATAAAGTAGGTCCTTTAAAGAAAGTTTTCAAAACATTTTCACATGTAATTAAGAAGAGTTTTTACATTTAGTTACAAAATCCTATGAACCTTCAAAATATTCCAGGGTCATAAATATTCACATTACAGGGTGATGGACAGGTCATATCATGTATCAAAAGAAATAAAGCAAGGTTCATGAATTATGGAAAACATAACAAAGGCATAGGTTCAAATAGGAAAGCCCCATATAAAAGGCTCAGATCATAACCAACTGATATGCACAATGAAGAACCAATCAGAGTGTGAGACGACATAACAATGGCTCAGAGAAATACTAAGATGAATCATAGATACTGAATGAAATAAGCAAGAGGACACCCTTACTGAAAAAGGGCAGAATATCTGTACCTTATACCGCAAATGAAAACACGACAGAAAATACAAAGGTCAGAAGCAAACTCCATCTTCAGCGAATCTACACAAATTCATGACTGTCTTATCAAAAGCTTATTTAATTCACATTACTTATTTTAGTCGGCTTTCCATTTTTAGTAACTTTTCACTTTTAGCAAGCTTTCTGAATTAGCAATTAGTAATTTAATACTTTAAGGTTATAACTGACAATTGAATAATATTTAAGGATTAAAATGACAATTATAATAGTTTAGGGTTAAATACGTCAATTTAGTAAGGTTTAGGGTCATAAATGAAAATTATCAAAATTAAATATTAAAAGTGTCGAATGAAATTATTTTAAGGTTTAACTATAATTTTATATTAAGATGATAACTTTAGACCCCGTCATTCATAATTTAGTAGCGTACCCTCGACATTAATCTTAAACCGCGACGATCAAAATACGTTATTATCATATGCATAATCACACTACTCGTATATAAACCATACATTTTACATGAAATCTTATCATAACCAATTCTTATATCACTTATAACTACTTGCATGCTCTTTCTTAAATATTTACTTTATACTAAATTATATATCTCATTAGATATGCATGTTTTCTCAATCTCTTTTCACGTGATCAACATATACTCTTCACGTTTTAATTTCCTTAAGTTCCATTCCAGATCTTTATGGTTTATATATATATTATACGCATGCATGATAACTTATTTCCAACAGAAAAGCACAAACAAAGATCACAGTGTATAGGTTTCATAACTCATGAATTCATGTGGCGTTTTTATAGGAGTATTCGGGTTGTCATATAACGAGATAAATATCATCATGCTAATAGGATTTCAAAAGCTTAGAAAGATATATTTTAAGAATAGATTATACACACATATTTAAAACGTATCACACATGGGCTTTCTTGTTATATCATCTCATGCGACTTACGTCACAAAAACTTGGCTTGCAAACCAGATTTACGTTTCTATAATAACGTTTTTATCTTTAGATTAGATGTTATATATGTGTGTCGCAGAAAACCACGACCAACACCTCTCCTTCGAACCTGGGAAACCACGACCACTAAAATTCAAAATTAGACGTAATTTGGTATTCGAATTTTAGGGTTTTACAACTCTTCCCCTCTAAAATAAAATTTTCGTCCTCGAAAATTGAAGTGAAACGAAATAGAAGCACAAAGGACTAGGAACGTAGTTGTGAATGACTTGTCTCTCATGACTCTATCTTGCTGATCAAAAGCTTCGGTTTCCTCAGACAAGGCATATCATACTGAATCCAGATCAAAAGGTTAAAATACCAAACGTAATAGATGATAATCGTATCCCATTAGAAGAGGTTCAGGGAAGATGTAGGATTGACGGATTTTTCGTCCGAGGAATAGAAATTGACAAATCAAATGAAAACGTATCAAATTGTAGCAAACATGAGAGTAATATATGAGTTCAAACTCTTCAGATTCTCAAATAGTCTCGGCTTCAGTATAACCTTTCATAGGTGTTCTCATAAACAAACAGGTCTTGCTCCTCAAAATCCAAAGCCTCAATCAACTCATAGCAGGTCATAATGAAACATAATCAACGGACGCGAAACGTACATATAGCAAAATGTAGGTGTACTTTTTAATAGTAACAGATCGGATCCTTACTGACAGAAAACAAACGGTAGAAAGTTCTACAACAGAACCTAAGATTCTTATCGGAAGTACAGAGGTCAATAAACGCGTGACGGAAATCCAGAAGTATCAATTCGCATAACGGTGAAAGCAGATTATGCGTAAATTTAGGATGAATTTAAAGTCTCACTAAGGCAGATAATCTCAAACAGTGATCAGAATTCTTACCGCTCTAAGGCACTTCTCGAGATATCCTATGCCCACAACAAGTGCACGTTATATGATGTAAGTATTATCACGTTGGCCAGACGTCATAATACTAGCATCATATAAATATGCCCTCATGATGGTCATACTTTATCTCAAGTCGTGAACAGGACAAACTTATCTTAATCCACCTAGTCTTCCTACGGTCTCAGAGGTCAAAAAGCGTCAGAAAATTCACAGATGCTTATCAAAAGCAAGAGACAAACAACAGAATGTATCGAGTACGTCATTGCTATGGAGATTCTCAGAATTGCCCGACGAGGTACCACATGATTTACAAAGGATCAGAGGTCAGAGTCAGAATCCGGAGATAAGGATCAAATAGTGTCAGGAATTTTCTATGCAAGTTTCAATGTTTCAAAACTTAATTAGGTTTCAAATCTTAGGTGTAAGGCATAAGCTTTCAATTTCCAAGAGGGATTCAACAGGCTTAAACCAACAGTAAAGCACGAATCAGAGTATTGCGGAAGCAAAGATACTTAAACAAATGCCTTATAGTCTACCCATTCCTCACCAGTCAAAACTTAGGTTCATATCCAGAAATCCTAAAGCAACTTCTTACAGGTTATCTTATGAGCGCCTACAGTGGAAACTTAATGGTCCTAAACGCACAGGACAGGGTAAATGTATTACAAGTCGCAGCCTGTCGCTCTGATACCATAATTGTAACACCCCAACCCGGCAAGGGTAAAGATGTCACGTTAATGGTTTCATATCAGATTAAACAATGCATACTTCAATAGTAATACAATAAATATCAAAGGTTACAAATGAGATACTAACATTATAAGGTTAAGAATGAAACAAAACTAAATACTAAGTCTGCAAATGCAATCCTTCTAATGACTTCTACTTCAGAATAACTATCCAGGTCTTCTAAGTCCAAAAGTCTCTTCACTCATACCCAAACCTGTCATCCTGCTTATAACCTACTCCTTCAAACCTGGGAAACCACGACCACAACCGAGCCTCTCCTTAAACCCTGATCGAACAGCAAGTAATGGGAGAAAGAAAACGGCAGCCGACCCTTTCTTTGCACTCCCTTGGATCGAAACAGGAAAAAAAAAAATAGAAAGCATCCAGTCGACACCCTTTGTTTTTTTTTTTAACGAGATGAAGCAGGAACTAAATGGCAGCCGGTTGTTTTTAGTTTAGGGTTTTTAGGTTTGTATTTGTGTGATATTCGGTTGTATAATCCATATATAGGGAGAGAGAAGAGGGCATAATCAATTTAGGGAATGATATGCATGCATCGAATAACAGAAAGGAGGTCAAGAATGCGTTTTCAATTCCGAGATTGTAGGGGAGCGTGTGAGCCAATTAGGAAATTAATAAAAGAGTCTGAATTGAGTTTGAGGAAACATGAATCGGTTATAATTTATTTTAAAGAGTAGCCGAAAATCTTGGGACTTTATATGTAAGTTTTGGAAGTTACATATACATATAAACGTGTAATGAGTAGCTCACAACTAGGACGGTTTATTAATTTACTTTAGACACAGACTTAGGTTAATTAGCTTATATTTAATTATAGCACATAATCTATAGTTTAAGGTTTAAATTTTATCATAATAAGTTTTAGGGAAAAATTCAAAATTAGACGTAATTTGGTATTCGAATTTTAGGGTTTTACAACGTAAGACGAAGAAAGTCGGCGAAACACAGTCAGACACATAGAAAAGGAATCAAGAAACGAAAAGGAAATAATAACAAAATAGAATAAAAGAAGAAAGAAGATAAGAAATAAAAGAGAAATAAAAAATAAGACGTCAACAAGTTGTTTCGGTGTTTTACCTTGTAACCTAAATAGTTGAGAAAAATTTATGGTTTAGAAAAGAATCGTTTAGTTGATAAAAGGTTTAAGATGTTAATAACTTGGTAAATAGATATGTTTATATCATTTATAAATCATAATTGTTTAAGTTATAAAACAGCTTTTATAAAAATTTGGGCATGACCCGTCCGTTTATACAATATTTACCAAGTCGTTGCGACTTATTGAATACCAGGTTTTATTATTACAATTTAATCATTTGTTACAAAATTTACACAAATTAATTTCAAATTACAAGTTTTACAAATTAAATCCAATTATTACAAATTTTAATAATTATCCATCATTATCATTGTCGTATATATTAGTGTCGGGTTTATCGACTATTTTGTGTCCAAATTCATCCATAAATCCTTCGGCTAATACCGTAAATCTAATAACGAGCATCCAATTTATCCAAAGCTTAGGTAATATTTCAATGTCAAAGTCCAAATATCCAAACCAATTCCAACTACAATTTCAAAAGAGCTCCCAAAACATCATTGATCATGAAATAAAATGAATTAAGTTAGTATCATGCTTGATAAATATAACACACACAAAAACAATGCACAAGACTTATGCAGTTTTAGACATGTACAACTTCAACCTAAATCTCTTGGGCTTACACACCAATATACCCCACGACTTACTAGCCCAAAATTATAACTAACCCAAAACAATATCACATGGCAGGCTTAAAAGTCCATGATTTATCCTAATCACACGACACAGATTTTTGCTTGTAAGAAAACCAAGTTAACAACACTTTTGAAGAAACCGCTATTCTACTTCCACTCGACACTGAGACCAAGATTAGTTTTTAGCAACCAAAATGACCATTTATGACAACATTGTTCTCGAGTATGTATCGACCCATGTCGCGACCAAAATGACCCAATAAACAGCCCATGTAGCCACCCATTGGTGGTATCCTTTGACGTACCAAAACACACCCTTTGTGGGGTTGAGTTGCCCGAAAACAAAACACACAACGAGCACACGCTTTGTGGGTGTGTCACATTTGTCAGCAATCAACTAAGTGATTCTGAAAGCATATGTATTGACCCGGTTTCTGCCTAAAGTGTAAGGAGGGCTTCTTTCTTTTCACCCTTTATCTTTATATTTCTTTTTCATTCTTCAACCCCTTCAGTGCTTACCGAGACTTCATCACTAGAACCTTGTTGGGCTTGTTCCAGTACTAGCTCCATCTCAGTCGGCACTCTTCCCTTATTCTCACTTTTCTCCTTTTTTAATCATACCTAAGGACTTCTACACTAACTAGTGGATTGTCCCTGGGTAGATCCCTCCGGTTCTGGCTGGATCATGGGAACTGATACCTAACCTTAACATCCTTGTAACTCCAGTACATAATGTAAAATGGTCGGTCTTTGGTATTCTTCCACAATTGCCATCACAAATCATTTGCTCCCCCTTAATATGTGCATCGATATACGAAAGAGTTTAGCACATATGGGAGAGCCTACACTTGAGTCCAAAAGATCACATTTTTTATCATATTTTCATATTTAAATCACATTCCCTCCCCCGATCAAAAATTTCAAACCATTTGAGATTTGTGATCGCAATTGATTTAAATATGTTTAGAAAGTTTTGGGAGAGAATGTGGTCAGGTTTAACATATATTCTGATAATGGAACATTACGATGCTCCCCCTCAATCAATGAGGGAGAATGTTAGTGTCAGGTATGATAAGTTTGGAAGATTTTGAATTTAACAAAAATCATACACTGACACATAACAACAAGTTTCATAAAATTCACTGCTTATTCGGTACAAAGTAACATGTTTTGATGATATAAAATTTTGAAAATCATCACTCTCCCCCTCAATCGATGACCCGTCTTCTGTTGGAATAGCTGTAGTCATTGATTGAGTGATACATTTTTATGAAAAATTCAATTATGATTGATATTCAAAAATCATGGTACCACCAAGTTTTCATACAAATACTTTCCTGAAGAATCATAGATTGGAAAGTACTTGCGATGTAAAGAAGACTTCTCTTCTTATACGAGGAATGATGCACTGAAACGTACATCAAATCGAAGAAACATGGATATAAAGTAATCCATGCCCAGGTGAACATCACCCAGTTGGAGGAACAGCCGTCTTTTTGGTGACATGCTTTCCCCATAATAATGCACGGGTTGCAGTCTGAAGTAACTGCAAGCCGATTAGACATGTTTTAACCAGTTAATATAACTTCTGCTCGAGCTTCATTTAAAGACCCGTGTCATTATTGAATCAAATTTTTAGGACCGTAAATGTTATCGATAAATAGAAGACATGCCTAGAAGAACTATTTTTGGTATTTTTTGTTTTTCTGATTTTTAGGGTTTTCATAGGTTTTATATTTTTCTATTTTATTTTTGGTTTAAGATATATACAAATATATACAAGGATATGTGAAGCATATCCTTTACTCCTCTTTTTCTTCTTGAAGACACTTGAGGGTTTCAGGTGTCAAACTCTTCATGCCAAGTCGCGGGAGAATAAATTGAAACCGTTCTCTCAGAAGTGCCTTGGTAAAGATATCAGCAAACTGAAACTCCGTCCTTATGAAGTAGAGTTCAACAATCCCTTTCTCAACCTGCTCCCTTATGAAGTGATGCCTGATATCGATGTGCTTTGATCGGGAGTGTTGGACATTGTTGCAGCAAAGAGCGATAACACTTTTGTTGTCACAATACAGAGGAATCTTGTTGTATGCAAAACTATAGTCTGATAGTTGTGATCTCATCCATAGGATTTGAGCACAACACACAGACATGGCAATGTATTCAGCCTCTGTGGAAGATATAGATGTACTCATTTGCTTTTTAGAAGAACATCTAACCAACTTTTCCCCTAAAAACCGTGCACCTCCCGAAGTACTTCGACGAGTATCTTGACACCCCGCATGGTCTGCATCTGCATAAGCCATGAGTTCCATTGCGGTGTCCTTAGGATACCAGAGACCCATGTGAACAGTGCCTTAAAGATATCTGAAGACCCTTTTTACTGCTTCCAAATGCTTTTTGGTGGGCTTGGACTTGTACCGAGCACACATACATACTGCGAACAAGAGATCTGGCCTACTAGCGGTGAGGTGCATTAAGGATCCAATCATGCTTCTAAACTTAGTTTGATCAACCGGGATCCTAGAGAGGTCTTTATCCAACTTCGATCTCTCAACCACAGGAGTGTCAACAGGATCTCTTGAATCAAATCCAAACTTCTTCAATATTTCATTTGTATATTTGGATTGATTAATGAAGATGCCTCCGGGACTTTGAGAAATTTGCAAACCTAAGAAAAATGACATTTGTCCCATCATAGACGTTTAAAACTTAGAGCTCATCTCCCTTGAAAACCGATCACATTCACTAGGATCAGAAGAGGCAAAGATAATGTCATCGACATATATCTGAATGTGAAGTAGATGTTTACCCGATTTCCTAGTGAATAGCGTAGGATCAACAACACCTTTGGAGAATCCATTTGCCAGAAGAAACTTAGACAAAGTATCATACCACACCCTAGATGCCTGTTTCAAGACATAGAGGGCCTTCTTCAAGCGATAAACATGAGTAGGATGATCAGGGTCCACAAATCCTTCGGGTTGACTCACATAGACTTCCTCTTTCCAGTCACCATTCAAGAATGCTATCTTAACATACATCTGGTAGACTATCATATTCTGACTGGCAGCATTGGCGAGGAAGATTTTGATGGCTTCAATTCGAGCAACCGGAGCAAACGATTCTTCAAAGTCTATGCCCTCTTCTTGTCTATACCGCTTTGCTACAAGTCGTGCCTTATTCTTCATAACATCACCGTGCTCATCGAGTTTTACTTTGAAGATCCACTTCAGAGCAACAATCATTGCATACTCTAGAGGAGGCACTAATTCCCATACTTCAAGTCGATCAAACTCATGAATTTCATCTTGCATGGCATTAAACCAACAGTCTTTGGACATGGCTTCTTTGAAGTCTTTTGGCTCGACTTTGGATAGTACGGAGTTGAAGAAACACCACAGTGCATCATTAGCAAGTTGGTTTCACGTGGATACCGGATGAGAAGGATTACCAATGATGTTGTCAATTGGATGATCATTGGTCCATTTTCTGAGATGATCATGTGGTTGAGGGTATTGAACAGATGTTGCCGTGTTGAGATCTCCTGAAGAAGATGTATCAGTGGAAGACTCAGGAGCAAATACATTTTCAAATGGAACATCATCAACAGAAGCAAAAGGATTCACTTCAAAAGAATTGTCATCTGTAGAACCTTGCTGCACCGAAGAAGATTGAATATATGATGATGAGGGCGATTGACTGGAAGATGGTGCATCTTGACTGATTGAGACAGATACAGATGGACCTTCTGAGTTTGGTGGAATTTGAGCATCAGCAACAGGAGGTACAGGTGGAGCTTCCATTGTAGTATTAACCGTTGGTGGCTCAAAGTATTTGTCAATCATCGAATCAAATAACTTCTTCAACTCTTCACTAGTGGGAGAGACGTAAAGAACTGCAGGCGTGGGATTCTGTACAAGACCTGAACTAATTGGTCCAGGTGTCAATAGATTAGGTGCGGGTCCAGAACCGGTTTGTCCAGGAGCCGTTTGCTCAGTCAACTCATCGAATGTCACGTGAATCGTTTCCATGATTTTTCGGGTTCTTTTGTTGTAGATTCTATATCCCTTGCGATCTGGTGCATACCCAACGAAGAACCCTACGTCTGCTTTAGCCTTTAGCTTTCCCAAATCTTGACCGTCATTTGTCGGATAGCACAGAGCACCGAACACTCGAAGAAAGGAAAGATCTGGTTTCTTGCCATGTATCAGCTCGTAAGGAGTTTTGTTGTGAAGAGTGTGTATCAAGGAACGGTTTTGGGTGTAACACGCAGTAGCAATTGCTTCTGCCCAAAGAAACATCGGAGCTTTAGAATATATTAGCCCAAAGAAACACCGTTTTGCTGAGGAGTGCGTGCAACACTTTTCTGATGAGTTATGCCAATACTTTCATAAAATTGACTGAGTTGTTGGTTAACAAACTCAGTTCCATTGTCCGTCCGGATGATTCTGACAGTTTTGTTCAGCCTTACTTGTAACTGCTTGATTAGTTTAATGATAACCTCTGGAGTTTCATCCTTGGTTCTCAAAAACTTTACCCATGTAAACCGAGAGTAGTCGTTGACCACCACAAGAACATATTTCTTTCCATTGATACTCTGCACTCTCATTGGTCCGCATAGATCCATGTGTAGGGTGTGAAGAACTTCCAGGATGGTATCGACAACTTTGGTTTTGTGAGTATGCTTCTTGCTTTTGCACAGTTGACATGCAGAACACAGATGATCTTTCTTAAATTTTAACCTAGGCACGCCTCGTACAAGATCCTTGCGGGAAAGTTCATTTATGGTGCCGAAGTTTAAATGGTTTAAACTACGGTGCCAAAGCCAAGATTTTATCTTTGAGGCCTTTGAAAGCAAGAAAATAGGAGAGGACCTCATAATTTTTTCAATAGAGATGGTGTATAAATTGGTGCCACGACTGCCTTTAAGTAGATCAACACCATCCAACTCTCTGACGAAACAAGTGTATTTTCTGAAAGCAACTTCAAGATCGGAATCACAAAATTGCCCAACAGAAAACAAGTTATGTCCTAGTCTTTCCACGTAGTATACCCTGGAAATTACACTGTCACCAAACACATAATCTCCATAACCCATAATTGCCCCAAAATGGTCGTTCCTGAATCTAACTGTCCCGATAAACTTTTTCACGAAATTCTTGAGCCGTGAGCGATCCCCAGTCATATGTTTTGAGCAACCTGAGTACAAATACCAAAGGACGATTTGTATGACCTGCATTTGAAAACAAACAACGATGGATAACTGAAAAATGTGAATCCCCACATACAGCTGGGGTCTGTTTGGTTAGCACACACAAATTCTGGAACTACAGGATTCACAGATGCTACTGCATTTACAGTGGAAACAACACTAGAAGCTGCAGTTAACCTAGTTGCAGGGCATTGTGTCACTAAAGGTAAAATTTGACCAGTTGGCTTCCATTCCTTAACCTTCACTATTTTATGATTATTTAATCTAGTTAAAGGGAACTGATCTCCTAAAGTGAATTTCCTTCCAGTGGGTCTCCATTGATACCGATATTAGCAAACGTATTTCCTGTTGCTTTCCAAATTTGCTTATTATTTCAGTTTTTCTAATATTCTTAACTTGGGATAGTACAGGAGACATAAAAAATGACACAACACAATCATCATGATAACCAGAAATTAAACATTCATTACATGTTTTACAGACAACATTAGAATTCGAATTAATTACATTACTTTTAATACTAGAATCAACACGATTCATTCCATTAATTGCAAACTTATTGTTCCTAGGTTGGACTTCTACTTTATTCTTGTGACCACTTTTAGCCGGCGCTGTCCTATCTTTCCTTGCATTGCCTCTAGGCTTTGACCCGCTAGCTTTGGTGTCACAGTTTACTCCTATGAAGTAATGATGGGAACATTAGTTTTTTTTACTGTCATTTGCTTTCCTGATTTTGATGTGCTGGGTTCTGATGTTCTCAGTGGTAGATCAAAGGTTACGTGCTTGTTCATAGTTGTAGATGATGATGCAATAAATCTATCTCTTTTGTTATCAATCTTAGGGTGAGTGCCAATGACGTACTCTAAAAATTCCTGAGACCTTTTAGTGAGGAAGCAGGCATCCACAACTGCATTATCAAGTGGTTTTACAATCCTATCCTCCTCTACGATCTCACTTAATGTATCAAGGCTATCCTTAAGGTGATTGAGATATATTTGATGGGCAAACCTATTGTTCCTAAGGGGAAGTGGAACAGGCACAACATCAACAGCATACTTACTACAAGCAGAAACCTTTTGAGCAACATTATCACGAGTGATAATTGGCATTTTCCCTTTCACTTGAGTTTTAAGATTCTCGATTTCATTTAACAAAGAAGTTACCTTTTCATTGTGACTGTTTTGTGTGACTTTAATTGAGTCATATAACTCTTTGTAGTGTTGTTTGATTTTTGAATTTTCAGCACGAAAACAATCATTTTCATAGTGTAACTTATTGATGGTGTCTTGATACTGAAAATTCTGAGAATCTAAGGACGATGGTTTATGGGTGCCAATTGCATCACTCTTATTTGTCTTTAGTTGGGCAATTTGAGCCCTCAATTATCGAATCGTGTTAGTGTGAGCTTGAATTTTTTCATCGCGTTTTCTTAATTCAAAATATGTATCAAATTCAGGAGCATCCAAAGATGTCTTGGCATTTGATAGTTTACATCTTTCTTCTAAGTGTTGATATTTTAATTGCAAATTAAGATGATCAACCTCTAGTTTTGAAAAACGCTTGACCATGTTATCATGGTTATCATTTTGAATTTTTTCTTGCAATTTCAAATTCTCCCCCTCAAGCTCAACAACACAATTCTGGGTAACATTCAATGCAATAGAATACTCATGAAATTGATAGGCAGTTAATGCAACAT
Organism: Artemisia tridentata subsp. tridentata; assembly: GCA_021014915.2. Classification (NCBI taxonomy): domain Eukaryota; kingdom Viridiplantae; phylum Streptophyta; class Magnoliopsida; order Asterales; family Asteraceae; genus Artemisia; species Artemisia tridentata. The sequence goes on from CP139508.1 coordinate 251,317,695, forward strand.
CAGAAGCAGTATAAAATATATCCTGTGCAATATATCTAGCAATCAAATTCTCATTGGTTATGAGAATATTCTTTCTCACAATCTCACGACTCATAAGTTCTATCGCATTTTGAGCTACCTCATTTTCCATATCTTTAAACACTACTTTCATCTCATTAACTTCAGTTTTAAGGGTTTTTTGCATCCCTTCAAAATGTTCTTTGAGTAGTTTAAAGAATAGGATGACCTCAGTTAAGTAACACCTTTTTGTTTGTTCAAAACCCCTTTCCTCCTCAGTAATTCCTGTTGGTGTAATTCTATTCTTACATGTTTTATCAAAATCAGCAAATAGTTGACAAAGTACATATATGCTAATTAAGGTTTTACATTCTGTGGGAAGAGTTAAAGGAACTAAATGCCTATGTGTATTGGGAGGATACACTGTTGCAACCGCAATTTTCCTAAAGAATGGAGTTTTGTCGTTAAGTTCATCGGCCTTTCTCTTTTCTATGTCTAAAGACCAAAATATTTGTTTTGGCGTTAACTTCCTTTGAGGTGCAAACACAGTCAATCAATTCTCCTCATAATTATCATGGGGTTTGACTATGATTCGATTGGCTATACATTTGGGATCCTTCATTTTCTCAGTCATTCTTTCTCTATTTCTCACTTCTATCTCATTACTCTCTTCTAATGATGAAACATCAGGAGGGGCATGACCAGGCATAATCATCACATTTGCATCATATAAGGTAGGTTGGGCTACTTTAGCATTCCTAAGAAGAGCTAATTTTGGTTCACCTACATTACTTTCACTATGCTTATCACACAACTTTTTGTGCTTTTGAATCATTTGAGCAGTTTGTGGGGTCTGGTCTTGTGTGTACAACTTGTTTTCAAGCTTATTCTTCAACGTTTTAAGTCTGGAGAAATCATTTAAGAGTTTTGTTTCTTTTTCTTTGAAATCTTGTTTTAGTGTATTTACAAGTTCTTGGGCCTCCTGTTTTTGTTTAACAGTCTGATCCAGCTGTTTTTTCAAAAAATTCAACTCTTGTTTCAATGTTTCTTCCCTTACATTACGTTCTGTTATAAGTGTACGCATTTGACTATACATTTTCTGCTCACGTTCAGTTCGTTCAAATTTAGCATGTTGTTCATATATGGCCACCTGATCTTTATATATGTTTAGTCTAGTGGTCAAGGTGTCATCAGGGACAAAAATAGTGTTCTCATGCCACTCACAAGCATTATCTACAACACAAGCATTATCTACAACACAAGCAATATTTTTAACAGAAGATGCACAACCTGGTACATTAGACACGTTGTTGTGATTCACATATTGTTCATATGGAATAATATTACTATTTCCCATGTCAACAGTATCCGATTCAACAACATCTGTCTGTTGTACTTCTTTGGGAATCTTCTGTTCATCTACCACGTTATATGTGTCATAAAGCTTTAGTACCTCAGAAATCACAGATGCATTGGAGGAACCAGCTTGTTGAGGTGATGAGACAACAGAGGACAGATTAGCCATGAAGATCATTTGAGCAGTTGGTTCATCATCCACATCATAGTTAAAAGCATCACAGTCATTAGATTGGAAGATGTTGGGATCATTTAGTGCAAGGTCCTGAACTGGCTGCTTGTCCACATCGGCATAAAAAGTATTTCCCCCATCGCCAGCAAGAAACAACAACTCTTCTTCGTCCAACACTGCTCCATTCTCTTGACCTTGCATCAATAACATATTGTCCTTGAAATAGTCAACATTTTTTGGACGCTTTGGCTAATTGCAGTTTCTGGCAATGTGTCCAAGTCCACCACAGTTGTAACACTTGGGTTGCTTCCTAATGCGCGTGATGTGTCGTTGCGGTTTAGCAGTTTTAATGCCTACTCAAGTTTTAAATTTATATTTAGCCGACTTATCAATAACACACACACTTAACGAGCATGTGTACCCGGTCAGTATGAAGATAATGGTAAGTAGAGTGTCGATCACTAAGAGTGGAACATATTATCTAGTTATTCTAATCAGTATTTTAATATCCTAACGCAAGGGGGTTTCAGCCTGAGAGACTGGTACGGTTTTGTTTGCAATTAAATAATAAAATAAACAATAGGCACGAATCAGCAAGTAGCACACACGTACACAGATAGATACTCAAGACAATAAGAGGGCTGTCCTTATGATTAAGTAGCTTGTCACTTGTTTTATTGATAGCTTTATATGAAGTGTATGTAGTTAACCCTTTCTCGTTGGTCCTATTCTTATCGGCGAGTAAACCCTTAATGATTACTTATGTCTAAAAGTTATTCCTAAGTGATCAATTTAGAAACAACCGTGGGAGCCACATTATGTCCCGCAGTCAAATGCCCGCAAGCCACTAATAAACACAGAGGTTATCAATGCACTAATAAGTAGTAACCAAAGACATCAACATATAAACTTTAATTGATGGGAAAGCAAGTATTAAAGGGAGTGCAATCTTTCGTTGTCACATTACACAAGCCACCAATCCTGATGAATTAAAGTTTGCTAACACAATAAAACAAAACTACTTAATGAATTAAACACATGCAGCACCTTCTTACGGCTCTTGTATCTTTGATTTGGGTGTGTCTTGTGCTGCCTCCTTGACTGAATTCGTCCTTTGTTCTGCTGTTCGGACTTAGGTTATAATATAATGCGTACAAAATTCGTCTGGTCTTGGGGTATTTATAGTTTCTGTCTGAGGGAAGATGCGGCGCATCTAAGGAGTAGATGCGGCGCATGTACTTAACTTCGCGTGGGGTCCAAGATTATAATATTCAGGAATATTCGTACACCGCCAGAAGATGCGGCGTAACTCCATGATTAGATGCGGCGCATGTCCTCTTGTATCTTGGATCGTATCTTGTGATATCTTGATAGAGATGCGGCGCATGTCGAGAGTGAGATGCGGCGCATCTGGAGCAGATTAGTCTTGATCTTCTTCATTTCAGTAGACTCTTCACTTTATGCATGTTTTGCTCCATTATTAGTCCAAAATAGCCAAGTTTCACCAAATGCTTGTTTTTACCTGAGAATTACAAAAGTAAACGATTAAGTATCAATCCTCATACATAATATAGTAAAACAAGTCAATTTAATAGGATAAATGATAGTAATAAAATGTACTTATTTGAGTTCATCAAATATCCCCCCACTTGAACTTTACTTGTCCCCAAGTAAACCTTAGAATTTCTCTTATGAAAATGTATCCTAAAAGATGTTAGGATTTATTTTTATATTTAAGCATGTATTCGTTTATTTCATAATCACACAACTAAACACTTAACGATTCAGAAGTAAAATAAAATAAGTTGATAAAAGCAAATCTAATCGTTTAACTGTCCAGTCGCGACGAATATTCTATCATAAGCTTGGCAAGTATACACATCTCCACCACTAAAGCTAAGGAATAACAAGTCTAAAGCGGTAAAAAAAGGGTTTTTAGGCTTAAGGGTTAATTATTCTCTTTTCACTATCGATCTCAAATTCCAGAAAAGGCGACAAAATCACAAATACATGATCGAATCCACGAACACGATACTTGCAATTGCTCAAATCCTTAACTCGAATAGGCTAAAGATAGGTCCAAACTTCACCAATAATAATATATCAAAAAGGGCGACAAAATCATAAATACATAGCCGAATCCACGACTACGATACTTAAGATTGCTCAAATCCCTAATCTCAATAAATCAAAGGTTTGGTTGGATAAAGAATAGGGTATGGATAACATTTGGGATATAAATTGGTGTAAAAATAAAAATAAACAAAACAAATAAATTAAAATCCTAAGTGTGGTTAATCACTATCCCAACCATCCCATGAATAAGACTCATATCATCGAATAACTCACGCTTTAACACTTGAAACACACGCTTTAGGTAGACACGAATTATACTCAACAAGATCTTAATCAAAGAATAAACCTTAATTGGCGTTCCCATAACTGCCAATTCCCATTCAATCCATAAATATAGTACAACAACTAGTGGTGATATCGACCACTTACATAACTTTACATCGTTGGTTTGAAAACAAACATCCAACTTTTCTTTCTTTCTTTTTCTTTTCTTATTTTTTCGATTTTTTTTTTTTTTTTTTTTTTTTTTTTTTTTTTTTTTTTTAATTTTTAAACTTTGAAACATAATAGTGAAAGTAGTGAAAGTTCACCACATCACTATAATGATAATTCTGGATAATTTTTCCATACTTTTCATACTTTCAGAAATAACGCTAATAGTGAAAGTAGTAAACACACGAAAAATAAACTCAAAGATATACAATATTCACTTTCACTCCAATTGCATTGTGCAATTTCCCGACCTAACCAAAGATAATGAATTACGCACGCGAACACAGGTAATGTAAGGAAACACACTTTGCCTATAGCAATCAACCAACCACGGATTCTAATCTACAGGGTAGGCTAAGGTGTAAGGGTGTAACGAAACATTTTAAACATAGGTGTAAGAAACGAAAGGAATGGCTCTGAGTGTTTTTCTAGGGGTATCTTACTCTAAAAATGAGAGTAACAAAAGGGTTTATACGGGGGTTAACTAACCAGTGTAGTTAGTTAATAACACATAACATATAATAGGCTATTTGGGTGTAATCCTAGAAATTTACCAATTTAGACAAGTCATTCCAATTATATAAAATAATACTTATTATGGTGGTCTCGAATAGTATACAAGCCAAGTTCTAAAGTTTACAAGTCACCGGCACACTCATAGATTTGTGAATTTTGAAAAATCACAATTTTTGAAAATAACGTCATGTGTGCAGCTATGCAACTTAGATCTTAAACAAAAACATGCTAAAAAAAAATTAAGTTTGATATATTAAGCACATTTTAAGCATAATTTTTGAAAAAGTTTAGGACAAGTAATTGTTAAGTGTTCTAATTCTCCTATCCCCCCACTTAAGTTAAACAACGTCCTCGTTGTTTGTATAAAAGGTTAAAAACTGGAAAATTAAAAGAATTAGAACAGAAAAACTCCCCTGAGATTTGCTCGGTATGATCCTCCATTTGTGTAAAAGCAAAAATCAACTTCTTGTGGATTAGAACGTTAAAGCTTCATACTTGATGTATCCACAGGAAATCCAGGAAACTATAATACCACCAACACTTTAAAACACACCTAAGGTAAGAAAGGTTCAAGCTTTGCATAATACATTAGTAGTTAGATAAAAATAAAACTTAAAAATTAAAACTGAAAATCATCAGGTCAGTCGATGCGCCGTATCTTATTGAAGAAGATATGTCGTATCGAGCCTGGAATTAATACGGATCAGAATAAAGATACGCCGCATCCTTAACCAGGGATGCGCCGCATTAAAAATAAACTGATAAATAGTTTTAAATTCGAAAATAAAAATGCAGAAAAATTAAATAAGATATGACCATTGCAGGAGATGCGTCGCATCTCAGGATTGAGATGCGCCGTATCCTCATGCGGCCTGACTGACTCGACACAAAAAACAGTAAAAGATAAATTCTCCGGGTTGTCTCCCGGCAAGCACTTGTCTTTATTCCAGAGTCTTCAAGTTAGACTCACGTTCAGCTCGTTAGTATCGATCATTGAAGGAGTCGGAAACATCGCGCTCCTTCATCGCCAATTCAGTAATATTGAACACCCCTTGCTTGTCTTTAATTTCCACGCCGTTCTTCTTTAATACCTGTATGAACAAAGTCCTGTCCCTTTCGGGCAGAGATGACAAAATGATAGACGGGAAATTCTTATTATCATATAGGCACAAATAAGCAAGGTGGGGTGGTAGTTCAATAAACACATCATTGTTCAAATTCGTTTTCTCAACTATTCTCCTACGCTTATTAATTACCACACAGTCATACCACTCATCATCAGAATCATTGACAACATTGCGTCTAAGTTCGGTAGGTACATTAAGGTCAATGAATTCCTCAAAATTCTCATGATTAGGATTAGTTGAGTTGTTTTGAATCAATGTTTCTCCCATAAGTCTAGCTTCAAGATCGAGGTCCATACGCTCTCTTAATCCTAGCACATAAACACCTCTAATTATGCTTTTAACCGGATCTTGGCACTTATAGACTAGTTTATTATTCCCTACCCTTAATGAGATTTTTCTCTTAAACACATCAATCTTAGCATGGGCAGTAGACAAGAAAGGTCTTCCGAGGATTAAAGGAATCTTAACATCCTCGGGCATGTCTAGTATAACAAAGTCTACGGGAAAAATAAACTGTTCAATCTTAACTAGCACATTATTAGCAATCCCCTCAGGTCGTTTTACCGTTTTATCAGCCAATTCAATAAGTAATTTAGTTGGTGCTAATTTTCCTAGTCCTAGGGTAGCGAATGTCTTAAGAGGCATAACACTAACACTAGCTCCTAAGTCAGCTAACACATTATTGAAAGATATATTATTAATAGAACAAGGTAGAGTAAAACTTCCTGGGTCTCTTTCTTTTTGAGGCAAGGCATTTGAGTCGGTTGCAGGGCTCTCTTCTTTCATTGCTGCCTTGATCTCCTCTTCAATCTTTGTCTTCTCTTTTAGTAGTCTCCTTAAGCTGATTGAAGAATTAAAGAAAAATTCGGGTCTTGCACCATCATTACCATTCATCGATCTTCTAGGTATATTAGGAGTGACTTCTTCAGTGGTGCTTATGGCCTTGACATGATCTCTTGGATTTGTTTCAGTTGAGCTCGGTAAACTTCCATATCCCCTTTCTTGAAGAACCTTGCTCATTTGACCAATTTGTTGTTCCAATGCTTTGATCGAAGCTCCTTGATTTCTTGTAGTAGTGTCCGTTGAAGCTCGGATTTCTTTGATCATAGCAGTATTCTCTTCATGTCTTTTAGCAGCATCGGCCATAATTTGCTTTAAAGTATCGTCTAAAGTCTGCCTCCTCTCTTGATAAGCGGGATTGAAGTTGTTCTTTTGATAGTATCCCGGTGTAGCTTCCCTAAATCTTCCTGAAGGTCGGAATGGTTGTCCAAATTGGGTGTAATATGCTTCTTCAAATGTCTCACTTTCATTCTTGTTCGGGCAATCTTTAGTGTAGTGAGGTCCTTCGCATTTTTCACATCCAACTTGGGCAGCATACGCTCTTTCATCACGCTTCTTCATTTCTCTACTAATTTTATCCAATTGAGCTTGAATAGCAGCGATCCCGTCAAAATTAGTGCTGCTCTTAGATCTAGTAGAGGTCCCATCGTGCCATTTCTGAGAATGATCAGCAGCTTCTTGGATCGCTTTCCGGGCATTAGTTGCACTCATCTGAGGTACGGCTCCCTTAGCATCCAAAATCTGTCTTGTAGGCACGTCCAATCCTTGATAAAACAATATTATTTCCTGCATAGGGGTTAGATAGTGTTGAGGACATTTTATCAATAAATCTTTAAACCGTTCCCAAGCTTGATAAAGGGTTTCATCAGGCTCTTGCTTGAAACTATTGATAGCCTCCATCTTTTTAGCAGTCTTAGCAGGTGGACAATATCTCTTCAGGAATTTGCTCTTCAAATCTTCCCATGTAGTGATTGAACTAGCAGGTTCATTTTTTAGCCACTTGTTAGCAGCTCCTTTTAGTGAGATTGGAAAGATTCTAAGCATGAGTTGATCGTTAGTAACTCCTTCTGAAGTAAACAAATCTGCAATCTCCAGGACCTTTTCAACATGCTCATTAGCATCCTCATGTTCCGTCCCACTGAAAGCATTCTCTCTGAGCTCTTTGAGAAACTGACCCTTCAACTCAAATTTTGTCTTATCATCAAACTTAGGTCTAGCAACTCCTGAAGTGTAATCAGCACGGGTACTGTTCATGTATTCCTCCATAGTAGTGTTTTCGCCCATTGTTTCTGTTTCAACTTCCTCTTTTTCTTCAGAAAAATAATCAAGCTCGAGAGAACTTGAAAGATCAAAGCTTCTTGTGTTGAAAAGCCTTTTAAGCGAATGTAGGGCTCGTTCAGGATCTTCGAAAGGTTGAATCAAGTTCTTCGTAGAACTCCTGGTCATGCACTTCCTGAAATCAACACAAAAATATCAGTAGGGCATGCTCGAGAAAGTAGTGTATCAGATAATTAACAACGAAAACGGAATACGGAAAATTAAAGTTACTGATATCTGCAGACGATGCGCCGTATCCAAAAAGTTGGATACGCCGTATCTTAATACGTTAAAATTTAATCAGACTTTATTCAGAAAATAGATACGCCGCTTTAGAATTTATGAATGCGCCGTATCGAATTAATTAATCAAAAATCAACTTATCTAATTAAAATTAAATGCGTCGTATTAATGAAAGTTAATGCGCCGTATTTTCGTTACGTTTAAAAATAAAAGATTTTTGATTCAGAAAGATGCGCCGTATCGATATAGATCGATACGCCGTATCTGTTTAATAATTCGCAAACTGTTTTTAATTAAAATAATAGATACGCCGTATCTGCTAGAGCAGATGCGTCGTATGGCGTTAACGTATAGAAAAAAATTTTTCTTAAAAATCAGATACGCCGTATATTCAAAAGAAGATGCGTCGTATTACTTTATCGCTTAGAAAAATTTTCTTATTAAAAACAGATACGCCGTATCTTGGGGAAAAGATGCGTCGTATCGAATTAATTAAACGCGTTGTATTTTTAAAAATTAAACGCAATACGCCGTATCTGAGAGATCAGATGCGCCGTATCGTTCGATTTAGCACAGTACAACGATAACAGAACAGAAAATACGAAAAAATAAAAACAAAAATAAAAACATACAAACAAAAATAAAGCACACAAAAATAAAAGAAAACAATTAACACACAATACAACAAATATGCAAAATAGTACAATGATGCAATTAATCTAATAAAAAGAAAAAACTAATTAAAATACTAATCAAATTAACAGATAATAACAATTCACTCCCCGGCAGCGGCGCCAAAAACTTGATGCGCGTGATGTGTCGTTGCGGTTTAGCAGTTTTAATGCCTACTCAAGTTTTAAATTTATATTTAGCCGACTTATCAATAACACACACACTTAACGAGCAGTGTACCCGGTCAGTATGAAGATAATGGTAAGTAGAGTGTCGATCACTAAGAGTGGAACATATTATCTAGTTATTCTAATCAGTATTTTAATATCCTAACGCAAGGGGGTTTCAGCCTGAGAGACTGGCACGGTTTTGTTTGCAATTAAATAATAAAATAAACAATAGGCACGAATCAGCAAGTAGCACACACGTACACAGATAGATACTCGAGACAATAAGAGGGCTGTCCTTATGATTAAGTAGCTTGTCACTTGTTTTATTGATAGCTTTATATGAAGTGTATGTAGTTAACCCTTTCTCGTTGGTCCTATTCTTATCGGCGAGTAAACCCTTAATGATTACTTATGTCTAAAAGTTATTCCTAAGTGATCAATTTAGAAACAACCGTGGGAGCCACATTATGTCCCGCAGTCAAATGCCCGCAAGCCACTAATAAACACAGAGGTTATCAATGCACTAATAAGTAGTAACCAAAGACATCAACATGTAAACTTTAATTGATGGGAAAGCAAGTATTAAAGGGAGTGCAATCTTTCGTTGTCACATTACACAAGCCACCAATCCTGATGAATTAAAGTTTGCTAACACAATAAAACAAAACTACTTAATGAATTAAATACATGCAGCACCTTCTTACAGCTCTTGTATCTTTGATATGGGTGTGTCTTGTGCTGCCTCCTTGACTGAATTCGTCCTTTGTTCTGCTGTTCGGACTTAGGTTATAATATAATGCGTACAAAATTCGTCTGGTCTTGGGGTATTTATAGTTTCTATCTGAGGGAAGATGCGGCGCATCTAAGGAGTAGATGCGGCGCATGTACTTAACTTCGCGTGGGGTCCAAGATTATAATATTCAGGAATATTCGTACACCGCCAGAAGATGCGGCGTAACTCCATGATTAGATGCGGCGCATATCCTCTTGTATCTTGGATCGTATCTGGTGATATCTTGATAGAGATGCGGCGCATGTCGAGAGTGAGATGCGGCGCATCTGGAGCAGATTAGTCTTGATCTTCTTCATTTCAGTAGACTCTTCACTTTATGCATGTTTTGCTCCATTATTAGTCCAAAATCGCCAAGTTTCACCAAATGCTTGTTTTTACCTGAGAATTACAAAAGTAAACGATTAACTATCAATCCTCATACATAATATAGTAAAACAAGTCAATTTAATAGGATAAATGATAGTAATAAAATGTACTTATTTGAGTTCATCACTTCCCCTGCCCCTGATTTGCATTCCCTACTCTGATCTGCACATTACCTCGACCCATGTTCCTTTGATTCAAGTTCTGCTACCCCTGAACATTCTAAAGCACAATTCTTCCATCCTCCACAGTTTCCTAATTGCGTGGGTTTGATGAAGTTCTGAGTTGATTGTTAGTTTGAGGGAGTGTTGCTTTAAACTATTGAACATGCAAGGAAACTTGGTTGGTGAGGTTATCAATCATTTTGTCGGTGTGAGAGTATCCTGAATCCAGTTGTGGATTCACAGCAGACGGTGATGAATAGGGATGAAGATACACTTGATCAGATGAAGATTGGTTGATTGGCTGAATATTTGCAACAAATGCAAATGAATCATTTGGTGCAGTTGGATTGAGTTTTTCTCTCAACAGACGATCATAAGCAGCATGCTTTTTCGTGTTGTTGTAGGTAGGCATACAGCTGTTCATAATTTGTATCTCTCAATCCTTTGTTAAGTTTCACTGCAGTAACAAACTTGTCCCATTCAGGTGTCATGTTGTTCACAAACTTTGAGTTGAGTTGAATGTTTGGCATTGTCATCCTGATGATTCTCATGTCATTCACTAACTTGTGAAATCTCACATAGTAGTCAGTAATGTTCTCACCCGGGTTCATCTTGAAATGCTCAAACTCATCATACAGCTGTGACTCACGATCTTCTTTTGTAAGGTTTGATCCAGCCAGAAGCATTTTGACATTATCACAAACAGCTTTTGCTTCAGTGTTGAAGTTGATGAGTTTGTACAGATCTTTGGGCAATCCTTGAATGACAATGTTGGAGGCTCTATTGTCTGCATCATACCTCTTCTTTTCTTCCTCATTAAGATCATTGTAAGTGTGCGGCCTGTCAATTCCAAGCGTAACAGCTCCATTCTCATCGGTAGTAACAGTATCTCTCGTGGTGCCCATTTGAAAGGGTCCTTCATCAATGGATTTGAGAATGTTAACTCCATTCTCTTTTCCCAAGTAGTAGAGTCGAATTCGTTATGCCCACGACTCATAATCCGTCCTATCAAGCATAGGAGGGCGGGTATCGGACCCGGCAGCTTGAATGTCATCAGAAGCAGTGCTTGCTATGCTAGCCATAAAGTATACAGGATTTTACAATTCTTTGATTTAAACCGAGAAATCGAATCTTTCGCGGGATTTTCTAAAATCAAGAATAAACTGTGATTGGATTACTTGAGTCAAACCGCAGCTAAAAGTACCAAACCACAATTCCCAAACCGCAGTAACCAAAGACAAACCGCAACGTTTAGACCTAAACCGCAAAGAATCAAACCGCAAAGACCTAAACCGCAAAGAGTCAAACCGCAAAGACCTAAACCGCAAAGAGTCAAACCGCAAAGAGTCAAACCGCAAAGAGTCAAACCGCAACACCTGAAGTCAAACCGCTGACACTAACCGACAAACCGCAACAGACAAGGAATCACAAACCGCAGTTGCGAAAGGACAAAACGTCACTATCAGTATGTTTTTGTCATGTTTCCCTTTATAGTTAAAGTCCAAACCGCAGTCAGAGTATTACACCTAACCGCAGTTAACAATTACCCAAGCAAACACAAACCGCAGACAAGAATCCTTGCCGAGAACCAAACCGCAACGAAGAACGTCCATCGAAAACTCAAACCGCAGTCAAGAAAATCCTTAAATCTTCCAAGAAACACACCAGATCAACCGTAGAATGCCAAGAAACTAAACTAGAGAATTATGTGAACACAGAAGTACTAAGTTTTAACGATTTGAACCACAAACAAAGCAAAACCAATGATTTTCTTGGCTAAACTATACGACCTACAAAAATAACACAAAAGCGCCAAAATCTCAACACAAATCCATGAATATGCAATAACTAGAACCTAACCATGACTCTTGATACCAATTGTAGCATATTCAATAACATATAACACGCATATACTTGAGATTTGGCCAAAAGCCTAGAGAGAGAAAGAGATGAGTGTTGGGAACTAGAGAGAGAAAGTGATATGTATTAGATTAGAATGAAATGAGTTCCAACCCTCTCCCTAGGAGGAGAGGGTTATTTATAGTACTAACTAGGTTGCCCCTAGTGGGCTGTGGAGTGAGCTGACAGTGGGTAAAGACCCGACTCAATAATAATAATACTAATAAGCCTACGAGCTAGTTAATGCTAACAGATACTCGGGGTGACCGAGTCTTCACATGAATATTTATATTCCTAACATGATCCATGGTGTGTACATAATCCTAACCAACAGAATTCCAAGTATCTAAACCAGTATCAACTTTGAAACACGAATACTATAGTGAACATCGTTATCATGGTTAACACAGGTAACTCTACTTACCACCCTAGGTTAATGTTTTCTCATGAGTACTATTATCTTCTTTACAGTCTTCAAGGTCCAATTCGTACGGCTAAACCATAAAGGTTCCTATTTCAAGTGACGGGTTACTTCCTAAGGCAACTAATGAGGTCGTCCGACTCATCGGCTTATAATGCGGTGTACTCGAGCTTTCTCACAAATTGAGGGGTTGTGGGAAACGAGGCGTGTGACATAATGGTCTAGGGCAATACCAGAGTAACCCTGTTTTCAAAATAGCTTTAGGATAGCATTCCAAAATTGTGTTTTCAAAATAATACTTCCAAAATAGCGTGTCTCAAAATGGTGTGTTCAAAATAGTGTACCCAAAACAGTCCTCAAAATAGTATACCAATAGTATATCCAAAAAAATTCTCAAAATATTATATCAATACGACATGTCTTCAAAATAGTGTAACTAGTGTTGCTGTCCAAAATAGTATTCGAAATGGTATGTTAGAATAGCGTTGTCAAAATAGCATTCCCAGAATAACTTACCGAAAATAGTCTTTCCCGAAATAAGGTTTTCAAAATAACGTATCAACATATTCATATATTTTGTAAAATAAGAAGTGCATCACGAAATGGTGTGTCCCAAACAGTTCCCAAGATAGTACATCTATATAATATGTCTTTAAAAATAGCGAAACCAATGTTGACCGTACCAGATAATGTTGTTCCCGTTACACAAGTAGAAATAACTACAAAGTTAATCTATTTGTGTTCCATGACTGAATTAACGTATTGATTAATTTAAACGAATAAGTAAAAAGGTAAAATATGAAACAAAAGGTTTTCAACGTTTAAATTCTTATTAGAAATTACTCAAAAGAATCTATACCCAAGTGTTAGCGGAAATAACATTTGGTATTGAAATGACAAGGTATGGTATGTTCTCTTCTCTAAACTCAAGCTATGCTTAAGTGGCAACAATGAATGAACCACTGACCTATCTCAGGGACTAGGTTGCTCTTTGGGGGAGAAAAGTGGTTTTGTGAAGGTCTAAGCTTTTAATGCACAAAACTTGTCAACTTTTCTCCCTTATGATCTTATTTATACACATGTATAAAAGAGTACCCGTGACTAAAAATACAAAAAGAATGACCTAGCTAGTCTGGTCAAAATACAACAGTATTTGACAGTTACAAAAATCTATTTTGGGATAAGGTTGAAATTGCTTTATGAGTGTCGGTGATAACACTGTTTTTGTTCTCACGCCATTCAGGGAAAGTTTGAATTTTACCTGATAAGGATATCTCCTTATCATTTCAAACTCTTCCCGCCTTTCTTTCAGACTTCAGATTCTTCAGGCTTGGTCTTCAGTCTTCAGTCTTCAATTACATTTGTTGTTGAGGAGACTGGGGTTCAGTGAGTTCTTTTCATCACTCACTGAACCCATTACCTTCTTCTTTGGCTTAAGTGACACTCAGGGAGTTCCGTCTCACTGAATGGTGAATCTTTCTTCTTAGACTCGTCCTAAGCATCCTGAAGGTAACTCACTAAGTGACTGTTCACTCAGTGACTTGAGAGTGTTCATGGTTGATTAACACTTGGCTAATTTGTATTCAAATCCTTGTTGTCAGGCAGCTTGGGTACTGAATGGACCCAACAATCTCCCCTTATTTGGATATAAATTATGCCCAAGTGTTTTGATCAGTTATGAGTGAGCAAATGGGCTTCTTCTCACACTGAATATACTAGAAAGCTATTAAAGGACACTGATATAACAAAACATGGGCCATCATTTTATTAATATCATTACATTTGTCCTAACATCTAAACATAATACTCAGGGACCTTGTACTCAGGCTTCCAAGATACCCATGAGCTCCAACTTAACCTTCTTAGACACTAACTTTTCTTTTTTAGGTCTTTCATTCATCATCTTGTCCATCAGCTTTACAAACTCTTCATTTTCAGGGCTCTTCACGTGAATCGCCATCAACTTGTAATCAAGAAGAGTTGTAGTTTCCACAAGGTGTATATCACTGACTCGTTGAAAGGACTGTTGGATAAACTAATCGACAAAGAAGATACCATACTCAGGAAGTTGAATAACTTTGTTGGGAATGAACTTGACCCCTTGAGGAGGAGTTCTGTTGCAATGAAGAGCTGCTATGAATTGTTCAGTTTCCTGTCCCACAGATTTCCTCCTCTTCCCAGTCTTCTGAGTAGGTTCAGGAATTGCAAGTCCATGAGATGCAAGTTCCTTCTCATGATCTATTCCCAGGATCTTGGCTACCTTTTCTAGTTCTTCATATTTGCTGTTCAGGGTAGCCAGAAGATCAGGAACTATTCTGTTTTTCTTCTTCCTCAGGATGGACCCCATCACGTCCCATTCCTTAAGCCCATAGTCTGAGAATTTGAAAGGTGTGTTTCTCTCAGACTTCTTTGGCCCTCTGTGAACCGTTATGCTTATGGGCTTGGTCATGTGGATGGTCATGTTAGTTATGGTGCCTTCAACCTTTGTCTTCGTCATATACCACATATACTTCTCATAAGTTTTCCTCCTCTTTTCTTCTTTGAGCTTAACCTGCTGATTATGTTCCTTGATGCGGTCAGCTTGAAGTTTGAGGAATTTTTCCCCCTTGATGACTTGGTCAGTTTCCTTGATTACCTCCTTAGCCACTTCAGCAATCACTGGCCTACTGAGTTTCTCAGCCCTGAGTTTATCCTGGTCATCCAGGACTGCGGCCACTTCCTCAGGAGTTCCTTTGAATTTTCTCCCATTGTCTAATTCTACTTCAAAAGGTGCATCAGGGTCATGATGCCTTTCTGTTGATGCCTTTACCAATTTTAATTATGGAGGAGAATCGTCAGTTACCATGATTCTCTTCCCTTTGTCAGTGGGAAGAGGTTGACTGGAGGTGGATTCAGGGACTTCAGTTACTATTGCTTCAGGTTGGACAGGGATAGTAGCAACAACAAGTGCAGAGGAAGTTGCAGTTCAGGGATAGGTTCATCAAGTTTCTCACCCTCAACAGATGTTGGTATTTCGATATAGGCATCTATTGACTGAGGAGGTGGGACAACCGGAGAAGTCTGAAGAAGAGTTAGTATGGTGGAGACCATCTACTTTACATCGGTGGTCTCATTCTTTAGTGCAGAGATGTCTTCCGCCATGGTAGCTTGAGTTTTTGTGAGTTCAGTGACCTTGTTGGTGTAGTGGTTGATCAGCTCATTATGTTTGGTGGATAGCTGATCAAAGGCTGAGGATATTTTTGTCAGGCACTCCTTGTTATCAGACACTAACTGTTGAATGACATCCTGCTAAGACCTAAAAGGTGCAAGATCCACCTCTTTGAGAAGATTGAGAAGCTCAGTAATGTTTATGGAGGTGGTTTTCTAAGAATCCATAAACTCAGTCAGCTTGGTAAGAAGAGCAGGATCATCTCTGAATTCTTCCTGAATAGCATCAAGAGTCTGCAACACGTTGGAGAACTGCATGTCTTGTGCAGAACCCAAATTATCAAGAGATGCCCTCAGGTCACTGAGTTGTTTGTCAGTGAGAATAGTGACCTGATGTAGTTTACCCTGAGATACTTCAACAGTAGCCCTGAAGTCAGCATAGGTGGCTGTTGCTTCAGTATACTAATCCCATTGTTCTTCAATGATCTCTCTGAAGAGGGCAGTATTGGCTTTCCTAAGGAACATGACCAGCTGCCTTTCCGTGAGAGGAAGAATTTTGTCATACTTATGTAGATACGGAGGAGTAGCAGGAGCAGAGTCTTTGGGAGTGCCTGATGATGATGATGTTGATGAAAGAACTAGTGAGGAGTACCTAAATGATTTACATTTAGAATTTCAAGAAAGGGCACTCCTTGCAAATTCAAAACGTTTTATCAAAAGAAATCAGTCAAACTTTTCAAAAGCTAAAGAAAATGAAACCACTGAATGTTTCAAATGTGGTAAAAAGGGTCATTTTGCTAAAGGCTGTTTTTCAAAAACAACCTCAGAAACCTCTTATAAATTTTATAGAAACAGTTCTTCATCAGCAACTAACAAGTTTCAACCCAAAATGCTTCAGTCGACCCAATATTTTCAAAACAATACTGTTCAAAAGGGTCAAAAAGATTTTGAAGCAAAATATAGAAAAGCTAAGGCTAAACTTGCTCTCCTTGAGGCCAATCCCTTAACGTGTTAGGCTGCTCAAACCCCCAAACCTGTTCAAGCAAAGAACAAGGTTCCAGTAGCTGCAGCATATGAATGGGATGAAGAAGAAGTCTCCTCAAATGATGATGAAGTTAGGGTCAGTGCACTGATGGCACTTTCAGATGGTGATCAGCTGGCAGTTGGAAAAATCCATGCTAGAAATGGAGAATGGGTCAACATAACCATGAAAAAGGTTAGTATTTTACTTTCAATGGATGATGATTCTGATTGGCAGTCTTATATGAATTACATTAATGTTGATCTTAAGTTTGTTGAAGAGCAGAGACTCAATTTGTTGTCAAAATATAATAATATTGTGTTAGAATTAAATAAGTGTAGAGATGAATTACTTATTTTAAAACAAGCCAAACTTGAAGCTGTTACACTTCAAATTCAAAACACCGAAATTTTGAAACAAAATCAAGCTCTCCAAGCTGAGCTTAACAAAGAGAAAGCTGTCATAGAAAGCTGGACTAAAAAGAATCCTAATGTCTATGAAACTGTGAGTCTTATTCCTAGTGAAAACAAGAAAGTCATAGGAGAAGACCAACTCACTGAATCCCCCAGTGAGAGTCATAGTGAAAAGGCTTTTATTCCAGCTGGCATATCTTTTGACCAAGAGATGATACCCAAGTCCAGTGGCTGGATTGTCGGAAACAATCCAGTCAGTAAGTTGCCCAACTTTGACACTGGGAAAATCTTGGAGCCTGAAAGTCAGGCTATAAAGGATATGCTTGCACTCACAGACAAACCCAGTAGTACTGAGTCTGTCAACGACTCTGAATCAGAATCTCAAGCACCAGTCCCACCTTTGAAAGTCCTTCAGGGAGCTGCACCTTGTTCAGAACTCACACCATTAGTCTACACTCAGCATTCTCCAATGAAGAAGTCAGGACTAGGAAAAACCATCCTGAAAAGGCAAACACCTGAAGTCTCAGTTCCTACTGATGACTCAACAACTTCAGTCCCGTCTAAAGTAAAAACAGAAAGCCCTGATTCAAACTTGATCAGTTGGCTGAGCTTGTCAGGAAGCAAAGTAAGAAGACTGAATCTTCTGAGAAACCTTCTTAATCTAAGATGAAGGAACCAAAATAAGCTTCCTCAAGCACCAACAAACCAAAACCCTCCAAACCTCAGCAAAGGTGAGAGCTGTGTGGCTATACTAATCATCCCATTGATGATTGCTTTAGAATCCTTTTTTACATGATATGCAAAAAGGAAGATCACAGGACCACTGATCACCAGTCCTACACAGACACATTAAAAATTGCTAACTTTAAAGCTCAAGCTTTTATGTATCCCTTTGATTCTAAGCAGAAGCAGAAAAAAAAGGGTAAGCCTTTTTCTCCCTGCCCATACTGTGGCTTCAATGACCACCTTCTTGAAAATTGCCTAATGGACACAAGTTGTGACATATGTGGAGATCCCACTCATGAAACCTCAGGAAATGAGAAGTTCATTTAGACTAAAAGAGGAATCCCTAAGTCATCCTCTCAGTCTACTGAGTCCACTTCTGCTATCAAATGCAAAACCTGTGGAAGCTCAGTCCATTCAACCACTGACCATGCATCAATTGTTATTTTAAGAAGGCTATTAAAGCCAAGCCCTCCAAGAAGAGGGGTCCTA
Source organism: Artemisia tridentata subsp. tridentata (assembly GCA_021014915.2). Lineage (NCBI taxonomy): Eukaryota > Viridiplantae > Streptophyta > Magnoliopsida > Asterales > Asteraceae > Artemisia > Artemisia tridentata. The sequence goes on from CP139508.1 coordinate 251,336,109, forward strand.
GGAAGAACTAACTCAGTTTACCATATGTGCAGAGACATGCCAGGGAGCCAGTTTGGCATCTAGATATTGGATGTTCAAGGAGCATGACTGGTGTGAAAGAGTATCTACACAAATATGTAGAGTAACCAGGACCCAAGGTGGTATTTGCTAACAACTCATCATGTCTCACTGAAGGTTATGGTTCAGTAAACTATATTGGTATAGTCTTTACTAGGATAGCTGTTGCGAATTAAGGTAAACAGTTGAAACTGTTGCATATAAGTTAGTACTGCTGGAAGACATTGAAGATTATACTAACAGTACAAAGTCAGTTAGTACGGTTGGTATTAGAAAGTTAGTATGGCTTATAATTTTTGTAATCGTGTAGAAGATAAATATAGAAAAGATTTTGTGTATATCTTATTAATATAGATGATAGTTATCTTGTAAAGGAATCCTTAGTCTATAAAAGGATTGCCTAGGCTATTGAATAGAAAACGTAAGTTCTTAGAAAAGATTCAAGGTTGTAAACCCTAGTGATAGGAGATCACTCGTATTATTGAATCAATAATATTGAATCGTTGAAGTTAATTATTATCTCTTGTTCATATATACGTTGTTTCATTCATTCATACAAAACACATCAAATAAATCTTTTGAGTGTTTGCTAGTAAATTCCGCGTGCTAGACTAACATTATTCAAAGTATCTATCTAACACAAGGAGTGTGTGTAGATCAGGTCAAGTGGTATCAGAGCCAGGTTACTGATACTTTGATTTAGAAGATCCAGACGAATTTGTTTAAGAAGAAGATGGACATGGAGACAACAACAAGTCAAACCAATATTGCTGCTAAGCTACCAATGCTTAAACCCAATGAGTTCGATATGTGGAGACTAAGAGTTGAACAATTCTTTCAAGTGCAGGATTATACGTTATGGGAGATAATAAAAGATGGAAATTCTTTTAAGCCCACAACTACAACAACTATTGTTGAGGGTGTCTCTGAAACAAAGGTGCAGACCAAGCCATTGACTACTGAAGAGAAGGCTCAGCACAAGAATGATGTTAAAGCAAGGAGCATGCTGCTGATGACAATCCCCAATGATCAATTACTGAACTTCAGCAAATACAAGTGTGCCAAAACTCTTTTTAAAGCTATTGTTGCAAGGTATGGTGGGAATGAAGCCACCAAGAAAACTCAGAAGACCATTCTCAAGCAACAGTTTGAGAACTTCACAGCAACAAGCAATGAGTCACTAGATCATATGTTTAATAGGCTTCAGAAGCTAGTGAGTCAACTTGCTATTCTAGGAATTGAGATCCCTCAGGAAGATCTCAACTCAAAATTCCTAAGGAGTCTACCATCAGAATGGGCTATGCATGTGGTTGTCTGGAAGAATAAGCCAGACATTGATTTTGTGAGTCTGATGGATCTCTATAGCAACTTCAAGATAGTAGAACATGAAGTGAAGAAGTCTATTGGATCAAGTTCAAGCTCAAGTTCTGGAAATTTGGCCTTTGTGTCAACTCCCAGTACATCTAATCCAGAAGAAGAAGTTCAAGTTGCTGGAGCAGTTGGTACTGCTAACTCTAATAGTGGTACTGTTTGCAGTACTAATGGACTTTTGAATGAAGACACTTATTGTGCTTTCCTTACTACACAGCACAATGGTACTATGTTAACTCATGGAGATCTTAAAGAGATTGATGAAGATGACATTGAAGAGATGGATATCAAGTGGCAGCTCTCTCTTCTCAGCTTGAGAGCTTGAAGATTCTTGAAGAAGACTGGAAAGAAGATAATCATAAACAGCAATGATGTTGTTGGGTATAACAAGTCAAAGATTGAATGTTATAATTGCCACAAGAAAGGTCATTATTCAAGGGAGTGTAGAGTGCCAAGACAATCAGATGGTAAGAGCAGAGGAATTGGAAGCAAATCAAGGGTTGTGGAAGTGTCAGATTTAAGCTCAAAGGCTATGGTTGCCATTGACGGCTTAGGGTTTGACTGGAGCGACATTGCATAGGAGGAAGCAGAAGCATCAACAGAGATGGCACTTATGGCTTTCTCAGACTCTGAGGTACAAGCTTCTAAATGTTCTAAATCATGTGATGCATTAAAAGAATTAGAAACACTTAGAAAATAGTATGATAATCAGAGAATAGAGCTAAACCAGACTGCTTTTAATTTAGCAAATCATAAGAGAGGTTTGGCTGTATTAGAAGAACAGATAGTTCACTATAAGGAAAATGAGTCTACTTTCAGTGATACTGTAGCTGTACTTAAGAGAGATTTGATGTTTAGGGAAAATGAAATTAGTGTGTTGAAACATGAACTGGAACAGGTTAAGAAAGCCAAGGAAAACATTCAAATGGGTGTGGACACACTAGAATTCACATCAACAGGAGTTCAAAAGATAATTGAGTGTCAAATTCTCAATAAAGCTAAGTCAGGCCTAGGTTATAAGTCAGTTCCACCTCCTTATAGGGGAATTCCAACACCCCCAGGCATTGACGTAGAACACACAGGACTACCTGAATTTCAACTACCTGAGCTTAAATATGGTCCTCAACCTAAAGAGAATGTAGTTGATAAACCTGTGTATGAGAGTGCAAGTGATGCCTCACTTTCTGAGGATAAGGTGTCCTCAGCTAAGGACTCAGATGCTCCAACCATAGAGGAATGGACTTCTGATGATGAGGATGATCAGGTTGTGGTTAAGCCTGTTAGTGTTAAAGTGGAGGAACCAAATATTCCCAAAGTGGTCAAGACTGAGACTGTTAGGCCTAGTGTTGGGTTTAAAGATACTGCTGCTTTGTATGTTATGCTGCTGCTCATGGAACTTAAGGAAAATACACTAAGTATGATTCTGCGGTAAAGGTTAAATCATTCTACTGCTAGTGTATACTTTCTACTGCTGGAGTTTATCTGATGAATGGTGAAATAAGCTAAGTGTCATTCTACTGCTAGCCTAAGATGATTATGCTGCTAGAGTAATGATTCAGCTGCTTATTAGATATGTATAGTTTGTTAAGATAATTATGGTAAAGATACGATTAGATATTATCTTGTATAGGAAGTTTTGTAACCGACTAAGACTCCTTAAGTCTATAAAAGGAGGATCTAGGGTTAAGGTTTAGAGTTGCTAGTACACGATTGTTAGCATTCGTATTGTTTAGCTCGCTTCAAGGTTATTTTGTAACCCTGTTACTTTTGAGTAACCGTATTGAATATATTGAAGTGTTTTGTGATAATTCATTTTGTGTTCATTATATAATTCTTCTTAAGATCAAGTATTAGTTTCCGCATAATATTTGATAATCGTTCAAGAACAGTTTCTATACCTATTGTCTTAGATCCACATCTAAGATAATCAACAAGATCGTTAAGCTCAACTGGGATCAACAAGTGGTATCAGAGCTTGTGATCTAGAGACTGATATCGAGAAGAATTTTTGTTAATCAAGATCTGTTCAACATCTACTTCTACAATGGAATCGGAATCTCATCATATGGTGACTGCCTCCAAGGTACCCATGCTCAAGGTTGGAGAATACGAAATCTGGAAGATGAGGATTGAGCAGTATATGAAGATGTTAAACTACTCCTTATGGGAAGTCATTGTAGATGGAGATAAACTACCTGCTAAAGTTGCTGATGGGTCAATATTTCCCATTAAAACTAATGAAGAGAAGGGTCAGAGGAGACTGGAGATTAAAGCTTATAATACTCTCTTGCTGGGAATACCCAATGAGTATCAACTGAGTTTCAGTAACACAAAAACTGCCAAGGATTTGATGGCTGCTATTAAACTCAGATTTGGTGGGAATGCTGCCACCAAAAAGTCAAGGAAGAATATGCTCATGCATCAATTTGACACATTTGTTGCCTTAAGTACAGAAAATATTGATGCTACCTATGATAGGCTTCAAAGGTTGGTGAGTCAATTACAACTTATGAATATCTCAATGCCTCAAGAAGACATTAATCTGAAGTTTCTGAGGAGCTTATCTTCTGAATGGAATACTCATAAAGTGGTCTGGAGAAATAAGAGTGATTTTGAAACAATGACTTTGGATGATTTGTATAACAATCTAAAGGTGTATGAATTTGAGGTCAAGGGATCTTCTAGTTCATCCTCTGGCACAAACAATCTTGCATTTGTGTCCACAAACAACAAGGCTTCTAGTAGTTCTCAAGAACATCATTCGGCTGCTGGTCATCTCATTTCTGCTACTAGTTCTTCTGCTAGTACAAATAGTGACAACATCAGTGATGCTGCTATTTGAGCCTTTTTGGCTGATCTTACCAGAAGTCCTCCAAGTACTTCTATTACTGATCAAGATTTGGATCAGATTGATGAAGATAACCTTGAAGAGATTGACTTGAAATGGCAGATGGCCATGCTCACTATGAGAGCTAGGAGGTTTCTTAAGAAAACTGGTAGGGAGATCAAGTACAGAGGTCAAACCAACATGGGGTTTGATAAATCAAAGATGGAGTGCTATAACTGTCAAAGAAAGGGTCACTTTGCTAGGGAGTGCAGAGCACCCAAGAAGAACAAGGCGAACACAAGGCAGATTCCTATTGAAGAAGCTAATCCTACTACTGCTATGGTTTCTTGTGATGGCTTGGGAGAGTTTGACTGGAGTGACCAAGCTGAGGAGGGACCTAACTATGCATTGATGGCTGAAGAAGAATCCAAAGAACAACACTTTGCTCTCATGGCTCACTCTTCTTCTGGATCAGACTCTGAGGTATCCAATGAGTCTTCTTGTTCATTTAAATCATGCATAGATACTATTGAGGAATTAAAATCCAGGAATGAAAGTTTAAGAATGGAACTAGAAAAGTTAAAACTTGATCATTTAGGTTATAAACATGGCCTAAACTCAATAGAAGAAAAACTTGATTTTCTTAGACCGAATGAAGTAGAGTATGTTGATAGGATCAATGGTTTAGAAGTTGAGATTATTAAGAAAGATTGTGAGATTAATATGCTAAACAAAAGAGTTGAAGAGGCTGAAAAGGCTAGAGATTTGGCTTTATCTGATAAAGAGAAACATGTTGTCAGGATTGAAAAACAACAGTTTGCAACTGATCTTTTAGGTAAGTCAATTGGAAGTCAAATTCTGAGAAAGGGGAGTGGTTTAGGGTACAATGAAGTACCACCCCCAGTCAAAAGTGCCTTTGCCTCCCCTAGGAAGGAATTATCTTTTGTTACTGAGATAGATGCACAACCTATACGTGAATTCAGTGAAACAAATAATGAAAAACCTGATAGAACTTATGCACCTAAGGTAGATTAGAAGGTTTCTGATGCTCCAATCATTGAGGATTGGGTGTCAGATGATGAAGATAATGAGACTGAGTTAACACCTAAAGCTAAAAAGAAAAATACTTTTACATTTGTTGAATCAAAAGTCTCACAGGTTAACAAAGCTGAATCAAAAGGTAAAAATGTTGAGTTTGTTAAACTTATGTTAGGTAGCAATATCTCTAGGAAAATGGCTGAGTTTGATCAGTCACCTAGAGAATTTCCTAGAAAGACTAATAACTTGTCAAGGGGTAATCAAAGAAATTGGAACAGCCTAGTTTCACAAAGATTAGTGATGAACTCAAATAAGTACATATTATTACTATCATTTATCCTAATAATTTGACTTGTTTTATTATATTATGTATGAGGATTGATACTTAATCGTTTAGTTTTGTAATTCTCAGTTGAAAACAAGCATTTGGTGAAACTTGGCGATTTTGGACTAATTATGGAGCAAAACATACAAGAAGTTAAGAGTCTACCGAAATGTACAAGATCAAGACTATTCTGCTCCAGATGCGCCGCATCTCACTTATGACATGCGCCGCATCACTATCAATATATCACCAGATACGATCCAAGATACAAGAGGACATGCGCCGCATCTAATTATGGAGTTACGCCGCATCTTCTGGCGGTGTACGAATATTCCTGAATATTATAATCTTGGACCCCACGCGAAGTTAAGTAAATGCGCCGCATCTACTTACTAGATGCGCCGCATCTTACCCTCAGACAGAAACTATAAATACCCCAAGACCAGACGAATTTCATGTGACACATATTATATCCGAAGACCGAAGACCAGAAACCTAGGACGAATTCAGTCATGGCAGCAGCACAAGACACACCCAAATCAAAGATACAAGAGCTGTAAGAAGGTGCTGCATGTGTTTAATTCATTAAGTAGTTTTGTTTTATTGTGTTAGTAAACTTTAATTCATCAAGATTGGTGGCTTGTGTAATGTGACAACGGAAAGATTGCACTCCCTTAAAACTGCTTTCTCATTAATTAAAGTTTATATGTTGATGTCTTTGGTGACTTTTATTAGTGCATTGATAACCTCTGTGTCTAGCTGAGCGTTGATCGGGTCGCCATGCCTCTGCCCTCGCCTGTTTATTAGATCGCCTATGCATTCTATGGTCTGTAGAAAAGTAGGAGAAAGATAAATAGGATAGTCATAAGTAATCATTAAGGGTTTACTCGCCGATAAGATTAGAACCAACGAGAATGGACTTAATCTCGGTGCGTTGCATCGAACTATACACTTCATATAACACTAGCAATAAAACAAGTGACAAACTACTTATCATCAGGACAGCCATCTTATTGTCTCGAGTATTTATCTGTGTACGTGTGTGCTACTTGCTGATTCGTGCCTATTGGTTTAGTTTATTATTTAATTGCAACCAAATCGTGCCAGTCTCTCAGGCTGAACCCCCCTTGCGTTAGAATAGGTTGTATAGCTAACTTAATATATTAAAATACTGATTAGAATAACAAGATAATACGTTCCACTCTTAGTGATCGACACTCTACTTACCATTATATTCATACTGACCGGGTACACTGCTCGTTAAGTGTGTGTGTTATTGATAAGTCGGCTAAATATAAATTTAAAACTTGAGTAGGCATTAAAACTGCTAAACCGCAACGACACACGCTACACATCAAGTTTTTGGCGCTGCTGCCGGGGAGTGAATTATTATTATCTGTTAATTTGATTAGTATTTTAATTAGGTTTTTAATTTTTTTTTATCTAACCGCTAATTTTGTTTTGTATTAGATTAATTTGCATTCATTGTATTATTTTGCATATTTTCTGTTTTTGTGTGTTATTTGTTTGCTTTTGTTTGTTTTTATTTTCGTGTGTTTTATTTGTTTTAATTTTTTCGTGTTTTGTGTTTTCTGCTATCGTTGTACTGAGCTAGATCGAACGATACGGCGCATCTGATTTCTCAGATACGGCGTATTGCGTTCAATTTTTTTATAAAATACAACGCGTTTAATTAATTCGATACGACGCATCTTTTCCCCAAGATACGGCGTATCTGTTTTTAATAAGAAATTTTTTTCTCTAAGCGATAAAGCGATACGACGCATCTTTTCCCCAAGATACGGCGTATCTGTTTTTAAGGAAAATTTTTTTTTTCTAAACTTTAACGCCATACGACGCATCTGCTTCAGCAGATACGGCGTATCTATTATTTTAATTAAAAACAGTTTTCGAATTATTAAACAGATACGGCGCATCGATCTCTGTCGATACGGCGTATCTTCTGAATAAAAAATCTTCTATTTTGAAACGTAACGAAAATACGGCGCATTAACTTTTGTTAATACGACGCATTTAATTTTAAATAAATATCGATTTTTGATTATTAAAATTGATACGGCGCATTCAGATTTCTAAGCGGCGTATCTATTTTCTGAATAAAGTCTGATTTAATTTTAACGATTATAAGATACGGCGTATCCATCTTTTTGGATACGGCGCATCGTCTGCAGATATCAGTAACTTTTATTCTTCTTAACTCCGAACGGAAAATACTCTGACCCTTATACCTGGAAACTTTTACTTTGAAATCTACCTCTCTTTGATTTTCAGGAACAATGTTCGATATTTTCCCCAACTTGTTCGGAAGACCCCGAAGAAATCTTACCATGGAAGAGTTTGCACTACTAATCGCTCAAGCCATTGAAAAAGAACATCATGAAGCAAGAAATTTTATTAATGAATTCAAAGCCAGTCATGAGCTGTTACTAAAGGAACAAAACAACATGATTTATGGATTGGCAATTGAAGTGCACCAATTGTCAACGGTGCTTAACAGGGTTCTTTTGGTAAGGCAAGACTTGAAAGGGATTACAACTAGAGGCGGAAAGTCAACCTTTCAAATCGGAGAGACACCTGAGGATGACGGTACAAACAAGATTTCCCCTGAATCTTTATCACCTGAGCAAGAGCAACCAAAAGAGAGTGATCCAGAACCAGTAATTAGAGAAGAACCTTCTGTTGAACCTAAGGCGAAACATCCTTCTTCTTTACAAATAGAACCGGAGCACCCCAAGGCGAAACACTAGGCCAAATAAAACCGTTCTCCAATAGTTCTTCCAACTGTTCCTTTAATTCCTTTAACTCAACAGGCGCCATCCGGTACGGAGCCTTAGAGATAGGTTCGGCACCGGGAATCAGATCAATAGAAAATTCAACTTCTCTAGCCGGAGGAAGACCAGGAAGTTCATCAGGAAAAACATCAGCAAAATCCCGAACAATGGGAACGCTAGCAACATCAGGACTTTCCACAGATGAATCTTTAACAGAAGCCAAATAGCCTTGGCAACCATGAGATATCAGAGTTCGTGCTTTCATGGCAGAGATGATTTTAACAGATTTCAGAGGCTGGGAACCATGATAAACGAAGTTGATTCGCAAGAATCAAGTCGTATTTATTTCCAAGGAGTACAACGGAAGTTGTATCCCCGGGTCGTTATCCCCAACGAAGGCTGAATGGAATTTGTGATCTCGGTTTGTGAATACGTGTTTTGAATGGTTAAACAAAGATGAGAGTTTGGGTTTTTACGCTAAAATAAGTAAACATATATTAAAAACGACTAAACATCTAAGAAAAACGATAACCTAAAGTGCACGAAAGTGAATACGTAAACGAAAGTTGAAAACGAACTAAATCGGGGAATACCCGAGCATAAACGTGAAAACGATGAAAAACTAAACCTACGAATTCCAAATTAAATTTCCTACAATCTAATCGAAAAAAGAAAATTTTACGAAAACGAATTACATTTTTCTAATTAAAATCTAATTAAACATGAGTTAAAATAAATTGTGAAAAGATATTTTTTTAAAAGTCTTAAAACTGATTTTTAAAGAAAATCAAAGTAAGCAAGAAAAGGGTTAAGTAAAAACTTTTACAAATTATAAACTAAAGAGACTAGGAGTAGAGTGGTGGTGTGGTGTGTTGCTGAGCAAGGGGTCCTGGGTTCGAAACCCAGACTGGTCAGTTTTGGTTATTATTTTCTTTCTTTGACTTTCTTTTTAAACTCTCAAATAATAAGTTACTGTGAGTAATTACAAAACTAAAAACTTTTTTAAACATGAAAGATAAGCTCAAACAAGCTTTGAATCAGCTGATTTGGACTGATCAGATTGCAAAGGTAAGAAAATGAGTTCAAAAAAAAATACTTCAAAGTAAGCTCAATAAGTTACCTAACTACTAAAATGCAAAATAAACTATGGACTTAAATGGGTTCACAATAAGCTATGAAATCCAGAAATAAGCTCAAAAAATGCAAATGGACTGTTAAAGCTAATACTAAACTAAGCGATGTTATGCTAAATCTAACCATCCTAAAGCTGATTTAGAATCAATACTCACAACTGACCAATACCAAAGCTAATACTAAACTAACCAATACTCACAACTGGTCACAACAACTTGCATAAGCTAAACAGAAAAATTTAAAATCAATAAGCTAGGTTACAATAAGCTGAAAACAGATACAGATTAGATAACCAGTAGTTTAAATCCACTAATAAATCTTGAATAAACAAACAACTAAATTAACCTTAATTAACTAAGCGAAATTACAATTACATTTGACTAAAATTAAAACTACACTACTGGAAACAAATTACAACTACAAAAATAAGAAAAACATACCGAAAAACTAAAGCTAGTTAAAACCTACTCTCAAACTAAACTACTCGACTCTTTTTATACACAAGATAAAAAAGAACAATACAATAAAAAATGAGTTCTTCGTCTTTTTCTTTTTCTGTGCTTCTTGTCTTCACCGTTGGATCAATCTTTGTGACCACACCAAGAATCTGAGCCGTTGGCTCTTTATTTACCTCGGATTGATGAGGTGGAGGGGGTACCCGTGAGTATTCTTTGGACTGAAGTGGTTGATGTGGACAAGGAAGGAATTTGGGGAAGAGGGTTTTGGTGATGGTGATGGTACTGTGTATGGGGAAGTGGGAGGTTTGGCGGGAATGGGATGAAGAGGGAAAGTGATGGTCGGATTTATTTTGACCTAATTTAAGTGTTAGGTGTTTTAGCAAAACAAAAAGAAGACCGGGTATTGGGTATTATTTGGGCTTTTGGGGTTGTGTGGGGTGATGGGCTGGTTAAGTTTGGGTTAAATGGGTTTTATGGAATGGGTTTTTATATAATTTGGGTTAAAGGGTTTAGGTGTAAAAGGGTTAGGATTGGAAGTGTTTAAACTTTAGGGACTTATGTTGCCAACTTCTGAAAATTATGGGACCATTTATGTCGATGCTGAAAAATATATCCAAGGACCATAAAACATAATTTTCCATTTTAAAAACACCCGGGGACCATAAATGTCATTTTTCAAACCCCAGGGACTAATTTTGACAACTTTTGAAATTCGAGGGACTAGACTTGTCATTTATGCAAACTTTGTTCATTTTTTATCTGTTTTTAATCATTTTGCATCTGAGACATATAAAAACACAATCTAATGATATTTTCTGTATTTTGAAGCATTTTAAAGTGTTTTTGACTATTTTTGTAGTCTAAATGTGACAGAAATGATGAGTATTTAGACACTCATCAATCCCCCACACTAAACTATTGCTAGTCCCTAGCAATCTTTTATGAAGATTTAATGGATTTTTCTCTTTACCAGATATCCATCATTTCTGGAGTAGCCAAATGTTTCAGTTCAAGTAAGAACTATGGTACACTGATAACCATATGATTTTGAGCAAATCACCAGCTGCCAACGGATTTGGTTCGTCTTTACCAGAAGCCGTTTGCTTCTGGACTAGCCAACTCTTAGATAAAACAACTTATTATCTTTGGTGAGCTGATGACCAATTATGGTTTTCCAACTGCCTTTACCACAAGCCATAATCTTGCGGGCTAGCCAACTCTTCATCTTTTTAGGATATGGTGAGTCGAATACCATACAATTTTGGGCAAATTGTAAGCCATAAACGGATTTGATATATCTTTACCAAGAGCCGTTTGCTCCTGGATTAGCCAATCCTTTTGTGTGTTAGACATGGTGGACTGATAACCATTTGGTGTGTAAGTGCAAAACACTTACACCAAAAAAAAAAAAAAAAAAATTGGCCAAAAACGGGGGAATTAGATGGTATATATACGTGATTAAATTCGTGAGAATTCCCCCCACACTAGAAATGAATATTGCCCTCAATATTCAAAGTACCGGCTGTTATGCCGAAACTGAGAACGTAAAAGGGAAATATTACGGGCCATTTATTTTATTTTTGTGGTTTTTTTTTTTTTTTTTTTTTTTTTTTTTTGAAATTTATATACAACAGCGGGGGGCATCTCCCCCACACTAGGGTAGTAGAAAGTAGAAAGAAGACAGAGATATGGGTGAAAACCCATATGGTGTGCTACTGTTTTTGTTAACCGAGTCGCTAGCTTGACTCGACCCCGAATTCATTTGTTCTTGGGGAAGCATGTGGAAAAGAAAATCTCCATCGGACTTTCATTTAAAATGTTTGGATAAACATTGATGTACATGAAAGTTCCACTCCGATGAGATATATCCGGCTCTAAAGAATGATGAATGAAGATGCCGGGGTCAAAAACTTTGTCTTCACTCCCAAACGAGTGAATAAAAGGACAATCTACCTTGTAAGAGAGGAAAGGTAGAAAAACTCGAACGACATATGTGACGTCAATATAATGGCGATCCTCAAAGGGAAGTGTCACATATGTCGGAGAAAGAGCATCCGTGTGCATCTCGGGATCAAGTGAGGTCATATCATCGAGTTTAGGACTAAGAGAGTCCTCGACCTCATCGTTCTCTAACACTTTATCAAAGAGAGGATTTATTTCGCTAGAAAAGTACTCATCATCAAATTCAAAAAGAGAATTCGAATAGACTTTAAGACTTTCATTTGAAGCGTCCTCATCAGAAAGTGATTCATCATCACTGGAGGAAAAATCATCATTTGCATTGAAGAGCGAGTTAGAGAAGATCCCGGAAGTATCCTCAGAAATGTCATGAGGATCACAATAAGACCAATCACACTCATTATAGGATATATCCTCAGACTCACTTTGGATTGGGATAAGGTTCTCAACACTAGACTTTATGAATTCGTCCGATTCCTTTTCAGGAATAGTGTCAAGATGCTCATCCCCCATAATGAGAGAGTCATCGGAATCCAAAGTATGTGATATAGGTGTGGATGCGGTGGACTGAGGGGGTTGAATAATGGAATTGTTCACAAAGATGGTATTCTCCCCTTCCTCATCTTCGTCATCGAGCATGCACGCCTGATCAAACAAGAAACGGTTGTGTGCTGCTCGTTCTATGGCGAGTAAATCTTCCATAGACTCACCATGATGATCATTTGGGTTATGTTTAATAGCCAGATTTGTAAGTTCAATTCGTATCTCTTGAAGTTCTTGGAATATATTTTCAGGAGATATCTGAGGCTGGCTTTGAGTGGTTTGATACTGTGGAGGATAAGAATAATCATAATTGTTACAAGGGTCATGCTCATAGACAAGCGGGTACCTTGTTTGACAATCAGAGCTATAGTGAGGACCTCCACAGTACTCACAACAATAGTATTGTTGTGATTGATGAAATGACTGATATGGATTTTGGTTATAACCAAGATTTTGCTCGTTACAAGAAACATGCTCATAGACAAGCATGTCACTCGTTTGACAATCAAAATTTTGGTGAAGACCTCCATAATCAGCACTAGGATCATTTGGCACATTTAAGTTTTGGAAACATGGTTCTTGCCAAAATGAATTATGAGGAAGGTTGCAATCCATTTGAAAATCTGGATACGTGTTTGTATTTTCGATTTCAGAATTGCAACACACGCAAAGGTCAGGGACAAACCCACATCCTTTGCAGAAACATCGTCCACAAAGTGGATCATCCCCCAACGGATCTTCACAATATACGCAATATTTGGGTGAAGATGGTTGGGGTTGTGGAGGGTGGTCGGAAGAATCTTGAGAATTATCGACGGAATTAAGCTCTTCTTCGAGAGCTACTTCACACCAATAACAAGATCCACGATCCTTTGGTGCATGATTTCCACACCGCTCACACTTACACTTTGCACAACGAAGAGTGTCAATCAACGGGCTTTTACAATGAAAACAGTGATAGCCCAGTGACGACATAAGAATTAAACATAAATGAGGGTTAAGAAGATAGAATTAAACGGTTTAAGAGGATGAGAAAAAGAATTAAACGAATAGAGGGGATACGAAGAATATTTTTGGATTTTTAATAACATTTTTTAAAAAAAATTCAAAGGAAAAAAAAGAAAATAAATTTTGAAATAAAAATCTTTTTGAGGTTTTAATAAGAAAATATTTACGAAACACGCAACGACAAACGAGATTTAAAAATTCGCGTCAAGCCTTCCCCGGCAGCGGCGCCAAAATTTGATTCGCAAGAATCAAGACGTATTTATTTCCAAGGAGTACAACGGAAGTTGTATCCCCGGGTCGTTATCCCCAACGAAGGCTGAATGGAATTTGTGATCTCGGTTTGTGAATACGTGTTTTGAATGGTTAAACAAAGATGAGAGTTTGGGTTTTTACGCTAAAATAAGTAAACATATATTAAAAACGACTAAACATCTAAGAAAAACGATAACCTAAAGTGCACGAAAGTGAATACGTAAACGAAAGTTGAAAACGAACTAAATCGGGGAATACCCGAGCATAAACGTGAAAACGATGAAAAACTAAACCTACGAATTCCAAATTAAATTTCCTACATTCTAATCGAAAAAAGAAAATTTTACGAAAACGAATTACATTTTTCTAATTAAAATCTAATTAAACATGATTTAAAATAAATTGTGAAAAGAAATTTTCATAAAAGTCTTAAAACTGATTTTTAAAGAAAATCAAAGTAAGCAAGAAAAGGGTTAAGTAAAAACTTTTACAAATTATAAACTAAAGAGACTAGGAGTAGAGTGGTGGTGTGGTGTGTTGCTGAGCAAGGGGTCCTGGGTTCGAAACCCAGACTGGTCAGTTTTGGTTATTATTTTCTTTCTTTGACTTTCTTTTTAAACTCTCAAATAATAAGTTACTGTGAGTAATTACAAAACTAAAAACTTTTTTAAACATGAAAGATAAGCTCAAACAAGCTTTGAATCAGCTGATTTGGACTGATCAGATTGCAAAGGTAAGAAAATGAGTTCAAAAAAAAATACTTCAAAGTAAGCTCAATAAGTTACCTAACTACTAAAATGCAAAATAAACTATGGACTTAAATGGGTTCACAATAAGCTATGAAATCCAGAAATAAGCTCAAAAAATGCAAATGGACTGTTAAAGCTAATATTAAACTAAGCGATGTTATGCTAAATCTAACCATCCTAAAGCTGATTTAGAATCAATACTCACAACTGACCAATACCAAAGCTAATACTAAACTAACCAATACTCACAACTGGTCACAACAACTTGCATAAGCTAAACAGAAAAATTTAAAATCAATAAGCTAGGTTACAATAAGCTGAAAACAGATACAGATTAGATAACCAGTAGTTTAAATCCACTAATAAATCTTGAATAAACAAACAACTAAATTAACCTTAATTAACTAAGCGAAATTACAATTACATTTGACTAAAATTAAAACTACACTACTGGAAACAAATTACAACTACAAAAATAAGAAAAACATACCGAAAAACTAAAGCTAGTTAAAACCTACTCTCAAACTAAACTACTTGACTCTTTTTATACACAAGATAAAAAAGAACAATACAATAAAAAATGAGTTCTTCGTCTTTTTCTTTTTCTGTGCTTCTTGTCTTCACCGTTGGATCAATCTTTGTGACCACACCAAGAATCTGAGCCGTTGGCTCTTTATTTACCTCGGATTGATGAGGTGGAGGGGGTACCCGTGAGTATTCTTTGGACTGAAGTGGTTGATGTGGACAAGGAAGGAATTTGGGGAAGAGGGTTTTGGTGATGGTGATGGTACTGTGTATGGGGAAGTGGGAGGTTTGGCGGGAATGGGATGAAGAGGGAAAGTGATGGTCGGATTTATTTTGACCTAATTTAAGTGTTAGGTGTTTTAGCAAAACAAAAAGAAGACCGGGTATTGGGTATTATTTGGGCTTTTGGGGTTGTGTGGGGTGATGGGCTGGTTAAGTTTGGGTTAAATGGGTTTTATGGAATAGGTTTTTATATAATTTGTGTTAAAGGGTTTAGGTGTAAAAGGGTTATGATTGGAAGTGTTTAAACTTTAGGGACTTATGTTGCCAACTTCTGAAAATTATGGGACCATTTATGTCGATGCTGAAAAATATATCCAAGGACCATAAAACATAATTTTCCATTTTAAAAACACCCGGGGACCATAAATGTCATTTTTCAAACCCCAGGGACTAATTTTGACAACTTTTGAAATTCGAGGGACTAGACTTGTCATTTATGCAAACTTTGTTCATTTTTTATCTGTTTTTAATCATTTTGCATCTGAGACATATAAAAACACAATCTAATGATATTTTATGTATTTTGAAGCATTTTAAAGTGTTTTTGACTGTTTTTGTAGTCTAAATGTGACAGAAATGATTAGTATTTAGACACTCATCAGAAGTCAAGATGATGAATATCGCCAAAGATTACCTTACGGGCATAACAATCGATGGTAGCCTTGTGATCAGCCAACCAATCCATGCCCAGAATTGCATCAAAATCGATCATATCAATGGGAAGCAGATTTGCCGGACGGACACAATCATCGAAACGTAGAGGACAGTTCACATATTCATGATCAATAATCACTTGGGTTTTCATTGGGATTGCAATGGATATACAATTTATTAATGGTTTTGGTTTCAGATTAAGTTTCTTAGCAAAGTCTACAGATATAATAGAATGAGTAGCACCGGTGTCAAACAATACGAAAGCCGTACGATCTTCAATATAAAGTATGCTAGTAATGGTACCTGAGGTGTTGGCCGCCTGATCCCGAGTGGTAGCATAAACTCGGCCCATGGTGGGAGCTGGCCTAGTCGAGTTTACTGGCACGATAGGGTTCTTCTTTGGGCAATCTTTGATCCTGTGATGAGTAGAGCCACACGAAAAACAACCACCAGAAGCTTTATAACAAGGACCTGGATGTGGTTTCCCACATGTAGTACATGAAGGAGGAGGAGGTAGAGTCTCAACAGCCTTCTTCTAACCTGACGATCCCGACTGCTGATACTGCTGAGAATCCCTACGCCTGCTATTATCACCCTGACCCTGACGGTCACCAATATACCGACCATAATCCTGTCGGCCCTGGTTCCTAGAATCCTGTCGCCTATAATCACCACTTCGGTCCTGGCGACCCCGCTGATCATGCCCATTGTCCTAACGACCCCGAAAATCCTGTCTCTGGTCCTGACGACCATGACCCTGAGTATCAACCCTGTTGCCATCCCTATCACGTTTATTAGATCCCATGTCCGCATGCAACAACTCAATGTTACGCGCGGCATCCTGAACACTAGCCACATCCTCAAATGGAGTGTTAACAATCCGGTCTAACACCCATCTCTTAAGAGCCCACTTGAAATGACGAGCCTGTCGAAAAGAATCCCCAGTAACCTCTGGCCCAACGAAACTAGCTAGACGTAAGAATCGCTGCATAAAGTCTCCTGAAGACTCATGATCACCCTGACGAATCGAACCGTATTCCCTCTCATACCTCTGCTGTTCTGCCATAGGAATGTACTGCTTATAAAACACCTCAATGAACTCTGCCCACGAACAAGTCTCAGCAAAATCATCCCCCTTTGCCTGCACAAGGGCAGTCCACCAGTTCTGAGCGTCACCCTCCAGCTTGAATGTAGCCAAACGAGTTTTAAACTCGTCAGCACATCCGAGAACCCGAAACAATTTCTCCACGTGCGTAATCCAGTCCTCCGCCTCATGCGGAGTAGCAGCGGACCTAAAGGAGAGAGGCTTAAGCTTGTTGAACCTGTCTATCCACACGTGAATGCCAACAGGTGGAGCAGCGGGTGGAGCATCACCACCACCACCACCAGAAGAACTAGCCCCATTCCTGATGTTAGCGGTGACTTCAGCCACCATTTTAGGCACAGCAGCAGCCACAGCAGCGGCTATCATTGCCTCAAAATCAGGGCCATCATTCCCATTAGTGTACTGATTAAAGCGCGTGTTCACCATCTGAACGATTACAAAAAGGATTAGCAACTCAGATAGAATATGACAGAGCAGATCAAGAATTTATGACAGATCAAAACAGGAAAAGAGTGCGCGAAAGGAAACCTAATTTCTACCCAATCCTCACAGGTCACGTGCCTAAGCTCTACGGGTTTCAGATAACCTGGCTTTGATACCATAAATTGTAACACCCCAACCCGGCAAGGGTAAAGATATCACAACAATGGCTTCATATCAGATTACAAGCATTAAATCCAAAACATCACAAGTCCATAACATTAATGATCAAAGGAAAAATAAGTCAACATAACTTATGCCCAAAACAAAAATAAACTGAAGTACATAAATCCAAATGCCTAAACAATGGCATAACAGAAACAGAATCCAAATGGCATAACTAGAATGTCTAAGGTCTAAGCTTCACACAAGTTTCTCTCATCCCAAAGCTAAAACCCCGCTCCTAGCTTAGATACCTGCCGCAGGAAAAGAAATGCGGCTGAGCTTAAAAAGATTAGTGAACAGATACATATACAAAGCAATAATAATGAAACAGAACTGAAAATATGGTGCATGGGGAAATATCATGAAGTATAAACAAAGAGACAGAAATATAAGAAGAATAGGATAGTCCTCCACCACGAGCCCAGAACATATCAGATAGTGACCATCATAATCTAGAGGGGATGCCTCTTAAGTAACCAGATAATATGAGGGGTGTCCTCATGTATCAAATGGAGTGATCAGCTCCCAGATAAATGTGAAAGGCATGTATTGCACACAGTACCAGACAACAGAACAGAAATCATATCATATATAGTTAAATCCACTAAACAGAACAGATCTAGGATGCATCCATACGCCCCCCAGAAACATATATAATCCATAATCAAAATAATGCGCATATCATAATCAGAATGGGGACGTGGCGGAACATCACTCTACCGCCCTAGAGTCATGCCATTGGTGCATCAATGACACGGACATGGAACCCCCATGCCTAGTGAAATGGCTCGGGTATCAAACTAAGAGTCAGATATCATATCATAATCAGAGTGTCATATATCAAAGGTCAAATCAGATGGTCCATAACAGATGGTTCATAACAGATATATCAAATGAAATACCACATGTCCAAATCAGAGTGTAATCGGAAAGATTCATAATAAAAGGGATCATAGCAATGGCTTTGGGAAATCTTAAACGAATCAGAATCAGAATCATATCAATGAGATAGGACACCCTTACTGAAAAAGGGCAGAGTATCTGTACCTTATTGCAAAGCAAAACAAAAACCAGAAATAGCAAACACTGACAGGCTCAGGACCTCTCCTTCTTCACACCTAAGAGAGTAGAAGAGTATTATAATAGGTTTAAACTGACTTTCCATTTTAAGTAACTTCCCTTTTTAGCAGGTTTCCAAATTTAGTAAGTTTCCTTAGATAGAAAGATTAGACATTAGAGACTAGGTTTATAGAACAATATTATGGACATAAGGTATGTTTTAGCAAACTACTATAGTTTAGGGTAAAGATGATAACTTTACATAATTTAAGGTTTTTATTGTAATTAAGCCAAAGTTAAAGGTCAAACGTGAAAATATTACAATTAATCTGTTTTGAATCCATATTTATGATTTCAGTCCCCCAAGTTTACCAATATTACACTTTACACCCTTAAGTTACATAAATTACATATTAAACCTCATATTTCATGATTTTACATTTAAACCCCTTTTCATGACCATATTAACACAACAAACCCTTAACCTTTTCAAATTACCGAATATAACCCATATTCTATATGTTGTACGAATTGGTCCTCAACTTTTCATAAATTGCACATTTGGTCCTTTAATAAAATAAAACTACAATTCGATCCATAATTATTTTATTTACACTTTAAATCCATTTAATACTCAAAGTTACACATCAAGTCCCTCATAAATATATTTATACGATTTACCACGAGTTTCCCAAAATTACAAAACAAGTCCTCCTATTTTAAATAAATTCAATTCGATTTATATACTTTCCATAATTTACAATTTAAATCTTCTACGTCTTATATTTACACAAAGACCCTCCATTTTATATTTTATTCACATTAGTCACGGTTTAATAAACCTTACAAAAATGACCCATAAGTTCCAGAAATTACCGAATGCACCCTAGAGTTTTAAAAGTTCAATTCGCATATATAACAAATTCGAAAACCCTAATCTACTTTAGCAAAACATGAACCAATCATTTACCCATCATTAGTCTATCATTTTACTGCATTAATTAACCCCATAAAATACTCCAATCTTAACCCTAATCGAGATTAGGGTTTTTATTCATTCGATCCAACCCTTTCCATTTTTGCGATATGAACAAAATTAGACCACGATCAAACCCAGTTTCTAATATTCAAATTCTTATTTTTCCCAGGTCACATGGGTCGTATAGGGTCTAAGAAAAGTTGTTACAACATCAGAAAAATTCACATACAATATATTATGTTTTATACGCATTTTAATCATTTTAATTCATGCGATTTGTTTTGGGTTGCATGGATCGAATTTCATACTTTATCTGGGTCATACGAGGTTGATAGATCATAGGAAAAATACCGAATCAAAGGATGAACGTGTGAACGAGTCAGAAACGATTTACACCTTAGCGAATGAACTTGAGAACCAAAAATCCCTAGCGATCAACCTCGGCCTCCATGACCTTAGAGCAATTTTATACAGAGCATACATGACGTAAGGAACATGAGAAAATTTGTAACACCCCAACCCAACAAGGGTAAAGATGTCACACAAATGGTTTCATATCAGATATAACAAAGCATACATTCAAACGTAATACAAAGATTCTCAATGGTTACAGAAGAAATAATGAAATTACAAGGTTATAAAAGCGAATACAATTTCTAACAATGAAATAACTTCTAATCATCTCTAGGCCAAAACTATCAAGTCTTCTAAGTCCAAAAGTCTCTTCACTCGTACCCATCTTCCAACTAAAACCTGCCGCACACGAAAAGAAAACGTGCGGCTGAGCTTAAAAAGCCCAGTGAACAGATACATAATACAAGCAAAGATAACGAAACAGTAATACAATGAAGTACTGGAAGTGTCATAAGGTATAATCAAAGCGAAAGAGAAATAAGGAAGTATAGGATAGTCATCTACCACGAGCCCATAACTCAAAGTCATAATCTTAACATCAGAAACTCAAAGTCATAATCGCATAGTCAGAGGGGATACCTCTCAGGCAACCAGATAATATGAGGGGTGGCCTCATGTATCAAAAGGGGTGGAGTAGCTAGCTCCCAGAAATGTGAAAGGCGTGTATTGCACACAAGCACCAGTCACCTCAAAGTCATACTCAAAGTCATAGTTAAATCCACTAAACATACATGCCTAGGATTGCAATCCATACGCCCCCACTCAAAGTCATCTCAAAATCATAATCTCAGAATCATAATGGCCATATCATAATATAAAAGGGGACGGCGTGAGAAATCACTCCCCCACACAGGAGTCATGCCAGTGGTGCATCACAGACATGGCCAGGTTACCTTCCTGGCTAGGAAACAAAAAGGTGGCTCGGGTATCAAACTAAGAGTCAGGTCTCAAGGTCATGCAAACGGGTTCATCTCAAAGTCATATCAAAGCATATCTCAAGGTCATGTCAAAAGTGAATCTCAAAGTCATATGAAAAGGTTCATATCAAAAGGTTCATAGCAAAAGGGTCATAGCAAAGGTTCATAGCTCAACATCGAAGCATAGGTGATAAGACACCCTTTCTTAAAAAGGGTAGAGTATCCGTACCTTATGACGAAAGCACAAACAGAAACAAAGCACAGAAAAGTAGAGAACAGCTCAAAGTCACTCCTTCTTCACACCTAAAGGGGAAGAGGAGAATTACAATCTTTCCCATTTAAGTAACTTTCCACTTATAGCAGGTTTCCATATTTGGTAAGTTTCCTCTTTTAGAAAGTTTCCATATTTCGAAAGTTGGATCAACATACTTAGTTACATCATTATTTCTGGAATTAGGGTATCTTTTATCACATCTACCTATTAGGTCCTTAAGAAAATACAATTTACACTTTACACCCTTTAGTTTCAAAAGTTACACTTTAGACCTTTAATTGTTCATAGTTACACTTTAGCCCCTTCATTTATCAAAGTTTCACAATGGTTACTCATTTTATTATATTATAAGAATGTATCCTCAATTTTATAGAATTTACACAATAGGTCCCTCTAGTTTACAAAGTTACATATTAAACCCTTAATTTCCATTTTCAATCTTTAATTAATAATAATTACACATTAGTCCAATGAATTCCCAAAATTACACATTTCATCCTCATTATATTTTAATGTTCGAATCCTACTCAACTTTCCAGAAATTACAAGTTTAGTCCCTCTATTTTATTATTTCTAAAATCGAACTACACTTTATCAACATAAACATTTTAATCCTTGTAATTATAAAATTTACACATGACACCCTTAACTCATATTTTATTCGAATAGGACACATCCCAAAATAAGTTCTAAAAATAACCCTTGAGTTTTAAAAGTTACAAAACAAGTCCTCCTATTTTAAATAATTTCCATTCGATCTAAACAACTTTCCATAATTTACAACTTAAATCTTTTAAATCTTATATTTACACATAGGCCCTTCATCTCAGATTTTATTCACATTTAACACAGTTAATTACACCTTACAAAAATGGCCCATTAGTTTCAGAATTTACGAAACACACCCTTATATTTATAAAAGTTCAAATCGCATGTATCTTAATTCGAAACCCTAAATCAATTTAGCAAAACACGACATAATCATGATCAATCATTAACATATCATTTTTTGCATTTATTTATTTCCAGGAACACCACAACCTTAACCCTAATCGAATTAGGGTTTTTATTTCATTCGATCTATACTTTTCCATTTTAGCGATATACACAATAATTAAGCCACGATCCAATCTAGCTTCTAACATTCGAAATGTCATTTTTCCCAGGTCACATAGATCGAATAGAGTCCAGGAAAATTGTTTACAACATCCAGAAAATTCGTATACAATATATTAGGTTTTATACGTGTTTTATTCATTTTAATTCATGCGATTAGATTAAGGTTGCATGCATCGAATTTTACATTTTATCTGAGTTGTATGATGATGTTAGATCATAGGAAAAATACCGAATCAGAGATTGAACGTGTGAACGAGCCCAAACAAAATTACACCTTGTCGAGTGGACTTTTGAACCAAGATTTTCTAGCGATCGATCCACAGCCTCCACAACCTTAGGAATATTTTTCACAGAACATATTTGACATGAGGAACATGAGAAAAATGATTACAAGATTTTAGAAGGGTCGCATGAATTAATTTGGGATTTTTACCTATCGAATGAAAATAATCTCTAGCGATCGAACCAAGAAGAACCACGACCAAAACCGATTTTTCCACACTTCCTTGGACCACAACTAACACCAGAAAAATGTACTTGCACCTCCAGAAATTCGGATGAAGGTTTGAGGAATTATTTTGTGCTTTGTGTTCTAGGCGGCAACAAATGAATTAGGGTTTGTTGGAGATAAACGTGTGGAGCTATTTTAAAAGGGAAATGAGCCGAGTCCAATGGGTGGGCTTTGACCAAAAACTTCGGTTCCTTAGTTGGCAATTGATGGTGATTTATTATTTCCAAATTTGATTCATTTAAATCTCTTTTAATTAGTTACAATGTTAAATATAAATAGAATTCGGTCCATAGGGGTATTTTAGTCATTTTGTAATTTGTATAAATGTTAAATGAGGTTGTCAAAATTATTTTGTAGTATATCTTGTGCATTGCCAGAAATTTGGGATCGATTTGATACTTTTATAAGCTTTTAAGAAATTTTATAGTTTGTAGGGGCAAAATGGTCATTTTACATGTTTTGGATTTTTAGGTGTTACAACTTCTTCCCCTCTAACAGAAAAATTTCGTCCTCGAAATTTGAAGTCGCAAAGTTAAACGAAGTCGTGGCAAATCGCAAAGGATCATCAAAACATTCTCACGCTCGAGTGGGTTCTTCTAAAAAGAATTTCCAAACCAAGTAGTTTCTCATGACTCGAATCAAAACGAGGTGGGTTCAAATTTCTCAGAAAGGAACACAATTAGGTTAATTCAGAACAAAAGGTCCATACCACATAAAATGAACTATAGGTGAGTTTTCATGAAGTTCATATGAGATACAAACGAGAATTCAATTCCAATGATAACGTACCAATATACGGATGCTAATCGAATTTCTAGGAGGAGGTAAAAACAATACGTAGGGTTTACATCGAATTGATTAAGCAGATTAGGTGAGCGTACATCAAATTGTAGCAACCATGAGGTGATGCAATTTTATAACTCTTTAGCTTTTCAAATAGTTTCGGCTTTAACAGAGCCTTCCAAAGGTGTTCTCATAAACAAACAGGTTTTGTTTTCTCAGAATCCAAGATGTCATGGCATACCCATAGCGGATCACAATGAATAGTTTCAACGAATGCGAAACGTAGATATAGAAGAATAAATTGAATCCATACGGACAGAAAACATATCGCTAGATATCATTAATTAGCAGAAGCTCCATAATAGCATATGAGATTATTATCGGAAGTGCAGAGGTCAGCAAAACGCTCGTCGAGTATTTAAACGTATCAAGTCGCATATCAAAGACAGCAATTAACTGGATAGGTAGAATGAATCCAAAGTCTCACAAATCGCGGATGTTCTAATCAGAGGTCAAATTCTAAGCTTCTTAGGTACTTCCTAAGATATCCTATGCCCACGATGAGTGCACGTTATATGGTGTAAGTATTATCACGTTGATCAGGCGTCATAATACTAGCACCACATAAGTATGCCCTTATGATGGTCATACTTTATCTCAAGTCGTAATCAGGACCACCTATCTTAATCCACCTAGTACTTCTATAGACATCAAAGATCAACTAAATACAAATGTCAAAATCCAAAGACGAAACAAAACTATCCGCACGAGTATCAAAATCCCAGATTTCCGAACTAACGTGAGGTACGCCGTTACTAACATCATATCTTCCATCATTATCCAAAAACTCTTAAACCGGTTATCATCGAACATACGAAAATAGGCACAACTGATATGCTACTCGAGAACTTAGATCATAAGAGAATCTTTTAACGATATGACGAAACTTAATAGAGTCAACTAAAGCGAATTTTAGTCGCTAAGAATTCCGGTCTGAACAGAATCAATTCTTCCAAATATGAAGGATTTGTTTTACAACTTTCGCTCATTCAACACATTCAACCTCTTCAAGTCTGGTAAATCTGTCTTCATCTGTCTATCAATCGGAAAGTGAAAACCATCATCAGGAACTTTTGTCTGGTCCGCTGAGCCTCCTGCAGTTCTTCTTGTAATGTGATAGGTATTGTGGATTTCGGGAATGATCTTTAAGTCTCTTCATCATACAGTCTGCTTCCGCTCTCAATTCATCTTAGTACAACCAAGATGAATAGGGAAGTGAGACTGTGCGTCTTCATCAGCTCCGGGTTCGCCGTCTTGACTAAACTTCTTCTTCTGCATCACCAACACTTCTGTCTTGAAAAGGAATGTCTTCACTCTTCAGGGTAGTCTTCGATGTTGTTAACTCCAGATCAGGCAAGGAACACCATTGTCTCAACAATATCCAACTCCCAAATTGCACAAGTGATCATCAAATTTCTAGCATGGTGCAAAATAGTCTCCATGCTCTTCCCTTTTTGTTCCAATGAATAGGTATGATCTGTCCGACGTCTTTGCTAGATACCCAGACAATCATGTCAAATCTTACTTCCTATGCCGGTGCAAAACTTGGTGGTCCATTGGGGACTCAAATTCAAAAAGTTCAGGACGCTAAACAATGTTCAACACCATGCTCATGTTCAGAGAGTTCAAACGCTAAAAGCTTCTAAGATAAGGTTTAGTCGTTGAAATACGAAATGGTTTCTAGGAACACTTTAGTACTCGAAACAACATAACTTCAAGGGATGCCAAAACCAATGCGGAAAGTTAAAGTTCTGACTTATATAGCTGAGATGAGTTCTAACAGATTTACAAAGGTGAAGCACACATCGCACAAAATTTATTTCAAACATTTCTCAAATCTTATTCGGAAAAATTCTCATAATTCAACGGAGGTACGCGAAACGTTAATGCCATAAGAAATTCGAGATAAAATTCTAAACAATACAGTTACTAGACTCTTAACTTCATACTTAGGTTGGTTTACTTGCAGTAGATTCCAAGTCTGAATCCTCCTCCTCTTCCTCGCTGATCCATCCGTTCCGGTTCCCTTCTGACTGGGGAAGTGGCTGGCTTGCGAAACCCCAATAAGTGTATCTTCCTTCATCTTCTATGCGATCCACAAATCCGTACAAATTGCGAGGTTCAACTCGTACCACTCCTCCTTCTTCTGAAAACCGGGGGTCTCTTCCCTGGTATCTAGTTACAATGTCCTCTTCATCTGTTATTTCTGCCACGTGCAGCTGTTCTTCCGTCCCACTTATATTCATGATGGTCCTCCTTTCTTCGATCCGGCTCGGCCACATCCTAGTGGGGATCAATATCCTCTTGGCAATCCTCCTCAATTTTCCGTTCCTCTTTCGGCCGATGGCGAACCTAGTTGTCCAACGATATCTGCGGCGTGCTGGAGGTGCCATACTGAAAATGACATAAACGATACTAGGCATTAGAATTCGGTAGGTGTCAAAATTACTCGAACTCAAGAAATTTACGCAAAATATCATCGAATGAGCGATCGGTCCAATTAATCTTCCAATCAAGCAGATCGGCAGCGCAAATCTTATTATTCGGAAATGAGATGAGAATATCCTTATACTCGTAGTTATGAACTACAAAACTTCTCGCAAGAACATGGATGGGTGGAACAACTCAAATAGGGTCAGGAGATTCCTAGTTACTTATCAAAACAAAAGAAAAATAACAAAACATATCCAGTACGTCATCGCCATGGAGGTTCTCGGAATGCCTGAAGAGGCGTCAAAGTGATTAACCAAAGAATCAGAGGCAACTAAGAGTCTTTATCAAAATGATTATCAAAAGGGATCTGAAGATAAGGATCAAATAATGCCTGCCAATAATTATGAAATTTCTCAATGCCTTCCAAATTTATTCAGGTTCAATTCTTAGGTGGTGCAAAGCATAAGCTTTCGATTTCTAAAAGAGATATCAACCGACTCTAACCAAAAGCAAGGCATGAATCAGAGTGATGCGGAAGCAATGATACTTAGACAATTGCCTTATAGTCTACCCATTCCTCACCGGACAAAACTTGGGTTCCTATAGGGAAATCCTAAAGCAAATTTTCATAGGTTGTCCTACGAGCGCCTACAGGGAAAACTTAGTGGTCCTAACTTACACAGGCCAAGGGTAAATGTATTACGAATCGCAACCTGTCTCTGATACCATAATTGTAACACCCCAACCCGACAAGGGTAAAGATGTCACACAAATGGTTTCATATCAGATATAACAAAGCATACATTCAAACGTAATACAAAGATTCTCAATGGTTACAGAAGAAATAATGAAATTACAAGGTTATAAAAGCGAATACAATTTCTAACAATGAAATAACTTCTAATCATCTCTAGGCCAAAACTATCAAGTCTTCTAAGTCCAAAAGTCTCTTCACTCGTACCCATCTTCCAACTAAAACCTGCCGCACACGAAAAGAAAACGTGCGGCTGAGCTTAAAAAGCCCAGTGAACAGATACATAATACAAGCAAAGATAACGAAACAGTAATACAATGAAGTACTGGAAGTGTCATAAGGTATAATCAAAGCGAAAGAGAAATAAGGAAGTATAGGATAGTCATCTACCACGAGCCCATAACTCAAAGTCATAATCTCAACATCAGAAACTCAAAGTCATAATCGCATAGTCAGAGGGGATACCTCTCAGGCAACCAGATAATATGAGGGGTGGCCTCATGTATCAAAAGGGGTGGAGTAGCTAGCTCCCAGAAATGTGAAAGGCGTGTATTGCACACAAGCACCAGTCACCTCAAAGTCATACTCAAAGTCATAGTTAAATCCACTAAACATACATGCCTAGGATTGCAATCCATACGCCCCCACTCAAAGTCATCTCAAAATCATAATCTCAGAATCATAATGGCCATATCATAATATAAAAGGGGACGGCGTGAGAAATCACTCCCCCACACAGGAGTCATGCCAGTGGTGCATCACAGACATGGCCAGGTTACCTTCCTGGCTAGGAAACAAAAAGGTGGCTCGGGTATCAAACTAAGAGTCAGGTCTCAAGGTCATGCAAACGGGTTCATCTCAAAGTCATATCAAAGCATATCTCAAGGTCATGTCAAAAGTGAATCTCAAAGTCATATGAAAAGGTTCATATCAAAAGGTTCATAGCAAAAGGGTCATAGCAAAGGTTCATAGCTCAACATCGAAGCATAGGTGATAAGACACCCTTTCTTAAAAAGGGTAGAGTATCCGTACCTTATGACGAAAGCACAAACAGAAACAAAGCACAGAAAAGTAGAGAACAGCTCAAAGTCACTCCTTCTTCACACCTAAAGGGGAAGAGGAGAATTACAATCTTTCCCATTTAAGTAACTTTCCACTTATAGCAGGTTTCCATATTTGGTAAGTTTCCTCTTTTAGAAAGTTTCCATATTTCGAAAGTTGGATCAACATACTTAGTTACATCATTATTTCTGGAATTAGGGTATCTTTTATCACATCTACCTATTAGGTCCTTAAGAAAATACAATTTACACTTTACACCCTTTAGTTTCAAAAGTTACACTTTAGACCTTTAATTGTTCATAGTTACACTTTAGCCCCTTCATTTATCAAAGTTTCACAATGGTTACTCATTTTATTATATTATAAGAATGTATCCTCAATTTTATAGAATTTACACAATAGGTCCCTCTAGTTTACAAAGTTACATATTAAACCCTTAATTTCCATTTTCAAACTTTAATTAATAATAATTACACATTAGTCCAATGAATTCCCAAAATTACACATTTCATCCTCATTATATTTTAATGTTCGAATCCTACTCAACTTTCCAGAAATTACAAGTTTAGTCCCTCTATTTTATTATTTCTAAAATCGAACTACACTTTATCAACATAAACATTTTAATCCTTGTAATTATAAAATTTACACATGACACCCTTAACTCATATTTTATTCGAATAGGACACATCCCAAAATAAGTTCTAAAAATAACCCTTGAGTTTTAAAAGTTACAAAACAAGTCCTCCTATTTTAAATAATTTCCATTCGATCTAAACAACTTTCCATAATTTACAACTTAAATCTTTTAAATCTTATATTTACACATAGGCCCTTCATCTCAGATTTTATTCACATTTAACACAGTTAATTACACCTTACAAAAATGGCCCATTAGTTTCAGAATTTACGAAACACACCCTTATATTTATAAAAGTTCAAATCGCATGTATCTTAATTCGAAACCCTAAATCAATTTAGCAAAACACGACATAATCATGATCAATCATTAACATATCATTTTCTGCATTTATTTATTTCCAGGAACACCACAACCTTAACCCTAATCGAATTAGGGTTTTTATTTCATTCGATCTATACTTTTCCATTTTAGCGATATACACAATAATTAAGCCACGATCCAATCTAGCTTCTAACATTCGAAATGTCAATTTTCCCAGGTCACATAGATCGAATAGAGTCCAGGAAAATTGTTTACAACATCCAGAAAATTCGTATACAATATATTAGGTTTTATACGTGTTTTATTCATTTTAATTCATGCGATTAGATTAAGGTTGCATGCATCGAATTTTACATTTTATCTGAGTTGTATGATGATGTTAGATCATAGGAAAAATACCGAATCAGAGATTGAACGTGTGAACGAGCCCAAACAAAATTACACCTTGTCGAGTGGACTTTTGAACCAAGATTTTCTAGCGATCGATCCACAGCCTCCACAACCTTAGGAATATTTTTCACAGAACATATTTGACATGAGGAACATGAGAAAAATGATTACAAGATTTTAGAAGGGTCGCATGAATTAATTTGGGATTTTTACCTATCGGATGAAAATAATCTCTAGCGATCGAACCAAGAAGAACCACGACCAAAACCGATTTTTCCACACTTCCTTGGACCACAACTAACACCAGAAAAATGTACTTGCACCTCCAGAAATTCGGATGAAGGTTTGAGGAATTATTTTGTGCTTTGTGTTCTAGGCGGCAACAAATGAATTAGGGTTTGTTGGAGATAAACGTGTGGAGCTATTTTAAAAGGGAAATGAGCCGAGTCCAATGGGTGGGCTTTGACCAAAAACTTCGGTTCCTTAGTTGGCAATTGATGGTGATTTATTATTTCCAAATTTGATTCATTTAAATCTCTTTTAATTAGTTACAATGTTAAATATAAATAGAATTCGGTCCATAGGGGTATTTTAGTCATTTTGTAATTTGTATAAATGTTAAATGAGGTTGTCAAAATTATTTTGTAGTATATCTTGTGCATTGCCAGAAATTTGGGATCGATTTGATACTTTTATAAGCTTTTAAGAAATTTTATAGTTTGTAGGGGCAAAATGGTCATTTTACATGTTTTGGATTTTTAGGTGTTACAAAATTGATAAAAAGATTTTAGATAGCCGTATGAATTGGTTTGGGATTTTTACCTATCGGATGCAAAATAATTGCTAGCGCTCAAAAGAGTGAGACCCACGACCAAAACCAATTTTTATAATCTTCCTTAGGCCACGAACAACACCAGAAAAATGCTCTTTAAGTTCTAGAAAATCGGATGAAGTTGCAATGTATTTTAGTGTGTGTTTTCTTTTAGTCGGCAAATAGGATATTAGGGTTTTGATGAGATTAATTATATTGGGGAGAATAGCCGAGTCATATGGGAGGAGAAACAGCCCAAAAATCACGAAAAATTGATATGGCAATCAATGGGATTTATTTTCTCATTTAAGTGTATTTTTATTACCTTTTAAAATCTAAATAATTGCTCTTTATCCCATTCGGTTCATCCAAGGGTATTTTGGTAATTTTGTAACTTGTATAAATATTAATCGAAGTTGTCAAAATTATTTTATACCATATCTTGTTCTTTTCCAGAAGTTTGGGATCGATTCGGTACTTTATAAGCTTTTAAATGATTTTATAACTTGCAGGGGCAATTTGGTCATTTTACACATTTTGGATTTTTAGGTGTTACACTGCTGCTAAGCCGAGTGGTTCTGCTGCTGTGCCTAAGTCATCTATTGTTGACAAAGATGGAAATTTCTTTGATGATTCTTCTGATGAGATGCCTGAATTAGAGGAAGTGTTTGAAGACACTGATGATGAAGTTTTGGATGTTTTTGGAGCTGGAGCTGATTTGTAAAATATGGAGACACATATAACTGTTAGTCCTACTCCAACAACCAGGATACATAAGAATCATCCAAAAGAGCAGATAATTGGTGATGTTCAATCTGCTGTTCAGACCAGAAGTAAAACAAAGGGGTTGAGTGATTTGCTTCATCAAGGATTATTTTCTCAATCACTACATCAGAGGAATAGCCACAAAGATCTACAAAATTGCAAGTTTGCGTGTTTTCTGTCACAAGTGGAACCCAAGTCTACTCATAAAGCTATGCAAGATTCTAGTTGGGTTGAAGCTATGCAAGAGGAATTGTTGCAGTTCAAGCTTCAAGAAGTCTGGACATTAGTTGATTTGCCTAATGGGAAGAGGGCAATTGGAACAAAATGGGTGTTCAGATGCAAGAGAGATGAAAGAGGAATTATCGTCAGAAACAAAGCAAGATTGGTGGCTCAGGGATACACTCAGGAAGAAGGCATTGATTATGATGAGGTGTTTGCTCCAGTAGCAAAAATAGAGGCAATCAGACTATTCTGGGCTTATGCTTCATTCAAGAACTTCCCAGTGTATTAGATGGATGTGAAAAGTGCTTTCTTGTATGGAAAGATTGATGAACAAGTATATGTGATGCAACCACCTGGTTTTGAAGACCCTAATTATCCTGATAAGGTTTATAGGGTGGAGAAAGCACTATATGGTTTACATCAGGCTCCAAGAGCTTGGTATGACACCTTTTCCAAATATTTGTTATCTAATGGCTTCAACAGGGGAACCATTGATAAGACATTGTTCATTAAGAAAGACAAAAATGATATTCTACTAGTCCAAGTTTATGTAGATGATATCATTTTTGGGTCTACAAACAAGGTGTTATGTGAAGAATTTGAGAAGCTCATGCATCATAGATTTGAGATGAGTTCAATGGGGGAACTCACCTTCTTTCTTGGGCTTCAAGTCAAATAGAAGTCAGATGGGATTTTCATCAGCCAAGACAAGTATGTGGCTGACATTTTGAAGAAATTTTGTTTTACTGATGTGAAGCCAGCTAAGACAACTATAGAGACCAACATGCCTTTTCTCAAGGATGAAGATGGGGAAGAGGTTGATGTACATTTGTATAGATCAATGATTGGTTCATTGATGTATCTAACTGCTTCAAGACCAGACATTATGTTTGCTGTGTGTGCTTGTGCCAGATTTCAAGTGTCCCCTAAAGTCTCAAACTTGAATTCTGTTAAGAGGATTTTTAGGTACTTGAGGAGTCAACCTAAGTTGGGCCTTTGGTATCCTAAGGATTCACCATTTGATCTGGTGGCATACTCAGATAGTGATTCTGCTGGAGCAAGTATGGATAGAAAGTCAACCACTGGAGGATGTCAATACCTTGGACATAGGTTGATCTCTTGGCAATGTAAGAAATAGACTGTGGTGGCAAATTCCACAACTGAAGCTGAGTATGTGGCTGCTTCTAGTTGCTGTGGATAAGTGCTCTGGATCCAAAACCAACTGCTGGATTATGGGTACAATTTTATGAACACCAAAATTTACATTGATAATAACAGCACAATGTGCATCATCAAAAATCGTGTTTTTCACTCTAAAACAAAGCATATAGAGATAAGACACCATTTTAATAGAGATTGTTATGAGAAAAAGCTAATTCAAATAGTTAAAATACATACTGACAATAAGGTTGTAGATTTACTCACAAAAGGCTTTGATGTAGGTAGATTTCAACTTTTAGTTGCTAGTATAGGGAAGATCAATCTTTTAAAAACCTTATCTCTATGTGTTTTTGTAAAAGTTTGTAAGGATTTGTGCTGTTATTGATCAAATAATTTGTTTCTAGTCCTTGCTATGTCTGTATGTTGTCTGCTGCTAAGTTGGTTATTCTGCTGCTATGTATGGCTATGTATGGCTATGCGTTGTGATTATTGTGGAATATTCTTGTTTGTGTTTTTGTAGTTTTGGACTAATCTTTTGCAGGATAAGTCACAAGGGAATGTCTGATTGATGAGAAAAAGATGCTTAGAATGTTTAGAGAACATTCTGCTGCTGGTTCAAAAGTTTCTGTTGCTAGGCATACCATTCTGCTGCTGAAGGTTATGCTGCTCAAGTTGAAACTATTGGATTCTGCTTCTTGGTTTGAAAGTGTAGGGACCATTTTGCAAATTGGCGCGAATAAAGCCCTAATTAGATCCAAATGGCATAAAAACCCAATTCGATCTCACCAATAAATTTGTGTGCCCAAAATTAAACCCCATTCTAACCCTAACACATCTTTATATCATCCGATCAAAACCCCCAAAATCAAAACCCTAATTCACGATGTCGAGAAGCGAATACTCTGCCGACCACAATCAAATTGCATTTCTTCAAAAGGTCCCTGAATCCAAGGGTTTTACTGAAGTCATTGACTTTCTTAATGCATCACAAATAAGGTATGCATTAACAGTGAATCCCACCATATATAAATCCCACATGAGAGAGTTTTGGTCTACTGTCAAGGCCGAAACTAAACATGGGGAAGAAAGATTAATTGCAATAGTCGATGAAGAAAGAATAGTTATTACTGAGACATCTGTGAAAAGAATACTTCATCTTGCAGATGATGAGGCAACAACTTGTCTTCCTACTTCTACTATTTTTGAGGAACTTGAAAATATTGGGTATGAGAGGAAAAATAATAAGTTAAAGTTTTTCAAAGGCCTTCTCTTCCCACACTGGAAATTCCTTCTTCACACCCTTCTACATTGTCTTAGCCCTAAAACAACTGGGTGGAATGAGTTCAGTACAACTCAAGCTTCAGCCTTGATTTATCTGGCTACAGGCCAACCATTTAATTTTTCGGCTATGATTTTTGAAGGGTTGAAAAAGAATATTTCTGGGAAAGTTTTTGTTTACCCAAGGTTTTTAAAACTAATCATAAATTGTCAATTAAAAGAACCTTTGGAACATAGAGGGACTGAACCAAGTCCTAAATTAATCAGCAAAATGTTTTCTTATTTAAGGAAAAATGGGACTGGTTTTTCTGGGAGAATAACACCTTTGTCCCAACATATTTTAAACATTGATGCTGCTCAGGGTGAAGAAGCTGAAAACCCCACAGCTTCCCATCACACACCCACTCCTGAACAATCCCAAGATGAATTTGAATCAACCCAAAAGACCCAATCACCTAGGATTTCACAACAAGAGAACATTGTGCACCCTCAGGCCAATGTTAGTATGGAAGCAGATGAGGTTGCCACAGGTGTTGGAGGTGGCATGATGGGAGAGGCTAGAACTACTGTTTCCAACTTAGTAGTTGAACAGGAAAGTGCTAACATACCTAAGACCTCAAACATGACAACATCTTATGTTGAGAGTTCTTTTGAACTTGCAATAGGTGATGGAAACACCAGTCACATGGCTAAAAAGGGGGACTCAAGTGATCAACCAAGGGTTGATACTGAGTTTAACTCCAAAGATTCACCTCTCAGGGAAGGTTACACATCCCGAAGTGATGAGGACAAAGATGATACCGATGAATTGATGGATGATTATGTACACAATGACATTGCCCATGATACACCTCTCGAACCAGTTAACACAGGTCGAAGTGTTGAGGCTAGACTTGAAACTGAACCAGAGATTTTGATGGAAAATGTACAAAAGGCCAAATCAGATGATCTACCTCTCAGGTCAGGTAACACAGAACGAAGTGGTGAAGATATTCTTAAACTTCTAAATGAATTGACGGGTACATGAACAAAATTGTCAAAGGGGGTACTTGTTATCAGGAAGCAACTAAGGATGGTAAAATCTTCTCAGGGAGCTGAAATCAGAAGGCTCAAGGTATGAGGTAGGCATTGATGAGGCGAAAAGTGTACCGCTTTTAAGGGGTCATTTAAGCCCGAAATCGTATTTATTTGATCAAATATTGCCCTAAATCGTTCCTTTTGTCATTTTAGGTACTTTTGAGGAGAAATCTGGAAAAGGAGGCATTTTGGACGTTTTTGGAGCATTAAAGTGAAGAAAACGGCAAAGTCTCAAGAATCGGCTAAAAGTTACTCTTGACGGCGTCACAATTAACATGGGACGGCGTCATGCCTTGGCAAGAAAAGTTGGATGTGAAATTTACTCATGACGGGCCAGTGAGTTTGCATGAGAATTCTGACGGCGTCACGCTTTAACTAAATCAAGGGCGTCACGGCTTAAATCATAAGGGGACGGCGTCACGTTCATTATCCGACGGCGTCAAGCCTTGATAAGCCAGAATGGATTTTTGAAGAGCTAAAGAGGGACGGCGTCAAGATGGTCATCCGGGAACCCTAAAAGCGGCGAGGTGACGGCGTCACAATGCATAAGGTGACGCCGTCAGATGTCAAAGTCTATATATAGTTTTCTAATTTTTTGTCATGAGAGGAGAGCTTAGTGTGTGGAATTTTGGGATAAAACCCTAAGACGATTTTAGCTACTTTTCAGGGCTTTTTGCCTTGAGATCTTCCATGTTTCATTGAAAGATAAGTTATCAATTAATCATTCAATATGTCTATGTGTTGTTTGATTCTATCTTATGCTTGTCTTTTGTTTAACATGTTAGGCTAATTTTATCTTGTGTTTGCTTAGATCTAATGAAACCTAGCTATTGATTATTGGTTGTTAGTGTGTTGTTAGTTGTATTGGATGATTGTTTATCTATGTTAGGCTTAAGAAAACTGGCTAACTTCCTATTCGGTAACTTGCTTGAACGTCTTAAGAAACATGAACCACACGCGTACTAAAGGTTTTTATGGTTGTATTTAATGCACAAGCGAATTCTAGTGATCCCATGTTAGGAGCTTCCTAGCCGGCTCGACATAGGAGTGAAGTAGGAGCTTGTAGAGTTTGGGGAAGTAAGTACGCCACCCCACGAATGGTATTAAGGAATACACCCGTCATCCACGCGACTAATACACACTAATTAACCGGTAAAAGATAGTTAGGGAGTAAGGAAATCTAAGTAAACACATTTCTCTACACATAAGTTTCTCACCACTTTTCATTTTTGTTATTTTATTTTATTTGCATTTGTAGTAATTTGGGTTAGTTGACTAGCAACTAATTCCGCCCACTCCTTCAAAACCCGAGATTTTACTTGCTTTTATAAAATATAAAAACATAAAAAAGAATCTTCCTCAACCCTTAGACCTAATTAGAGTAGCCTTTCACACCTAACGAACACTATTCCCTGTGGAGAACGATCAATCCCCCGTACTTACCACTACACTATACTACATCGGTCAGGTACACTGCCTGGTGGGGTTGTAAGCCTCTTGAGATCCCTCGAGAGGTAAAACCTGTTGTAAGGTTGCAAAACCCACGCAATCAAGTTTTTGGCGCCGCTGCCGGGGAATAGGTATTGTTTAGGTTGAATTTTTATTTCTATTAGGTCTACTCACTAGATTCCTTTCTAGTGAGATTTTTATTTTATTTTTCTAGGTTTTCTTTAGTCTATCTATTTTCTTCGTGTCTTTGTTCGTAACCATTACCGTCCGACATCATGGAAGATGGTAATATCCTTAACCCACACAACCCACCACCACAACAACCACCACCACCTCCTAGAGCCCGTACTTTAGGAGAGTATTCCCGTCC
The DNA here is from genome assembly GCA_021014915.2 of Artemisia tridentata subsp. tridentata. Taxonomy (NCBI): domain Eukaryota; kingdom Viridiplantae; phylum Streptophyta; class Magnoliopsida; order Asterales; family Asteraceae; genus Artemisia; species Artemisia tridentata. Next base: position 251,372,685 of record CP139508.1, read on the forward strand.
TAGCCACCACGGCTATCGAAACACCATTGAGCTCACACAAGGAGCCAATATCACACCCTTGCGATCCGACACCATCCGGTTGGTGCAAAGCGGATGCGCATTCCATGGACTTCGTTCTGAAGATCCTAATCAACATCTCAAGGACTTTCTTAAAATCGTTGATTCTATAGACCTTGATGTTGCCACTCGAGAGACGACCCGATTGCGTCTCTTCCAATTCTCTCTGCGGGACCAAGCTAGTCAGTGGCTAGAACGTCAACCCGCAGGATCCATCACCTCTTGGGATGATCTCACCACTCGTTTCCTTGCTCAGTATTTCCCACCGGGGAGAACTACCAAGCTAAGGAAGGATATCTTGATGTTTGAACAACGTCGAGGCGAAACCCTCTACGGGGCATGGATTCGATTCAAGGACTTACTTCAAAAAGTCCCTCATCATGGCATAAATCTATGGCTTCAAATCCAAATCTTCTATGACCATGTTGATTACCACACCAAGCGTGCCATCGATCGAGCCGCCGGGGGCAGATTGCGCGACAAAAGCGCCGAGGAATCATGGGAGATCATTGATGAGCTTGCATCCGACGATGATGAACTGTGGCAAGTCTCCCACGACGTGCGCTCGGCAGTCATGACATATTCTTCGCCCGATACAGCCAATCAAATCACTGAGGAAAGCGTTAGTGAACTTGAGAAAAGGGTTGCATATCTTATGGAAAAGCAAAAGAGACCCTTAAGTCCACAAAAAGCAACAATTAACTCAGTCTTAAGCGTTAAGCAAATACCATTGTCCGAATCACCCCGTAGGGAAAATACTAAACCCTTCCATAAGCACGCTCCACCCAACTCACCACCTCAGGAACTCAGTCCAACATTCGAAGCTCGAATGAGAGAGTACATGTCGAAACACTCCGAACGGTTGGCTAAATTTGAGGAAGCCGTCTACAAACAAAAGGAGGAAATGGAAGAGAAAATGGCGGAGATGATGAATCTTTTGAAAGAATACACAAATACTAAAGCCCCTGAAAAAGTGTTGGTGAGGAATGACGCTGATGTTCCTAACACTGAATTTGTCAAGGCCACCTCCGTCGTCCAAGAGGGCGGAAATGATGGAAGAGGAAAATCCATAACTATGGAAGTTAACAAAATTGACCTCATCCCACTTAATAAGGGAAACACCAATGCTTACAAATGCGATTCCGACAAGGGAGAGGAGGCGCCCTCTGAGGAGCGCCAATTGGTTGAACCGCCAGTGTCACAACAAGTGAAGCATTACTTGAAGCACGAAATAAACAAGGAGACCATAAACGATTGGGTGAGAAACTATCGACGTACTCATCTACCCAACAAGGAGTCCAAGAAGGTGGAACCGGATGACAAATCTGACACATTACCCGGTGGGCAATTGTATGAATGCCTCATAGGACAAAAGTTAGTGGAAAAGCAGAAATTCTACGGGGTCTTTGAAATACCATGCAGCATTGGAAAACATAAGTATCTGGATGCGATAGCTGACCAAGGTTCCGACGTAAATTTGATGCCTTTATCCGTTTATGTCCAGTTAACCGATGAGTTGCCATCCATCACCCATACTAAACTCTCCTTTGCGAAACATTCTTATGAGTACCCGTTAGGAATTGCAGAAGATGTATTGGTCAACGTTGCCGGATTCCTGTATCCGGTCGACTTCATGATCATTGAGAGAAATGATATGAATATGCCAATAATCCTTGGGGCACCCTTTCTCGCTACCACTAGAGCACAAATCAATTACGAAAATAGCACCATCCAAATGAAGAAGGGGAAGAAAACAATAAACTTCCCAACGATCCCACGACATATACGAGATGTTGCTCTGCAGAAGAAGATGGAGGCTAACCCCAATATAATCCGTGGTAATGTTCGAGAGAAAATTCTTGCATGGGAGGCGAGGATTAAGAGTTATATGGAAAATGAGATTAGAGAATGTAAAGGTGGAAATAACAATTACATTGAGGCTGATGAGCAAACCAATAACCCCGTTGAATTTACAAAAGGGGACTTAGTGCTCCTAAGGCATTCAGCAACTGAAGCACCTACTAATGAACCAAGTCCCTGGTGGTACGGACCATTCATAATTAAAAGTTTACACCAAGATGGGATAGTAAGCTTGACCAGCAAAGGAGGAGGTGAAGTGACCGCGAATGTCGAGCGATTGAGACACCACCACCCTGATAACAAGGATCATATCTATCAGGGATACGTCATTATGAATGATGGGATCACGTAATATACGTGACTTTGAGTCTAGCTACAAGACTCGTTAATAAAGAAAGGCGCTTCTTGGGAGGCAACCCAAGCTTTATTTGTTTTATTTGCTTTGTGTGTTTATTTATTTGTTTGTTTGATTTTATTTGCTTCCGTATGTATGTTTAATTTTTATTATTATTGATTCATGTTCAAAAGTAATTTGTGAAAATGCTTTATTTTGTTTTTAACTTCGTCTTAACTACATATAAAGGTATTTTGCAAAAGATAAGTGTAAGGGAAATCTAAATCGGTTTATTAGAACACAAATTAACATGAATCGTAATAATAATAAATTAACATACATATTAGTGTGTGTTTGAGTCAAATGCTTGTATCGAGTCATAATGATGTTTTGCAGGATTTCCAGGAAGTAAGGTAAAGGTTTTTCCAGAAATTTTCCGGAAACTTAAAATGAAATTTTTTGTCAGGTCATTTCTGACGGCGTCAGGGGTTATAACCTGACGGCGTCAGATTTAATTTCCAGAAATTTTTGAAAATTTTGTTTTCATAAAAAGTTTTTATTAAAATCTCCAACTTATAATCTCCAGGAATCTGCAAAGTTATCATTCCACAAGCATTATATCCTTATATATAGATTTTATCCCGCCGATGTTATGCAGGTTTTCGTGTTTGTTTTCTCAGGTTCAACAGGTTATTTTGGACAAGGAAATGTTTTGAATCAAGCTTATGGCGATGCATTAGTCATGGAGCTTCAACATTCTCTTTGGAGGAAGATTTAACCGTGTAATTTCATTATCCAACGAGCGAATCAGGGGAGTATTTGATTTCATTCTTTTACTTTATGCTTTTACATTTGTCATTTGAACATTGGGGACAATGTTCATCTTAAGTGTAAGGGGAGGGTAAAAGTACGATTTTTGAGAATACAATTGCGCTTGATTTTTGTTTGTTTGATGGTAGATGTGTAATAAAACTGAGAGAAATACTTGTTAAGGTAATTTTAGTGCCAAATTTAAAATTTTTTACAACATATAGGAGTGAAACTTTGATCTTAATGAGCGTCTCACGGATAGGAGTTATATGACTAGCACAAAAACCATACCACTAAAAAATTTTCCACCCCCAAATATGTGAGGTTCGCCCCTAGAATCGGTAGGAAAAGCATTTATGCTATGATGTGTGTACCGGTAGCACTTAGATTCTAGAACTTGCGTTAGGACCATTCCGAGGCCACAAGTGAGACTACATTCGTGTAGTTAGATTTACTACATGATAAGAGGCATTAGGATTAACCCATTGTTTTACACCTGTGTTTTTGTTATAATTACATTGGCTACATTGGTCAAGTAATTCTCCCACACACCTTTGCGTTGTACTCATTTTTAGTACACGATACCCCTAGTACACCCCTCAGAGCCTATCTTTTCGTTTCGACCTTTAAGCATTTTACTTAAAGGAAGAATTTGTTACACCCCACTTAAATGTACACCCAAATCGCCTTAGCCTACCTTGTATGCACTCATTTTTAGTGCATTATTGTTACAACATTTGTTTAAACCCAAGTTAATTATCTAGTTGATTACATGGTTGCTAAGTCGAGTCATATCCTTGTACATATTGTTTTGGGACGATTGGGACTCATGGGTAAAGTACTAGTGTAATGGAGTAATGGGGAAGAACATCATTTATTACCCCCATATGTGCTAAATGTTTTAAAAGTACTCCAAGTTTTTCAATTATCTTAATTCGAGTCATTAGAATAGTTATTTGTAAAGTTATGTAAAAGTTCAAGTGTAAGGGGATGCAACGCCCCTATGATGTATTATTTTGGATGGTAGGGTAAAAGTGTATGCAAAAAAAAAAAAAAAAAAAAAAAAAAAAAAAAAAAAAAAAAATCAAGAAAAATACAAAAAAAATGAGAAAAAGAAAAGTAGAAAAAACATACGGACTACCATCCCGTTTCATTTTATGTTTATTTTATGTTTATGTTTTGTTATTTTCTTTCATTAGCTTAAGATCGAGTCTAGTCTTGGCTTAGCAACATTGTATAGTACATGTAATTGATCAAGATCTTTAACTCGCCACCAGTAAAATATCCCTTATCCAACAAAACCGTGTTCTCCTTTTCCCTACACCTAACGTTATAACCCATTTAAAAGCCCTCTTTGATAGTTTATCTTAGGTGCTTACGCCTAGTGGAGGAGGTTTTCGATCCTTTCCCAAGCCTATGGTAATCTATTTGCTATGACAGGTAGTGAGAGATATTTTCCGTTTTCATTTATGAGATTTATTTTGATGACACTTGAGAGATGTGAGTATCTAAACACTACTTGTGAGGTGCTAATATGTAATCTCCGTGCTTATTATGATTGAAGTGGAACGATTATTTGTTGTAATTACTTTTATGTTTGCATTAAATGACCCCTAACTTGTATTTTGATTAGAATAAAAGCGCATTTGCTTGAGGACAAGCAAATCTCAAGTGTAAGGGTATTTGATGAGGCGAAAAGTGTACCGCTTTTAAGGGGTCATTTAAGCCCGAAATCGTATTTATTTGATCAAATATTGCCCTAAATCGTTCCTTTTGTCATTTTAGGTACTTTTGAGGAGAAATCTGGAAAAGGAGGCATTTTGGACGTTTTTGGAGCATTAAAGTGAAGAAAACGGCAAAGTCTCAAGAATCGGCTAAAAGTTACTCTTGACGGCGTCACAATTAACATGGGACGGCGTCATGCCTTGGCAAGAAAAGTTGGATGTGAAATTTACTCATGACGGGCCAGTGAGTTTGCATGAGAATTCTGACGGCGTCACGCTTTAACTAAATCAAGGGCGTCACGGCTTAAATCATAAGGGGACGGCGTCACGTTCATTATCCGACGGCGTCAAGCCTTGATAAGCCAGAATGGATTTTTGAAGAGCTAAAGAGGGACGGCGTCAAGATGGTCATCCGGGAACCCTAAAAGCGGCGAGGTGACGGCGTCACAATGCATAAGGTGACGCCGTCAGATGTCAAAGTCTATATATAGTTTTCTAATTTTTTGTCATGAGAGGAGAGCTTAGTGTGTGGAATTTTGGGATAAAACCCTAAGACGATTTTAGCTACTTTTTCAGGGCTTTTTGCCTTGGGATCTTCCATGTTTCATTGAAAGATAAGTTATCAATTAATCATTCAATATGTCTATGTGTTGTTTGATTCTATCTTATGCTTGTCTTTTGTTTAACATGTTAGGCTAATTTTATCTTGTGTTTGCTTAGATCTAATGAAACCTAGCTATTGATTATTGGTTGTTAGTGTGTTGTTAGTTGTATTGGATGATTGTTTATCTATGTTAGGCTTAAGAAAACTGGCTAACTTCCTATTCGGTAACTTGCTTGAACGTCTTAAGAAACATGAACCACACGCGTACTAAAGGTTTTTATGGTTGTATTTAATGCACAAGCGAATTCTAGTGATCCCATGTTAGGAGCTTCCTAGCCGGCTCGACATAGGAGTGAAGTAGGAGCTTGTAGAGTTTGGGGAAGTAAGTACGCCACCCCACGAATGGTATTAAGGAATACACCCGTCATCCACGCGACTAATACACACTAATTAACCGGTAAAAGATAGTTAGGGAGTAAGGAAATTTAAGTAAACACATTTCTCTACACATAAGTTTCTCACCACTTTTCATTTTTGTTATTTTATTTTATTTGCATTTGTAGTAATTTGGGTTAGTTGACTAGCAACTAATTCCGCCCACTCCTTCAAAACCCGAGATTTTACTTGCTTTTATAAAATATAAAAACATAAAAAAGAATCTTCCTCAACCCTTAGACCTAATTAGAGTAGCCTTTCACACCTAACGAACACTATTCCCTGTGGAGAACGATCAATCCCCCGTACTTACCACTACACTATACTACATCAGTCAGGTACACTGCCTGGTGGGGTTGTAAGCCTCTTGAGATCCCTCGAGAGGTAAAACCTGTTGTAAGGTTGCAAAACCCACGCAATGAGGCAGGCATCTTGAGAGGTTACATAGATCAAGAACTTCCCATTTCAAGCAGTCCAAACCTGGTTTGGGGGAGGATGCTCCCAAACAGGGGAGGAATGAAGACCAGGGTTCAGGGAAAGAGAACAAGGGTCAAGGGGAGGTTGACACAAGATTGGATGAAAATGTTGATGTTGACATGGATTCTGGAGAAAATGAGGAGTATGTGGTCAAGGACAAGTCTGGGAATGAGGTGGTTTTGGAAAACGTGGCTAGTGTTCAAGATGGAGATTCTGCTGCTGGCTCAGAGCATCCTACTGCTAGTGTTGCTCATTCTACTGCTAAGCCAGAGCAAGGTTCTACTGCTGTTGGAGTTGAGAAGATGGACAAGGAAGTTGTGTTTGTAGCTGGTGGTGAACATTCTGTTGCTAAGCAAGGAGATGAAGAGTCAGATGATGATGCTCTTAGTTTGGCTCAGGTTATGATTTATATGAAGAACAAAGTTCCCACACCAACAAGACAACAATCTAAACCTACACCAAAATCAACTACAACAAAATCACTCCCAAAACCTACAAGAAAACCAGCAAAAGGAGTTGTCATTAAAGAGCCTGTACCAATCCCAAAATCTGCACAACCAACTATTGTATCAACAGACAAAGGCAAAGGTATCTTAGTTGAAGAACCCAAGTAGAAGTTCAAGTTTCTAGATGCTGTTGCAAAGGAACAACAAAGTAAGTGTGATGCAGAAGTTGCAAGAGAATTGGAAGCCAAATGGAAAGCAGAAGAAGAAATGGAAAAGAAAAGGAAATTACAAGCAGATTGGGAGGTAGCCATGAAAGCTCAAAAGGAGGAAAGGGAGAGATATACTCCTGAAGAGCAACAAAATGCAATTGATGATCTGCTAGGAGAATTTAGAAAAAAGCAGAGTCAAAAGAAAAGTGAGTATAAGAAGAAGAAGCCTTTAAGAGTTGAGGAGATCAATTACATGAAAGCTTATCTAAGGAATCAAGCTTACTGGAAAGCTAGCTCATTCAGAGGGATGACTAGAGCTGCTATTGAGAAGGCATATTTTGAGACTCATGCAAGAATAAATAAACCTGTTAAACCTTTGTCAGATGCTGAAGTTGCAAAGCTTACAAGACAAAAGACATCAAGATGGGCTTATATGAATCCAGAATCTAATATTGCAAAGTCTAAGGAAGTATCTAAAAGTGTTAAAGAGAAGGGGGATTCTGTTACTAAGGATGAGGAGAAAGAAAGACCAAGTGTTGGTATTAAGAGAACTGGAGTTAGGTGAAAGTCTATTGGAAGGAAAAAGAAGAGAATGGTAGTTGTGACAAGTTCTTAGTCTGAAAGTGAAGGTACAAAGAAGAAAAGAACTAAGGTTGAGAAAGAACCATGTGTTGGTGAGCATGAATCTGAAAGGGAAACTGAGGAGGATAAAGCAAAAGTGAATGTCTCTCACAGCTTTTGCTCCACAAAATGAACTTGAGGTATCTAATGCAGTTCCTTTAACTACTAAATATCCAATCATCTCTTATTCACACACAGTCAGGGATGGAAGTGAGGCATATTGGGAAATCAAGAGATCAAATGGCTTATCTTATGGGTTTGTTAGATTTTCTCAAATGTTACATTACTTGGATAGAGATGATGTGGTACAACTATGGAAACTGCATAAGGAAAACTATGGTGATAACAGACCAGATGTGATATATGAAAGGATAAACTATTATTTTCTAAAGAATATGTTTGAGCCACAAGGTAGTGATCTTGAATGGAAGGAATTGTTAAATACCAAAATTCACAGATGGTATTTGTATCAATCTTGTGGAGTACATGAACTGGTTGGACAAGGTGTGTTGGTTTACATGCTTGTAGAAAAAGATTATCCTTTGGATACAGCTGTTATCACTCAGATGTTAAAACCTGGTAAGTTAAAGTTGCAAAAAGGGTTCTTTTCTGATGATCAAGCATATCAACTTTTGAAGAAGTATGAAAAAGTGCTTAAATCTAAGTCTTCAAAGCAGAGCTAAGTGTTTGGAAGCATCCTCTTGGTGTTGATCTGTGCTTAGAAGAAAATTGCATATTTTGGAAGAAAATATCAAGTTTAGGGGAGGATTGTTAGGTTTAAAGATACTGCTGCTTTGTATGTTATGCTATTGTTCATGTAACTTAAGGAAAATACACTAAGTATGATTCTGCTGCTAAGGTTAAATCATTCTACTGCTAGTGTATACTTTCTACTGCTGGAGTTTATCTGATGAATGGTGAAATAAGCTAAGTGTCATTCTACTGCTAGCCTAACATGATTCTGCTGCTAGAGTAATGATTCGGCTGCTTATTAGATATGTATAGTTTGTTAAGATAATTATGGTAAAGATACGATTTGATATTATCTTGTATAGGAAGTTTTGTAACCGACTAGGACTCCTTAAGTCTATAAAAGGAAGATCTAGCGTTAAGGTTTAGAGTTGCTAGTACAGGATTGTTAGCATACGTATTGTTTAGATCGCTTCAAGGTTATTTTGTAACTCTGTTACTTTTGAGTAACCGTATTGAATATATTGAAGTGTTTTGTGATAATTCGTTTTGTGTTCATTATATAATTCTTCTTAAGATCAAGTATTAGTTTCCGCATAATATTCGATAATCGTTCAAGAACAGTTTCTATACCTATTGTCTTAGATCCACATCTAAGATAATCAACAAGATCGTTAAGCTCAACTGGGATCAACACCTAGAGCTAATGCAAAACCTTTTAGACCAACAGTTAGGTATGCAGAAATGTATAGAACCACAAACAAGCCCAGAGGTAACCAAAGTGTTGGGAATTAAACTTAAGCAGTTTGTACGGTTGAAGTATACAAGAACAGTTAAGACTGTTGATACAAGAACAGTTAAGACTGCTGATGGAAGAGCAGTTAGGACTGCTGAAGAAAGAAAAGTTTGGACTACTTAAGAGATCAAGATGAAACCGTTTGAAGATAATTATAGAAAAGATATGGTAAATATCTTATTTGTATACAATGATAGCTTATAGACCCGTCAAATTGACGGGATTTTTAACGAAATTATTAATTAAGGAGTTACATATGTGAATAAAGTAACAAACAACGAACGTAAACATGTTCCTCTTTTTTTAAGAATAATGGCTAATAAGTCAATGATTCGATAAACAATTGTGTTAACATAATAAACGTCCATGCATTGTCCTCTCCAAATTTGATGGTCTTGAAGAGCAAATGTATATAGTGAGCGTTAATCAAATGATAAGTCAATGTCCATTCTATGAACACCTATTAAGTTTAAAAAAGCAAAAAGTGCAAATAAAAAGAGGTTGTGATTAATAAATTAACAAACAACAATGAACGTAAATAAGTTTCCTTATTTTCTAAAATGAATAATTAATAATATCTCAGTGATATGATAAAGAATTTGGTTTTTAACTATTAAAATCATAAACTTGTATGTTTCGTATTCCCCATCTGGCATAAAGTTATATAAGGACGCAATATGGTTTATGTCTTTGATGAAAGAAGATGGAAACTTATTGTTCTTGTCGAGTAGCCCCATCACCTGAAATTGCAGATTGCAACTTCATGAGCTAATGTATAAAGAGGCTGTAAGACCCATGCATATTCTTATTATTACTATATATGGATAAGTATATATAGGTATTATACGTTTTAGCAAAGCTTATCTGGTGTGCTTAAACTTGTCTTTGATAAGTAGCGTATGGCTTATGATGAATAACCTATGAATAACATCCAAAAGTAGATAGCGCATTTATCTATTGTTATAAAATTTAATAAAATCATAAAACTTATATAGAGATAAGCATGATAGTCTAGTTTACAGAGTATTCGGCAAACAACTCTTGGATGTGTTCACGCCTCTTCGTGAGCTCTTTAAATGTTTCAGGAATTCTGAGTTTTAACGGATGCATGCTACGATAATGATTACAAAGGCTTAACCTACTAAGTGAAAAGGTAATTGATGACGATAACAACAGATGATCCTCATTAAATGATTCATGCAAAAGCATCATACGTAACAAAGTCTTACTAAACGAAACGGAAAAGAAAATGTTCAAAATAAATCATCAACACCAAACATATCAAAAACAAAAGATTTTCGAAGTGTGTCAGAATCCTGCTCTATCTTTAGGACAATCAACTTTTTCTTTCCTGAAGATTTTTACGGTGGGCTTGTTGTACTGGTTTCTATTTCTGGAGTTCCGTTGTCATCAGGTACAAAAGCAAGATCCTAATACGACAATAAGGTAATGGTTAAAAAAACCGTAGCATTATATAAATGGAAATGACACATATTTGTAAAACTATAAAATATCGTCTTGGACTCAAGACCGGATACGGATTCTACGGAAACATTGATAACGATGTCAGTGATGGAGCCAGAAACTTTTGGCTAGATGGGCCAATACAAATTCAAAAAATGTCCAGGAAAATATATGTAGATTATTCAAATGTTGCGCAAATTTGTTATTTCATTTTATTCATATATGACATATAACAGCAATCAAAGTGAACAATAAAGCGTTGGTAAGATCTAAAAACATTCATAAATTTGAAAGAACACCCTACTGAAATGGTATGCATGCGTGTAATACATACCTCACTTATACTTCATTAACCAAATGTTTTGCACCCTCAATATTGTCACTGGACCCATCTATTTGTACAGCCCGTTCTGTTTCCAGGAGGTAAGTGCGGTGGTATCACCTGCAAATCGGTACAATCTTTTCAGGTAAACTTGTAAACTTGATAATGAATAGTAACATTTCCCAAAATGATGTGGAGGATACAATAATTAAATATTAGAGACCAATATGATTATCAATGCATTTGTCCTCAAACAACACAATCACTTTATTCAAAAAAAAACTTCCATGAAAATATAAGTTATGTTTTTTTTAACTATAAATGGCCAAACAGGTACAATAAAGAGTTGCAACTGAATAGGTAGAAAGGCGCCCAATGCCTATATTAAATGTTACACAACTCTTAAAAGATTTGTTCAGGCTATTAGACAACTGAATGAGGTTTACTAAGTAACAATTTCACTAACCAACGCTTCCACCATTGAGGTTTACTTAGTAATTTCAACACAAAGAAGCCAGTTTATTGGTACAGAGACATTCTTAAGCCTGCACAGATACTCTAATACTATTTGGAAACTTGGAAACCCAAAGAAGAAACATCTCCATTGTAACAGTCATGCCTTTTTGCAATTAATATCCATTTTGGTGTATCTTTTTGTTGCTGATTAATGATCAAGTACAACACATGTCATTATTTTTCTCTTTTTTTAAAGGTTTTGGCTGCCTTTTTCACATAGATTTGGGGTTGCTTGAATAAACCTGTAACCCGACCAACCCGTAACCCGATAGGTCAGAACACGTCACACATGATTCTTTATAGTGTCGGGTCACGGTTTAGATTTTTAAATTTTTTGATCCTGAGGAAATTGACACGATAAGACCATAACCTCCACCCGGAAGACAACCCACAATCAGTTGAGAATTGTTCAAACTACGCACAAAAAAGGAATTGGTAATTAGTTTCGTTATGTTTGAGACTGACAGTGTAATATGCGTATCTTATACAAACTTACCTCATCAAAAGCATCAAAGATGTCGATACTTGGCTGGTATGTGTCTACCGTGTTTCTCACCGTCCTCATGACTATAGCGGCTGCTATTGAATCATGTCCTGATTTGGCCTCATCTATGAAAATAATAGACGGATTTGCGAGTAACTTAACAACAATTGTTAGCCGCTTTTGCTATGAAGTTGTAAGCCCGTTGATGTTGGTGATTTCCAGATTTTCTATAAAAATACCACCGGTTTGCCTTGTAAAATCAAAAATTCCAGTTTAAGAATGTTACAGAAGTAGATAATGAAACTAAATAACGAAAGACGTTACAAATGGTTACCTTAATTGGAAAAATGCTTCTCAAAGTCCTCGAATCCTAACCTCTTTCTTTTAAGTCGGGATAAGTCTTCGTTAATCCTAACCTCTTTCCTTCTATTCCAAATAACCATCGATTGGAACATATTTTTAACCTTTTATGGTCGGCACTTGATAAAATCTATCAAAACCTACAATTGCATCAAAGACATACAATAAAACTGATTACAGTCCTACACATATTGAGAATCATATTCACAAATGTGTCTTAAACAAAAACACCTAAACACAAACAAAACTGTTTACCTTTTGATCAAAACCCTTGCCATAAACATTTCGTCAGACACCCTTGCCCTTTTAAGATCACTTGCAAACCTTTGATCTTCGACCTTCAAATTCCGGCACAAACATATCAAATTAACACATCAAACTAAACAACTTTCAATACAATGGAATAAAAGCATCAAGATCATTACCAATTTCAAAAGGATCGCCAGCAAAAAAAAATTGAATCTCAAAACGCGTTGTATGTTCTTGGAGAAAATCAAATATATGATTTCAAAACGCGTTGAATATGTGATGCCTATTTTTGGTGTTGATTGAATGCCCGATTTTTGAATCTCTTGTTGTTTTTTGAATCATTGCCCGGTTTTTATTTTGGAACCATGAACTGATTTGAGATGAAACTGGTGTTTTTGATTTTTGAATCGTGGTGGTTTGAGATGAAACTGGTATGGACTCGAGATTAGTATATGATGAAATGGGTTTATGATTCATTGTCTCAATCAATGCCATAAATATTAAAACTTAAGTTATTTTTGGAGGTATATTTGACAGCAATAAAATTTAATGTTCAATCGTAACTGATTAAATGTTATCGAATGGGTTTGAAAAGGGGCGTACTCAATAAGCTTTTACTTGTATGTGTTTTATTATGTGTTGAATAGAGTGAGTATATGCATAGCAGTTGTACATTCCAAAAAAATCCTCCAATCACATTGCAGACACATCAGCACATTAATTTTTTTCACTGCTTCAAAGACTGGTACAAAACTCTTGTTTATTATATTAGATAGACATGGTTAGATGTTTAACGTGTAAAGGACTCTTTACATTATAAAAGGAGATCCTTAGATTAGGGTTTCATATACATGTCATACAATACGATATACACATATCATTCAGATCTATTGTAATCGTTCGATATAGTGAAGTGATAAGTTTGGTTGATATCGTTGTTCTTATTGTTTTACTTATTCAATCACCAAATGTAATCATATATTCTTCTAAGTACTTGGTAGTAAATTCCGTGTGCTATTAAGTATATACTCAAAGTATCTCCAACACAACGTGTGTGTTTAGATCCGGTCAAGTGGTATCAAAGCCAGGTTTTTGATACGTTGAGTTTAGAAGAATCAGAAGTATTTACTCACTAGCAATCTAAGAAGATGGACACGGAGACACCTCAAACCTCAATCCTTGCTAAACTCTCCATGCTGAAACAGAATGAATATGACTTATGGCGGCTCAGGATAGAGCAATACTTCATGGTGCAGGACTATGCATTATGGGACATTATTATCAATGGTGATTCCTTCAAACCAATTGCTGTTGAAGAAACACGTGCTGATGGTTCCAAGGTCACAAAGCTTAACACTGAGCCAGTTACAAATGAGGAGAGAATCAAAAAGAAGAATGATCAGAAGGCTAAGAATTTGTTACTAATGGCAATTCCTAATGATCAAGTGCTGAACTTTAGCCATTATGAGTCGGCTAAAACTCTCTTTGAAGCAGTGGTGGAAAGATTTGTTGGCAATGAAGCTACCAAGAAGGCACAGAAAACCCTACTCAAGCAAAGTTATGAGAACTTCACTGCATCAAGCAATGAAACTTTGGATCAAATCTTTAATAGGCTTCAGAAGATCATCAGTCAACTTACTGTGTTGAAGATTGAGATGCCTCAAGAAGACCTCAACATGAAGTTTCTAAACAGTTTACCTGCTGAATGGAACACTTATGTTGTGGTTTGGAGCAATAAACCAGAGCTGGAGAATATGACAATGAATGAGCTTTACAATAATCTTAAGATTGTTGAGCAAAAGGTCAAGAAGAGTGGTAGCACCAGTTCCAGTTCAGGGAATATGGCTTTTGTATCTGCTTCAAACAGTTCTAACCATGAAGATGAAGAAGCAGTTGGTACTGCTATACCAACAGTTAGCACTGCTGGTGGCTTGACTGATGAGACCATATATGCATTTGTATCAGAACAGTCTGGTGGGTCAAAGATCTTTAATGAAGATTTTCTTCAAATTTCTGAAGATGATTTGGAAGCTATGGATTTGAAGTGGCAGTTGGCTTTGATAAGCATCAGGGCTAAGAAGTATTACCAAAGGACTGGGAATAAGATTACCTTCAATGGAAGAGATGTTGCTGGGTATGATAAGTCTAAGGTGGAATGCTTTAATTGTCACAAGTTGGGGCACTTTGCCAGGGAGTGCAGAGGTCCAAGACAACAAAGTAACCAGGGTCAAGGGTTTCAGAATCAACAAGGGTCAAGGAGATCAGTAAATGTTGAAGAGCCTTCTTCCAAGGCTATGGTAGCTGTAGATGGAGCTGGATTTGATTGGAGCTTCATGGAGGAAGAAGAGGAACCAGCTAACTTGGGTTTGATGGATTTCTCAGACACTGAGGTATATAAATCTGAAAAATGTTCAATCTCTTGTCATGCTTTAAAAGATTATGAAAATATTAAGAAACAGTATGATGATCTTAGAGTTGAATATAATCAAATAAGTTTTAGTCTGTCAAATCATAAAAGAGGAGTAGCTGTTTTGGAAGAACAAATTGTGTTTTATAAACAGAATGAGTCAAACTTTACTGATGAGATAGGTCTTTTAAAGAGGGAATTGGAAATAAAAGAAAATAAAATGAGTGGACTTGTATATGAACTAGAGAAGCATAAAAAGGAGAAAGATAACATCAAGTTAAGTGTAGACACTCTTGAATATACTTCAAACGGAGTTAAAAAGATTGTAGAGAGTCAAATACTTAACAAAGCTAAATTTGGTTTAGGTTATAAGTCAGTTGCACCCCCCTTTAAAGGAATGTTTGCTCCACCAGGAATAGATTTAGCTCATACAGGTTTAGAAGAGTTTAAGGATATGGAATTTCCTGGATATGGTGTTAAGATTAGTGAGAATCCTGTTAAATTTGTTAAGGGAGAAGATGCTTTTGTGAGTGCTAGTGATAAATCTCTCTCTGAGGAAAAGATGTCCTCTGATAGGAACTCAGATGCTCCAACTATTGAAGAGTGGACATCTGATGATGAGAAAGTAGAGGTTAAGGAAAAACCTAATGTTGTTAAGGTAGAAGTTAAACATGCTCCTAAAGTGGTTAAGACTGAAAACATAAAACCAGTTAGGAAAAATGTTAGATATGCTGAGATGTATAGGACTAAGAACAGATCATCAAGTTCTGAGAGTAGTCATAGGAATTGGAATCATTCAAAATCTAAGAAAATGGATGATAGGTTTGCTATGATTAGAAATGTATGTTTTGTCTGTGGAAGTTTTGAGCATATGGCTGCTTATTGTGAATCTAACCCATGGAAAAAGAGGGTTATTGGGAATGCTAGGGTGAACAGGAATAACAATGCTAGGGTAACTCAAAATGGTCCAACCAGATTGACAAACCCTAATGCAAAACATAAAATGTCACCTAAAGTTGTTATGTTAAAGACTGGCATCAAAACAGTTTCAACTGCTTGTCAAAATAAGTGGTTTAATAACAAGCAAACTGTTTCTAGTGCAAAACAATTTTCAAATCATGCACAAACAGTTAAAAGTCATTTTTATCAGAAAACAACAATGGCAAATCAGAAGTGGGTGCCTAAGGTTAAATAAGCAGTTCCAACTGCTAGGTCCGCAGTTCCAACTGCTAGACCAGCAAATCAGATTGCTAGGTACTTATATGCTAAGGGATATTGGGGCAATGCTGTCAAGGCCTCAGCACATTGGGATAAACATTTTGTCAAACCCAATGGTGCATCAAAGACCTCAAACAAGTTTTCTTATCTTGATGCACAAGGCAGATCCAAACCAGTGATGGTTTGGATCCCCAAAAGAAACTAACACCTTTATTTTGTGTGCAGGAACATCCCTCAAATGACAAAGAAGATAGAGGATTTTCAGACAGTGGATGTTCAAGGCACATGACAGGCAACAAGTCATATCTTTCAGACTTTATTGCTCTGAATGGAGGACCAGTTGTCTTTGGTGGTGGTGTTGGAGGAAGAATTACTGGCAAAGGGGTAATTAAAACTGGTAACCTTGATTTTGAGAATGTGTATTATGTACCAGAACTTAAGTACAATCTTTTTAGTGTATCACAAATTTGTGATAAATAGAAAAAAGTTTTATTTACTGATACTGACTGTCTTATACTTTCCCCTGATTTCAAGCTACCTGATGAAAGTCAAGTATTGCTTAAAATCCCCAGAAAGGATAATACATACAGTGTTGAGATGAATAAATTAGTTCCTAAGGTTGGACTTACTTGTCTTGTTGCAAAAGCCACATTGGAAGAATCAATGTTATGGCACAGGAGGCTTGGTCATGTTAATTTTAAAACCATTAACAAAATTGCTAAACAAGGATTAGTAAGAGGTTTACCAAACAAAACTTTTCTCAATGACCAAACTTGTGTTTCCTGCCTTAAGGGTAAGCAACACAGAGCCTCATGTAAGCCAAAGAACCAGAACTCTAATTCTCAAGCTTTATATATGTTGCATATGGACTTGTTTGGTCCTACCTCTGTGAATAGCTTGAACTTTAAGAGATACTGCCTTGTTGTCACTGATGATTATAGTAGGTTTTCTTGGGTATTCTTTATGAAAACTAAGGATGAGACAAGTGAAATACTTAAGACCCTTATTGTTGAGGTAGAAAACGTAGTTGATAAGAAGGTTAAAGTAATCAGATGTGACAATGGGACTGAATTTAAGAATAGAGTGATGGATGACTTTTGAAGAGAAAAAGGTATTAAGAGGGAGTTTAGTGTAGCTAGAACCCCGTAGCAAAATGGTGTAGCTGAGATAAAGAATATGACTCTTATAGAGGCTGCTAGGACAATGTTAGCTGACTCTAAGCTACCAGTTTCATTTTGGGCTAAAGAAGTTAGCACTGCTTGTTATGTGTTGAATAGGGTTTTAGTTGTACAACCTCACAATAAGACTCCTTATGAGTTACTTAGAGGTAGAACCCCTGCTTTAAGCTTCATGAGACCTTTTGGTTGTCATGTTACTATCCTTAATACCAAAGACCAACAAGGAAAGTTTGATGGGAAATATGAGGAAGGTTTCTTTGTTGGTTATTCTCTGCACAATAAGGCTTTTAGGGTGTACAATACAAGCACCAAGCAAGTAGAAGAAAATCTGCACATAGAATTTTTGGAGAATAAACAAAATGTTGTAGGTGTAGGTCCAGATTGGATCTTTGATATTGACAGTCTTTCAGATTCCATGAATTATGTGCCTGTTACAGGTACAAATACTAACAGTAATGCAGGTTCAGAAAATGAAGATGATGATTGCATTTTCATACCTGTCATGGAAGAAAGTTCTGTGAATAAGTCTTCTACAAAGAAAGATGATATTCCTTCATCAAGTGGTGTAGACAAAGAGAAAGATGCTATTGAAACAAGTAGTCAGAATGGTAAAGAAGCTGAAATTCCAACGAGCAGTTCCAATGGAGTTAGCACTGCTCAACCTCAAGTTTCAACTGCTGAGCAAAATACTGAGACTGCTGGACCAAGTCAACCTTATTCACCAGTTGATACTGCTGAGTTTGATTTCTTTGGAGATGGTCTGCAAAACATGCCTACTAGCTATGCAGTTCCTTCTACTCCCCATACTATTGTGCATAGGAATCATCCACTTACCAATGTCATAGGAGATGTACAATCTGGAGTCAAGACCAGAAGGCAAATTCAAGATCCAGATCATCATTGTTTTCTCAGTGTAGTTTATGAAGAGAAATATCATGAAGATGAGAATGAGTGTATGTTCGTATGTTTTCTATCTCAAGTTGAACCCAAGAATGTGTTCAAGGCTTTAGAATCAGAAAGTTAGGTTAAAGCTATGCAAGAACAGCTACTTCAATTAAAGATTCGAAATGTTTGGGTTCTGGTTGATTTACCAAAGGGAATGAGAGTGATTGGTACAAAGTGGGTATTCAGGAACAAGAAGGATGAAAGGGGCATTGTTATAAAGAACAAAGCAAGATTAGTTGCTCAAGGCTATACTCAAGAAGAGGGTATAAATTATGAGGAAGTTTTTGCTCCAGTTGTTAGGATTGAAGCAATAAGATTATTTCTTGCTTATGCTTCATTTATGGGATTTATGGTCTATCAAATGGATGTAAAGAGTGCATTTCTTTATGGCACTATTGATGATGAGGTTTATGTTACACAACCTCCAGGTTTTATAGACCCAGAGCATCCTGACAAGGTTTATAAGGTGGTGAAAGCTATATATGGTTTGCATCAAGCTCCAAGAGCTTGGTATGAAACTCTTGCTAAATATCTTCTGAAAAATGGGTTTCATAGAGGGAAAATTGATCAAACTCTTTTTATTAAGAAGTACAAGGGTGATATTCTACTAGTAGAAGTATATGTAGATGACATCATTTTTGGTTCTATAAAGAAACAGATGTGTAAGGAGTTTGAAAGCCTGATGAAGGCCCAATTTCATATGAGTTCTATGGGAGAGCTTACCTTCTTTCTAGGTCTTCAAGTACAGCAAAAGTCAGATGGTATATTTATCTCTCAGGATAAATATGTTGGTGAAATTTTAAGAAAATTTCAATTCACAGATGCGAAAGTTCCTAGCACACCAATTGATAAGGAACCACATTTGTTATTAAAGGATCATAGTTGTGAAGATGTGGATGTGCACATGTATAGATCTATGATTGGATCCCTGATGTATCTCACATCATCAAGGCCTGATATTATGTTTGTTGTGTGTGCCTGTGCAAGATTCCAAGTCAATCCAAAGGTGTCTCATCTCACAGTAGTAAAAAGGATCTTCAGATACCTTAAAGGACAGCCTAACTTGGGGCTGTGGTATCCTAAAGAGTCTGCATTTAATCTTGTTTCATTCTCTGATTCTGATTATGCTGGTGCTAGCATGGATATAAAGTCTACAACAGGTGGTTGTCAATTCTTAGGTCGAAGATTAATTTCTTGGCAGTGTAAGAAGCAGACTATGGTGGCTATATCTACTACTGAAGCAGAATATGTGGCTGCTGCAAGTTGTTATGCTCAAGTTTTATGGATTCAAAGCCAAATGCTTGATTATGGGTACAATTTCTTAAACACAATTATACATATAGACAATAACAGTACAATGTGTATCATTAAGAATCCAGTTCAACATTCAAAAACTAAGCATGTTGAAATTAGACATCATTTTATAAGAGACTGTGCTGAAAAGAAGTTAATTCAAGTTGTTAAAATACATACTGATAACAACTTTGCTGATCTCTTAACAAAAGGTTTTGATGTAAGCAGATTTCAGTACTTGGTAACAGGTATTGGAATGCTTAATCCTTCAAAAGATTAATGTGTAAATGTTTTTGGATTGTGTACTGTTAATTGTGCTATTTGTATAGTTAAGACTGCTTGAATGTTGTTAAGACTGCTTGTGAATTTGTTAGTCAAATGGAATAACTATTAAAAGAGAATATTATGTATTGTGTTTTCTTTGGTTTTGGACTAACATTTCAGGTTAAGAAAAGCTTTTTGCTTTAGATTGTGTTTGAAAAGAATGGTGGTTTGGATTGTCAAGTGTGAATGCTTGTCACACAACAAATTGTAATTGATTCACCATGTCTAACCAACATAAGAATCAACTAGTCCAAATCAAACGGTTTCTGGTAAAGACTACTCAAATCCGTTTATGGTTGACAGTTTACCGAAAACTGGTTGGTTATCAACTCACCAAATCTAAGTGTGAAGAGTTGGCTAGTCCATAGAAAACGGCTATTGGTAAAGACAAGTCAAATCCGTTCATAGCTGATAGTTTGCTAAAAACTATAAGTGGACAAAAGTGTTTTCGAATCCACAAATTAAAATTAAAAATATTGATTTTATCTCTGAAAACTTTTTGCTAAACAGTCTGAACTACTGGTGTAAACAGTCTGAACTGCTGCCTTCACCAGTTTGTACTGATTGTTCAAAACTTAGTTCCTACTGAGTTTATGCTCTGGGATACACCTCTCTCAGAAGGTAATACATCTGGAAGTGTTGAGAGCAGTTTGAAACTGAAACATCTGAATTGATGGTAACTTGTACAAATGGTCTTATTTGATGCTGAGCTTGGAAACTCATGTTCTAGTTCATCTGATGGAGAAGATTCTTCCAAACAGGGGAGGAATTAAAGTTTGTTCTTGTTGCTGTTAAAGATGATTGATCAATATGGAATTCAGGGGAGGAATTAAGAAGTCAGAGATGGATTATAATGAAGTGCTTAAAGTTTATTCATTATAAAGGTGGATTAATTACAACGCTTCATACGGTTACAAGGAAAAACCAACCAACAAAAGATACCAAAACAACCTACACAACACATAAGTCAATACAACTACAACTACTCAAGTTTTCATTTTCCTTTTCCAGTGATATTTGGCATGATTTTGCTGCGGGCTCCTCTGCTACCCATAAGTTCAGACACCTGTTTGCAGGGAAGTGCAAGTATTACTGATCTTGGAGATGGAAATTGTTGCTTCTCAGGCTTCTTATTTGGAACAGAGTTATTCTTCTTTCGAACTGGGATGTTCACTGATGATGCTGCTGGGATGTTCACTGATGATGCTGCTTTCTCAAATTCTTTTTTGAGTAAGTTTGATAGTTTTTGAAGTTCATCATCATCATCAGATGAGTCAGACGAAGAGGAGGATGAATCATCAACATAAGGAGGAAGTTCATCGGAGGAAGTATCTTCAGATGAGGATATTTTAGTCTTTTTCTTTGAAAGATTAACTCTTGAAGTTGAAGAATAATTTGGTGGAAAATAGTTGTTCCATCCTGAATCTTCGGAATCAGAAGAAGAATCAGATGAAATTTCTATGATGATTGATGAAGAAGACATTGTGATTCAAGAAGTTAAAATATTTGTGTTGAAGAAGATTTGTGTGGATATGTGAGTTTTATAGAGTTAATGAGGGTTTAATGGCATTCAATGCGTGGTTGATATGCAGAATTAACTTTGGGTTGGTATAAGGAATTAATTTCTTGATGGAATTAAATTACTTTATGGTAATGTTTGAAGAGTTAATTAAAAGAGTGTGATATATGAAGATAATTCCCAAAGTGTTTCGTGATTCAAGTCAAGTGTTTGAAAGAATCCACCCCATCAACGAAATTAGAAGTTTAATTTAAGAAACTTATTGATTTGCATCAAAATCATAAGTTTAGGGGAGGATTGTTGGGAATTAAACTTAAGCAGTTTGTACGGTTGAAGTATACAAGAACAGTTAAGACTGTTGATACAAGAACAGTTAAGACTGCTGATGGAAGAGCAGTTAGGACTGCTGAAGAAAGAAAAGTTTGGACTGCTTAAGAGATCAAGATGAAACCGTTTGAAGATAATTATAGAAAAGATATGGTAAATATTTTATTTGTATAGAATGATATGGTTAGATGTTTAACGTGTAAAGGACTCTTTACATTATAAAAGGAGATCCTTAGATTAGGGTTTCATATACATGTCATACAATACGATATACACATATCATTCAGATCTATTGTAATCGTTCGATATAGTGAAGTGATAAGTTTGGTTGATATCGTTGTTCTTATTGTTTTATGTTAGGAACATGTTTTAATTAATTACAAGTCTTGTTCATTTATATTAAATGTTGCACGTTTAAGGACTATATTGTTTGTAATTATGGACCGGTCCATTAGTAGTCCATGGACCGGTCACATTAGTTAGTTTATTCTTATCACATGTAAGGGAATATTCTTAGAATTATTCCCCTCCCATTGCCTATAAATAGAAGGCATGGGATGCATTCTTAGTTGTTGGTTTTCATGTGTATTGCGAAAGCTCTGCTCGTGTAACGTTTGATTAAGTGAAAGCCTTCCATTATTCTTATTCTTATTCTCTTCTCTTATCTAGTTCGTTTATTAGCTTATTTATCTCTTTACGTAGCTTATTCTAGAGTAGTAGTTCGTGTTTATTGGTTCTAACGAGTGTGTGTTTGAGATATCATCGTGACCTATAAGTGGTATCATTCGCCTAGGGATAATTAGGATCGTGTGTTTGAGTAATTAGTATCATTATTTACGTTGGTTTTATAGACTTTTTAAGGTTTTTTGTTCAAACTTAACGTTAAACTCTCGTTTGTATTGAAAAAGTAGCTTTGAGATCGTTAAACTTTCAATAATCTTCATCGGTTTTCATATTTTCTACGTTAAAAAGCTTAATCTTCATTAAATTTTTTGATTACTAATCGTTTAAGGTCAAAAACAATCGGGTTTATTGGTTATTTAGACGATTTGGTGTAATCCGTATTATTAGCGTATTGGAAAAGTTGATGAAAAGTGATAGTTTTGGTTTCTGAGTGAACTTCGACAAGTTAGGGTTTCATCGCATTTGAAAGGTTCTATCGCAGTTGCAATCCAGATAACTAAGGGTTTTATCGCAGTTCGAATCAAGATAAGTTAGGGTTTCATCGCATTTGGGAGATCTTCAATTATCGCATTTGGGACTCAGTATTGTACTTTCTTGTATTAGAAAGTTGTAATACTTCGACTTGGTTGCTTTTCTTCTCTTGTACAAGAGTTGAGAATTATCGAATTTGGATTTGTGATAAATCTATCGCATTTGCCATAAATCATCGCAGTTGGATATCTTATCTTATCGCTGTTTGATATCTTATCGCATTTTGCAATAACTTATCGCACTTTAAGATAACAAATTTTAATTGTCATTATTTATCGCACTTTATAGTTTTATCGTATTTTCTACTTTCGTTATCGCTATTGAAGGTTATCGCACTTGGTGTAGTGTCGTTATCGCACTTGGTGAATTGATCTTATCGCACTTGGTGAACTGTCATTATCGCACTTGGTTATCGCACTTGGTGAATTAACCTATCGCATTTGGTGAACAATACTTTATCGCATTTGGACAAAATCTTTAGATTTCTAAACCAACTTAATATATCTCATCAATACATATCTTAATTATCTTTAAGATCCAGATATGTCTCAACCACCTCATTTCAATTACTACTACCAGCTACAGCAACATCCACAAAAACAGCAATTTCATCCTCAGTATCAACAACAACAAGCATTCGTGCAACAACATCAATTTCTCTCTCCACCACAAGTATCCCCACAACAGATCATGCAACAGAATCAACAACTGCAGAATTATTCTTCCTACTCCAGAGAACCTCATTGGTTTAACAAGATGTGTGAGGTAATTAGTAGTCAGCAATCCCGTCATGAAGCTGGAAGTCAAGAAACTCCACCAATGCTAACTCCGGGTAACTACGTGCAATGGGCTAGTAGATTCCTCAGATTCGTTGAACTCAAAAAACCTCATGGTCAATACCTCAAGAAAGTCATTGAATAAGGACCCTATCCTATTCCAGCTACTGTTGTTCCAGCAACTTCAGAGAGAGAAGAAACAACTACTCCCACTCCGGTTGCCAACTACACAACTGAGCAAACATTACAACCAGAAGTGAACCAATTGGCAATGTCTTTCATACTTCAGGGGATTCCCAATCCTATCTATCGAAGTATTGATGCTCAAAAGACAGCCAAAGATATGTGGGAACATGTTCATCTTCTCATGGAAGGAACAGAGTTAAACCAGGAAGATCTTGAGTCAAAATTGTATATGGAGTACACTCACTTCATCATGGAACCAGGGGAAACCATTGAATCTTACTACCACCGTTTCACCAACATCGTCAATGATCTTGATCGTCATGATATAAAGTTACCAAAGATTGCTGTCAACTCCAAATTCCTTGGATGTCTTGGTCCTGAATGGCATAAATATGCGACTTTTGTAAGGCAGACAAAGAAAATTGGTGATGTCAAATATGGACTCATGTATGATTACCTCAGACAACATCAATCAGAAGTGGATAAAGAAATTGCAGCACGAGGAGGTTTCATACCCGCACCAACATCAAACTCTCTTGCTCTCGTTGCTCAATCTAACTTCTCTTTACCACACCAGGAATTTGGTCAATCATCTTTTCAACCAAGTATTCCACCCCAACCTCATAACCAGATCATTTCTTATGAAGCACCACAACATTACTCTGACAACCAGCTGGTTCCATACAACAACACCGATTCAATGTTGTACTCAAATGCAGATTATGATGAAGAAGAGGATGCTTTCAACTCTCTCAACGAAGCATTTGGATTGATTGCTAAAGCATTTGGCAGATTCACCAAATCCAACAACCATCTTCGTTCATCTTCAAATACCAGGAATCAGGCAGTTGTTAATGATGGCAGAGTAGAAATTCAAAACCGGTCTTCAGGCAGATATGGTTCGGGAAATCGTGGATATGGTACTCAAAGGGTTAAGTCAGGAGGAAATAGGTTCAATACTGCAGGGGCAAACAGAAACAATATGGGGAATGATCAGAGAGGAAATGCGACTGTTGGGAATGGTCAGAGAGGCATTGCAAATACGTCTATCACATGTTATAACTGTGGGGGGAACGGTCACATGGCTAATGCTTGTCCGAAGCCACGAACAATGTGCAGTGCTTATCACAAAGAGGCTCTTCTGATGGCACTCAAAGATGAAAAGGCTGCTGGAAGGTTGACTCAGAATGATCAAAGTTTTATGGCTAATGTGGAATGACATGATGAAATGGAAGATCTAGAGGCAAATGCTACAGTCATGCTTATGGCTAATATGGAAGAAATGAATATGTTCGAGTCAGGCCCGGTCTATGATACCGATGGTCTTTCTCAGGTACCTGATTCTACATGTCTTATCCATGAAATTGCGTCACCATCTGCATCTTCATCTACAAATGAAATTTTTGATCAACATGATTCTTTCTCATCACCATCCGATGATCAACTTAACACGGTTGTATCATTTGATGATGATAACACCGTTGTTTCTTTTGATGATCTCATTGATGATGACCATTGTGATCATATTGAACAAAAAGATCATTTGAATGATCAAGATTCAGAGTTACAGGCTTTGTTATTGACCACCCAGTCACAAATAGAAAAATGCAATGACATCAATCAAAAGCTCAAAGAAAAGATTGCATTGTTAACAAAGGATAATGAGTGCTACCAACAACAACTTTCAGGATATCTTAAACAAGATAAACGTGAAAAAGGTTTTGAAATGGCTTTCCAACAAGAATATGTAAAGGTTCAAAATTTAGAAAGTCAAGTTTGTGAGTTAACCGTTGCCAAAGCTGAGCTTTTCTCTCAAAAAGAAAAGGATCAATTTGAGTTCAAAAAACAAATCGATGCTTTAAATTCTGAGTTGTTAAAAACTCAATCTGAGCTTTCTACACGTATACAGGATTAAGAAAGCTCTCTACGGCCTTAAACAAGCCCCGAGGGCATGGTACGATAAACTCGCTGCATTCTTGCTTGCTAATCATTTTACTAAAGGATCTGTGGACCCGACTTTGTTTATACAAAAACACGGGGAGGACACTCTCATCTTACAAATTTATGTGGATGACATCATTTTTGGGTCTACCCATAAAAAGTACTCAAACGCTTTTGCAAAACTTATGAAACAAAACTTTGAGATGTCCATGATCGGTGAATTAAACTTTTTTCTAGGATTACAAGTTCACCAATCACCTCGTGGTATATTCTTGAGTTAGTCCAAATATGCACAAGAGATATTAAGAAAGCATGGCATGACATCTAGTGACACCTATAACACCCCTATGTCTTCCTCATCCCCGAAGCTAGATGCTGACATACATGGGAAACCCACTGATCCTACAAATTATCGTAGCATAATTGGGTCTCTCATGTATCTCACCGCTAGCAGACCGGATGTTGTATTTGCCACATACCTGTGTTCACGCTATCAGTCTAACCCAACAGAAAGACATTTATCTGCTGTTAAGAGAATCCTTAGATACGGATCAAGGGAACCATTCATTTGGGGATCTGGTATCCAAAGGATTCTGGTTTTGCACTAACTGCTTTTTCAGATGCGGATCATGCGGGATGTATTGATACAAGAAAGAGCACATCCGGTGGTGTTCAATTCCTAGGTGATAAGCTGGTGTCCTGGCAGTCCAAGAAGCAAGATTGTACGTCTCTCTCATCCATGGAATCAGAGTATGTAGCCATGTCTGCCTGTTGTGCTCAAATCATTTGGATGCGATCACAACTGATTGATTATGGTTACGTATTCAACAATATTCTGATGTACTGTGACTCCAAAAGTGCCATCGCTATCTCATGCAACACTGTGCAACATTCCAAGTCCAAACACATCGCTCTCAGATATCACTTCATCAAGGAGCATGTGGAGCAGGGTACCGTTGAGTTGTATTTTGTGGGAACGGAACACCAATTGGCGGATCTTTTCACGAAAGCCTTACCTCATGATCGTTTTGTGAAATTGGTTCACCAAATTGGAATGCGATGTTTGACTACCCAAGAATTGACAAACTTTCTCAAAAACAAATAAATGAGTCGAATATCCAAACTATCTTTGTAAATAAACATTAAAAAAAAAAACAACAAAAAAAAAAAAAAAAAAAAAAAAAAAAAAAACATGCAAGTACAATCCCTTATCCAACACTTTGTTCATTTTTTTTATGTCACTAATTATTTTTGAACACATGTTGAGGGGGAGACATAATTTTTCCACAAGTTTTAAATTGTACTTGCATATTTTCAGAAATTGTTGTGCAATTTGGTGATAAGATTTTAAGATAACAAACTTGTGTGCCTTAAATGTACAAAAGTGAGACTAAGTGTTAGCTTGATGGTGGTTTAGGACTTAATGTTCAAAGTTATCAAGGTTAGGGGACTATATGTGTAATAATTGCAAAGATCATTGGTAGATATTTAAGTCTAGCAAATTAATTATCACCGCAGTTATTACTCTGCCATTATTCACCTACCGTATTGAATACAACCCACCCACCATCATCGACGGCCTACAATCATTCTGCTAATCCGCTCAAGATTTTCGATTTTTGTGAGTGATCTTATGATTAAAATGTGATTATATAAGAATGTTTTGAACAGATTCTTGATCCAACGGCTAGAACAATCAAAATCGTAAAATGTAGTTCTAGGGTTTAGCGTTAAATTGGGGATTTTGGATTTAGAGTGTTTTTTTGTGTGAAACAATTGTACGATAATGTTGATACATTGTTTAGGTACCTTTATTGCATGCTTAATTATACCCAATCACTATAAATCGTTCAAATTGAATTTTAGGGTTTAAGCGTCAATTTGGGGAAAACCATGTTTAAGCGTTATTGTGTAATGTGTTTATTGGAATGTTGTTGTTTGATGCTTAATTGAATGTTGGCATGCTTGATCTGTACCCAGAAACACTTTAAATGAATCGATTGAATTTTAGGGTTTATGAAGAACATGGACACTAGCAGTTTGATCTATGCGTATTTGTGGTTCATTTTTGTTATAACTTAGCCAAAATGCCCATAATAGTCATTCAAATTGTTTGTGAAAATCTATGAGCACAAAACATGAGTTATAATAAAGATTTAAACGTATGTTCATCGACAAATATGTTCGTAAACTCTTGTACAAGAGTTTATCGAAGTTGGCCAAAATTATCGCAGTTGGGATAGTTATCGCAGTTGAGATAATTATCGCAGTTGGGATAATTATCGTAGTTGAGATTCTTATCTTGATTGGTTTAATTATCTTGATTGACATAATTATCGCAGTTGGGCTAATTATCGCAGTTGAATAATTATCGCAGTTGGATAATTATCGCAGTTGAGACAATTATCGCAGTTGGATAATTATTGCAATTAAGATACTTATCTTGATTAAATAATTATCGCAGTTGTCATAATTATTGCAGTTGACATTAATTATCGCAGTTGAGATGATTATCGCAGTTGTGATCTGATATAGAATTTTGATCAATTTCGTTAGGTATATCCTTTTATACTTATTAAAATTAATCAAATTTTTTAGAATTTGGCTAACTCTTGATAAATTCTTTGACCAAGCATGTAACAAACAATCATTAATACAATAGGGTGCTATGTGTTGTTCTTAAAAGCTAACAATTTTTCTAACAAACATGCATACTGTATTTTCGTATATGATTGTTGATTCAAAAACACATCAATGGCAACTTCACAACAACAACCTCTTCCTGCTCTCACCAAAGAAGAAGTCTTTCCTCGTGGGTATACTCAGGAAATAGGGAAGAACAATTCACGAGTAGAACTGGACAAGATCAAGTGCTCCGATCCAAGTTGCCAGATTGCAGTAGAGATTCTCAGAGCTCATAAATGCAGGGATCTTCTTGATAGCTCAGACACAATTCCAGAGCTATATATTCATCAATTCTAGGATACCTTCACAAGAAGCAATGATGACAAGTACTTCACTTGTACACTGGATCGAAAGAAAATCAGAGTTACACCTGCTACAATCCGAAAAGCCTTAAAACTTCCAGAAGCACCTGAGCCTTCTAACCAATTCCACCCGACACCTTCAGAGTCTGAGATCATGCAATTCCTGGAAGACATTAGTTATGATGTTCAACCTGATACACCATTAACCACAATTTCCAAGGTCAATGCTAGATACATTCCTCAACCCTGGAGGACTATCTTCTTCATCATAACTCATTCCATAACTGGAGGAGATAGTGGGTTTGAGCATCCAAGACTCTCTCATCTTCAAATCTTATGGGGATTTCTTAACCAGGAACCAATTGACTTTGCTGCTCTCATCTGGGAAGACATAATGTACTTAATGCGTAAAGCATCCAAGAAAATCCCATTTGTACAATACACCAAAGTTCTTATCAGCTATCTACTTGATCAACATGAAGACCTTGATAAGCGTCCTACTGATCAAGAGGTTCATGAGTATAGCATGGATAAAACATTGAGCAAAGTCTACTTCCCGAAAGAAAGCACAAGCAAACAAGGTGCACGGTTGCCAGAATTTTTGATGCCTGATGAGGTCAAAGAAACTAAAGCTTATCATGATTACGACAAGGCATACCGTGAACATCGTGTGGGTCTTGCAAAATTGGTTGAAGAATCAGGATCTTCAAAGACTCGTTCTCGAAGTAAGACCAAGACGAGTAGTGCATCAAGTGTCTTTGAACCTAAGCAAAAACATCCCAGAACCACCTTCATCAAGAGGAGAGTACCCAGTAAACCTCAACCAAAACCTGAACCGAATAGAATCGTTGATGAAGATACTGAATCTGAATTTGAATCATCTGAATTTGAAGAAGAACATGTCTTTATGACTGTTGAAGAGGCTGAACTTCACAATAAGATCTCTCATGAGAATGCACAAAAGCAGAGTCTCAAATCACCAAAAGAAGATGAAGAGCGTAGAGCAAGGAAAGTATTGGAACAACAGATGGAGTATGAAAGAACACATGGAGTTGGAGGATCACAAACTGTTCCTGAAGCAGCTTTGACCCAAGATGATCCGGTTAATCAACCCGGAGGGTCTGGAGCTGAATCAACAAAGGTCTCTTCACAGCAAACAAGTTCGGTTAATCAACCCGACTTGGGAGAACCAACTCAGGAGGAGAAGGAAAAAGATCAGGATAGCAACATTGTTTTATCTGACAAGGATATTTTTTATTCTATGTTTGACGACAATCCCGAGTAACAAACACGCAATGATGATACTGAAGATTGGAACATAGAAGAAGAAAAAGACATTCTGGGAGATCAAACAATTAAAGCAGCCAAAGATCTTGAGGAACAGAAAAGACAAGAGGAAGAAAGGAAACGTAAGGAGGATGCTCAAGCTAACCTGGAAGCAGATAGCTACATTCGTTCTCACACTCCAACACCTCCTCCTTCCCCTCCAAAGGACATAACCGAATCTAAATTGGCTATGGTCGTTCATAACCCACAACAGCAGCAAGAACAACCACCAGTTCAGCCCTCGTCTGCTTCTTCACCCAAGACACCTCCTGGATCACCACCAAAGAATCCAACACCTCCACCCTCACCTCAAAAGGAATCAAATACTAAATCTGATGAACCAATCCCTTCACTCACTCCTTCATCTTCGAGATCTTCATCACCAAAATCAAAATCAAAAGCAACTGTTTCTGAAAATATTCATAAGGCCTACAAAGGAAAGAGCAAGAGAAGAATCGTCCATGTTTCAAAAGTTGAAGTTGTGTCTCCTGCAGCAAAGAAACTTAAAAAGGCAGTAAAGAGAGCACAAGCACAACGAGACAACCAAGCTACAACAAAATTGGCTGAAATGGAAAGTTTAGTCAAGATGTTGTCTCAGCAAATGGAAGAGATGCAGGAAAGTAAGAAGAAGATAGATGAATTTCTTGGTTTTAATATCAAAGATCATATGACACGCAAGACAAAGAAATTTGTTAAGCAATTTCTTCCTGATCTTCAACAAAGCATAAATGAACATATTGATTCACAACTTGACGAAAAGATCAAAGAAGCCGTCTCTTCTTCTTCCCAAACCAAACCACTTCCAGATCTCACCACTGAATACATCGAGCTTGTGCTTCTCGACCGACTCTTTGAAATCACCTCTCCTTCTCAAGAAGAAATTAACCTGATCGCGGCTCTTCAAGCACACATTGAGAAGAAATCATGCAAGGAAGCTGCAGACAAAGGAAAACGTATTCGAGAGGATGATGAGGATGATCAGGACCCCAAACCCGAACAAAAGAAACACAAAAGTGGGTCAGGGATACATATTCAGGAGCCAACTGGACATACAACATCATCTCGACCTCCTAAACATCAATCCTCTGGTCCCACTGAAACCGAACATCATTATGAGCATTTTACGGCAGAAGATGTGGAATACCAGCCACAAGATGATCAACCTCTTTCACCACCATCATCACCAAAACCAAAGCCCTCCAAGTCCAAGCCTTCACACAGCAAAAAGTCATCTACTGGACCTGCTGTTGTCACATGGCTGGATAATGATACGGATGAGCTAGGAAAAGATTGGTTTGATCATCTAGCGAGTGCTCAAGTTCAGACTGACGAAGCTTCCCGAGTTGAAGACAGCACCTTTGCTGTTACTCAAGAGATTAAAAGAAGTCTTAACATTAAGAAGATGACCAAAAGGGAACTTCGTCGGATCAAAAACGATGCTTTCCTTCTTCTGAAAGATAAATCCAACAGCGCAGCAGAGCTTGAATATCACCTTGAAAACATTGCACGGGCAATGTCAAGTGACTTCGACTGGGCTAATCCAGACGTAGTCAGGAGAGTTGGCAAGAATCAACCGTTCATCACTGATTGGACTTAGCCGCTTTTCGTGATAAGAAGATCTCACTACTCCGAAATTCCCTTCCAAATCTTCTTCAACAACAATCTGGAACTTCTAAAGAATGGAGCTCAAGGAACGACAAAGTATGCTACATCAATCACTTTCACACCAGCAGCTCATTACACACAATCAGCTATTGAAGAAGAAGCTATTAACAGACGTCTGTTTGTTAAAAGACTCGTCAAATATGATCGTGATGCAGAGTTGGGGATTCATCACTGGTATTCTAAACGACAAAGCTGGTACAAGTACAAACTTGCTCTCCAGAAATCCCGAGAACCAGTTTACAGTGATCTCAGAATAATGGCCGTCATCAATGTGAGCGGATCCAGAAGATGCGATTATATATTTCTCGAAGAGATCACAGTAAAAAGAATCGACAACAATCTCTACACATTTTCTGAGGCGGATTTTCCTGAGCTGAATCTGAATGATATCGAAGACATGACCAACGAGCTTCGATATGCACTCAGTACTTCCCTCTGTCATTACATCAGGAGAACCATCATCAAAGAACGTGTAGAAGATCTCCAGCTTGGTGTTGAAAGTTATCAGACTCAGCTTAACCTTGTTGAACCACAATTCCTTCTCAACAGCAAAAAGGACCCTCAGTACACCATGCTACATCGTCCAGTCTTTGGGTTCGTTTACAGAAGCACAACAGATTTTCACCGTTTCATGGCATTCAATGAAATTCATAAGTTCTGTGACGATACCCTAAAGAGTGTACGTGATGGGTTAGCTAATAGAGTTCGAGATTCGGTATTGGAAAAATCAAGAAGATGGAATTCGAAGGAGCTGCGACAAGTCAAGGAATTTATTCGGAAGATGGAAGAACGGTTATACCATCGGGATCAGATGAGGAGGCTAGAAAGCTATGTTGGGGGTCGTCCACCTTTTGCTATCAGATTATTCCAGAGGACCGACCCAGTGTTCACAACTTTTGGCAAAGGCGGTTGATGTAAGAATATCGTATCATCATACATTACTCTTTTCTCATTATTCCTTCACATTGGCCTGTGCATTACGGCTTGTGAACACATAACAGTGTACAACCCGGACCCTAAAGAAAGGACCCTGAGGTACGCTTCAGTGCCTCAATCCTGAAAAAGGAGCGAACGCTTCTTACGTATGAGCAGAATTAAAACCACAATGTTTTCCAAAGTTTTTCAAACATTCTGCTCATAAGGACAAGTATTCCCTTGTTAAGGGGGAGTATTTGAAATATATAATCTTTGTTCAAAGAATTATCAATGTTCTTGAAAATTCTTCCCTAAAACTCAAAAACAGCATATTTTAATCATAAACGTTTTCCAAAAACATCATGAGTATGCTATTTTTGAGGGGGAGAAGTAAAAGATGATTAAAATATGAAGTCTCATTTGCTAGAATCTCGTGTGCTCAAACTCAGAATTGACCCTCGAATTGACGAATAGGAAAGTCAGTAGTCGAAAGGACATGTCCCGGACGGGTAATAATTTCAAGCCAGTTTATCTGGTGATGTAAGCGTGTCTCGCAAAGGACGTGTCTGAGTAGAATGTACCGATTTCGAGTGATAATCTTTGAATCTGATCTGGACGGGTAATAATTTTAAGCCAGTTTAACTGGTGATGTAAGCGTGTCTCGCAACGATCAGGTTCATTGAAAGTCAATCAATTCAAAAGTGCCAACTCTTCCCGGCATGTGCAAATTATAGGAATATTTAATATAGGAATATTTGCACTTTTTCCTTCTGGCATCCACATCTTGGGCCCCCACTTCATCACCACAAATCCCACTTGGCATTTAATGCCTCCTCTCACACATAATATCCTTTGATATTATATGTGGTGATGTCACTCTGCAAATAATACTTTTTTGCAGATGGCACAACTGTTCACCTCGACTGTTGGGCAAAACCCGGGAAGGTGGAGTGGTGGCATTTAATGCGGACTCCAAACGTTTATACAAAACAGTTTTCAAAATTGTGAGAAAAATCCACTTAGTGCCAAAACCACCTCACCCCCTCCACTTCCCTATAAATACCCACAAACAAAATTACACACACACGCTTTAAAAATTTTGAAACAAACTCTTACCCTTTTTGCTTAAAAATTTGTGTGTGTGTTCTTTGTCTTTAAACCCAAACCTTTTTTCTTGCAAATCCAAGACCTTTAAAATGGCTACCTCTAAAGCTATAACCTGCGCCCCAAATGTGGAATTCACAATGGAGGGCGTGGATTTGACCAAGAACAACGTCATAGGGAATTTTGCCTACCCGGAAAAATTTCCGGTGTATAAGAATGTAGTTAAATATCAACAAAACTGCTTTCTTTCTATGGCCTTTACCAAAACACCCCTAGTCATATACCATGACTATCTAAGGGAGTTCTGGTGTACAACAATGGCAACCAACCCTGATGACATCAAGGACACCATAATCACGTTCTCAGTGATGAATGGAAGAAAGACCCTCTCCCTGAATTACCAAACCTTTATCAAGGCCACAGGTCTTGATTTCGCTAAAACCTTTATCAGTTGCCCTGACCACATACATGTTGATGGTCATTCAGGGACAAGAAGCTGTATCTCTTGTGCCTTTTCCTTCAAAGAAGGAGAAGAAGAAAATGAAGGCAGGGTCCAGGAAGGTGGTTCTACCTAAACCACTCCCCACTGAGACTTCTGCCTCAAAGCCTCAAGAAAGGCAACCAACAGCCAAGCCCACTGAGACACCCACAGTTGAGACCCCATTAGTCAAACAACAAACGCCAACGGAGGGCTCTGAGAACTCACCCTCAGGTTCCTCCGAAAAACCCGCTCCTCATGGCTCTGCTGACATATACAAGTCAGTGGGGTCAGGAACATTCCAACTCTCACATCCTGATGAAGGCATTCGTCAATCACCACATTTGCTTGAGGGAGTACAGGGTTCTATACCCTAAGTAGAGCAGCACCACTCTGCTGAGAAGGGGACCCACACCTTTTTGCATCCCATTTATGGCTTTGACAAATCACAGTCAGAGTCTCAGGGAGGACCGGCCCCTAAATCTTCATCAACGCGGCACAACCTTGGTGGAAAGGGGGGCCTAACCATACAACTTCCCATTTATGACTCTGAGCAATCACACTTAGGGTCTCAGGGAG
This sequence comes from Artemisia tridentata subsp. tridentata, assembly GCA_021014915.2. Classification (NCBI taxonomy): domain Eukaryota; kingdom Viridiplantae; phylum Streptophyta; class Magnoliopsida; order Asterales; family Asteraceae; genus Artemisia; species Artemisia tridentata. The sequence goes on from CP139508.1 coordinate 251,407,526, forward strand.
AAATGGTCCCTGTATCCTCGTTAGGGCAGTACAACCCTTGTGAGAAGGGGGAACTCAACAAATCAATGCCTAGTGATAATACTGGAGAACACCCACCAGTCCTTGAAGGTACTAAAGGGGACAAAGACTCAGGGGGCATGCAACCACCCGCTGATACGGAACCTAAAACCCCCCACGGCGGATCCAGTCTCTCAGGAACTGACTCCATGGACCAGGCAGAGAAAACCAACTCTGTTCACCTGGAGGGGTCAGGACCTGGCCATAACGAAGGCGGGCCCTCTTTTAAGGGGGAGCCGAATTCATCCAAGGTTCTAACTCTGGCAGATCTTGAAAGGCTGCTAAATGAAGAGTCAGAAGAGGAGATGGTTCATTTTAGAGATGAAGTAATTTTTTATTAATGTAATTCATATAAGACTGCCAATCAGAATCATCGTCCATTGAAAGTAAAATATTTACCTTTTTCATGGTTATGTTGACCCATTCTCCATTTCTAGCATGGCTTTTTCCCACAGCCAGCTGATCACCATCTGGAAGTGCCATCAGTGCATTAAATCTAACTTCATCATCATCTGAGGAGGCCTCTTCTTCATCCTACTCATATGCTTCAGCTACTAGAACCTTGTTCTTTGCTTGAACAGGTTTGGGGGTTTGAGCAGCCTGAGACATTAAGGGATTGGCCTCAAGGAGAGCAAGTTTAGCCTTAGCTTTTCTATATTTTGCTTCAAAATCTTTTTAACCCTTTTGAACAGTATTGTTTTGAAAATGTTGGGTCGACTGAAGCATTTTGGGTTGAAATTTGCTAGTTCCTGATGAAGAACTGTTTCCAGAAAATTTATAAGAGGGTTCTGAGGTGGTTTTTGAAAAACAGTCTTTAGCAAAATGACCCTTTTTACCACATTTGAAACATTCAGTGGTTTCATTTGCTTTAGCTTTTGAAAAGTTTGACTGATTTCTTTTGATAAAACGTTTTGAATTAGCAAGGAGTGCCCTTTCTTGAAATTCTAAATGTAAATCATTTAGGTACTCTTCACTAGTTATTTCATCAACCTCATCATCAAAATCCTCTTGAAAATCCTGCACAACACCATTAGAATAAAAGGAAGATGATATGGGTGAGGAAGTCGGAGCCTTCTTGGATATCTCCTAGAGATTAAGTTGTCCTCATAGACAAATTTCCTATAGATCTCAGGGAGCTCAAGGGTCTGAATGTGGTTAGCATTCCTGAGTCCCTGAGAGAAGTTTAGCCACTTTTCAGGGAGACTGTTGACAAAGCCAACATTAATCTCATGCTTAGACAACACTACACTATCATTTGATATTTCATTTATCTGGGTCTTGTATCTGGTATATGTCTGAGAGAGACTTTCAGAGTCCTTTTCCCTGAAAGTGTTGTACTCAAGTTTCAAGTCCATGATCATGTTTTCCTTGGTATCTGAGGGACCTTCAAAGCTATGAACCAAGTCAAGCCAAGTTTGTTTGGCTTTAGTACAGTTAATGACTGATTCCATTGTATCGTCAGAAAGACAAGATACAATTATGCTTTTCAGGCGCTGGTCTTGATTCACCACCCTTCTCTCATCAATAGTCCACTGAGCTTTAGGTTTAATTAACCCCTCAGTAGTATTTGGGACATAAGGACCTTCATTGATACAAGTGATGTAGTATGGTTCCATACCAGTCATGTAGGAAAGCATACGCTTTTTCCACTGGCTATATTTTCTAGCTTCGAGTCTGGGAGCAACAGCTGAATAGTTTCCTCCCTTTTTATCGACGAGATGGGGCACATTGATATCAGCCATAGTAGGATCTTGGTTTTAAAAACCTTTTGAGCACTCTTTCGTTTTTAAAAGATTTTACAAACCAGAGGCTCTGATACCACTTGTTGTTCCCGTTACACAAATAACTACAAAGTTAATCTATTTGTGTTCCATGACTGAATTAACGTATTGATTAATTTAAACAAATAAGTAAAAACGTAAAAGATAAAACACAAGTTTTTCAACGTTTAAATTCTTATTAGAAATTAATCAAAATAATCTATACCCAAGTGTTAGCAGAAATAACACTTGGGATTGAAATGACAAGGTATGGTATGTTTTCCTCTCTTGAGTGGCAACAATGAATGAACCACTGAGCTATCTCAGGGACTAGGTTGCTCTTTGGGGGAGAAAAGTGGTTTTGTGAAAGTATAAGCTTTTAATGCACAAAACTTGTCCACTTTTCTTCCTTATGATCCTATTTATACACATGTATAAAAGAGCACCTGTGACTAAAAATACAAAAAGAACGACCTAGCTAGTCTGGTCAAAATACAACAGTATTTGACAGTTACAAGAATCTATTTTGGGATAAGGTTGAAACTGCTTTCTGAGTGTCAGTGATAACACTGTTCTTGTTCTCACGCCATTCAGGGAAAGTTTGACTTTGCCCTGATAAGGACATCTCCTTATCTTTTCAAACTCTTCCCGCCTTGTCCCGCCTTTCTTTCGAACTTCAGATTCTTCAGGCTTGGTCTTCAGTCTTCAATTACATTTGTTGTTGAGGAGACTGGGGTTCAGTGAGTTCTTGTCATCACTCACTGAACCCATTACCTTCTTATTTGGCTTAAGTGACAATCAGGGAGTTCCGCCTTACTGAGTGGTGAATCTTTCTTCTTAGACTCGTCCTAAGCATCCTGAAGGTAACTCACTGAGTGACTGTTCACTCAGTGACTTGAGAGTGTTCACGGTTGATTAACACTTGGCTAATTTGTATTCAAATCCTTGTTTTCAGGCCGCTTGGGTACTGAATGGACCCAACAGATAGTTTTAAAACAGTATGTTGAAATAGTGTACCCAAAATAACGTATCCAAGATAGTTTTTCCAAAATAACATTTTTAGAATATCGTATCGATTTATATATACATTTCGTAAAATAACGTATCGTAGTTCATTGTTTTATAAAGGGGTAGTAAGGTAGACATCCGATATTCCCAAGGGATAAGTGAAGGGTTAGGTATCCTTTCCAAAAATTGTGGCTCGAGTTACTTCATGAGGTCCTATGGCTTCTGCTGGGTTACAATTCAACCTATTGTATGTTTTCTAGGTCTTGCCAAAGATTCATTGGTTACTTCGTTGTTTACTTCCATCAAGAGATTCATCATACAAGTGCTATGCAAGAGTCATTCTTAGACGACTAGTGATCTAACTCGGTTCATTCATTGAGTGTAAGGTTTAGGGTAACGATGACTGTAACATAACCAGAAACAAAACGAGACTAAAGAAGCAAAATAAATCCACAACGAGGCCTAAAAATCAAGAAATTAAGCAATCCAATTTCAAATAAAGCCAAAATCAAGCACTACAATAAACTCAAACGTGCTTATTACAATATCGGACGAGTTAAAATAAACAACTCGAATTCATGACGGTGACCGATCGGTTCTAACCCGACCCGATGCGTATATAATTAGATGGCGGCGGACAAGCACTCCATATATGCGGAAAGGTATAGCGATTTGACGGATATTTCAATTCGTGAAGTTTCGCGATGTCGGTGTGTCGTGTGTAGCGGTAAACTTTTATGATATTCGGTGCTCGTGTACACATGCAAAACTTTACCATTCTCGGAAATCAAGTATAAAACCAATACGAACATAATTCTATTATAACTACTCTCAGTATCGTAAAATAACTGTCCCTGGTTGAATATAGGTGATCAGTCTACATCCAGCCGAGGTTCAATGAATTTTGAAATACTCAGCTTAGTTACACTAGTAGTATGTCCTTCGCTTTTAAAGCCGTTTTGAAAAAAAAAACCATGACAAGTGTCCAAACTCGAAATCAAATAATGTGTTATGCAAGGAAGTAGTGTAACTCCGTCACAGGTTCAGTGCATCGGCGTAAGTATACGAAAATACTTACAGTGAATAGTGAAAGTAAGGTGAATATAAACCATCAATAGCAAGGCACACATCTCATCAAATTTATGAAGTCTTCCGCTTGCGTTATTTTGTATGTTCTGATTCGACACCATAAGGTGGCATCTTAACCAAGGGCGGGTTGGGGTGTTACAATTATGGTATCAGAGCCCAGGCTGCGACTTGTAGCTCATAAGTTATGGCTTGTGAAATCTGGACCCTTAGGTTTCGCCCTATAGGACTTAAGTTTTGACCGGTGAGGATTAGGTAGACATTAGGTTTCGCTTTGACACGATCTTCTCCTTCATATTTTCTCCTTAACTTCATTTTGTCCTCGCTAATTCGTTTATGACCATTCAGATGGTGAACACTCATCATAACGAAGATTTCAGTAACAACCCTGCATTTGCTGCTGCAGTCCAGCGGACTGTAGAAGCACTGATTCTGGGCCTTACAGAACGGATCGCGACTGAGATCCGTCAGAACACGGCCAGTGGTGGTTCGGGTGCTGGTGCTCCACCAGTGACCATTCATATTGGAATTATGCATGAGAAGGCTAGGCAGGGTGCCAAGAGGAATCGTGACGGGGATCGAGTGCGACCAGTTCAGGGAAGCAATCAGCAGGATAAGGATTCGTGGGATGGTGATCAGCGGAGATATGATAAGAAGGGCTACAACAACCAGAGGTCGGGACGTGATCAGCAATATTGGGATCAGCAGCACCGCGGTTATCAGCAGCATCGTTCTTCAGGTTCATCTAGTCAGAGGGGTGGTATGGGTAGGTCTTCGGCTACTGCTTGTGATTATTATGGAAAGTCTCACCCTAGAAGGACTTGTCGTAAGGCTACGGGTGCATGTTTCTCTTGTGGATCGACTAGGCATAAGGTTAGAGAATGTCCCAAGTTTGGTGGTTACAACGACAACAATAAGAGTGCCAAGGACAACAAACCAGCTTAGTGAGGAGATCACTTTCGCGATTAATTATTTCTCTACTCCATTTCCGTTTATCTGAATACTTTAATAACCACTTCTCTTTTTCGTTGGTTGCTTTGTTAATTTGTCGTACGGATATTTGAGTTCTCATTTAGTATTTTCCTTCCATGTTGATTTTGGGATATCGGTTTGATTTGTTCGTTTTGAGGATTCTTATGATCATGATGTGTTCGACGCAATCGATGGGTACTTCACTTCTGATAAACATACGAATATTTCCTCTACCTTACTAGGTTTTGTTCTATTCGTTTTGTTCCATAACTTTATGATAAGATCCGATCTGTTAATCCATTTCGTTGGAAATGTATGATTTCGAAACCACCTGTGAGTGAGGCTGATTTGATCTGGCATTAATAGGTTGCTCAGTTGCAACTGAAGATGGAATATAGCTTGAACTTAGCTATCCGCATTTCTTTTCGTGGTTCAGTACGTATTCGTTCGATTTTCCTACTTCAAATTTCGAGGATGAAAATTTTCTTTTAGTGGGGAAAAATTATAATAACCAAAAAGTATTGATTCTAAATCCGTGGCTAATTTGAACTTTGAAACGAATGCGACCTAAATAACTAGAACTACAAGATACTAATAGACTATCACCTAAGCTATATAAAATCAACTCACACATGTTATTTCAAGAATTATATCCCAAGACTAAGTATTCCTATAGGGGCCAAATATTTTTAATATATTATACATAACTTATAAGTCCATAATGAGGTCTAGGTTCATGGCAAAATTTAAATGGAGAATTGGTCATTTGACTACCCACTTTGCTTGGCCAAAAAGTCCAACTCCTTCCCTATTATATTATCCTATATACAAACAGTATAACCTAAATAGTATATTAATTGACGTACATGATACTATAGGTAGTCATATCATCACGTTATAATGCACATAGGGGCTGATTTTCTTTTTAAATTTGTACACAAGATATAGCATGAGAAATATCTAGAACACACATTTGAATTTGAAACAAACTTGGTCTTCTCTTATCACCCTTTTCTCGGCCTAATCTCCAGCCCCATTTCCCTTATCCCCTCCTTATATCAACCGAGCCTACACCTCCAAATGCACACATAAACCCTAAAAGAAAGAAGAAAAAAAACTTAAGTGGCGGCAGTTGGGTTCTTTTTGTAACACCCCAACCCGACAAGGGTAAAGATATCACAAAAATGGTTTCATATCAGATCAAAACAAAGCATACATTTACAGTAATACAAGAATCTCAAAGGTTACAAATGAAATACTTAAATTACAAGGTTACTAATGCGAATACAAATTCTAAAAATATAATATCTTCTAATCAACTCTAATCCAAAATAACTATCAAGTCTTCTAAGTCCAAGGTACTCTCCACTCATTCCCAGCTCCCTACTAAACCTGCCGTAGGAAAAGAAATGCGGCTGAGCTTAAAAAGCCTAGTGAACAGATATATATAAACGAAAACGAAAGCAAAAGGAAACGAACATATATGGTATAGTGCAATGGAATAACATAAGGTATAGACAAAGGTACAAAGTAAGAAAGGGAAAAGGGAAGGTCAGTAATCCACCACGAGCCCACACAAATCACATCACATGTAACAATCCTGTAGCAATCTAGAGGGGATACCTCTTAAGTAACCAGATAATATGAGGGGTGTCCTCATGTATCAAATTGGAGTGATCAGCTCCCACATTTTATGAAAGACGTGGATTGCACCCATGCATCAGTCACCGAATAATATCACATATCACATCACAAATACGTACCTAGGATGCATCCATGCGCCCCCCACACAAATCACATTAGCCATAATAATATAAAGCGCGCATATCACAATCACAATGGGGACGGTGTGGAAAATCACTCGACCACACGGGAGTCATGCCATTGGTGCATCAATGACATGGCCATGTTACCTTCATGGCTAGGAAACACATTTGGCTCGGGTATCAAACTGAAGGGTCAAAGGTCCAAATCACATCAAAGATCCAAATCATTACAAAGGTTCAAATAGTCAAAGTCATCGAATCATAGTCAAAGTCCAAATATCAAAGGTTCATGGCAAAGGGTCATCTCCAATATCAAAGTCGATGAGTCAAAATGAACGGACCAAAGGTTCATAATCAAATGGTTCATTTAAATTAAATCTTTATCAAATGATTTTCATAAAAATGTTCTTTAATAACGGTTTTCACAAAAGTAGTCTCATAAACGTTTAATAAAATTCCAAATAAAAGTTGTATCTCATATTTCATAAACATCATTTTAAAATAAGTTTTCCTCAAAACATTTCCATGATATAATTGAAAAGGTTTTCACATCTAGTTACCAAAATCAAATGAACCTTCGAAGTATCAAATGTTTCGAATACTAATAACACAAGGTAACGAACGAGTATCAAATGGATCATTATAGAGGCTCAATGCAAAAAGGGTCATATCGAACATCAAAGTCAAAATGAATCAAACAAATGAACCAAAGTGTAGGGGAACATAGCAATGGCTTAGAGAATTTTAAAAATGAATCAAGTCAATGAGTCATGAGAAAGAAGACACCCTTACTGAAAAAGGGTAGAATATCTGTACCTTAACAAAATACGCAAGCAAAAGAAATGAAAAGCAAATCAAGCAGGAGATCACTCCTTCTTCACCCGATCTACAAGTAATCATAATGTACTTATAAGTTTCATAGTCATAAGGTCCCATTTTAATTGTCTTTCTATTTTAGGTAACTTTCCAAAAATAGTAAGTTTCCATATTTAGTATCTTTAGTTATTAACATTCCCGTATGTTAATTTAAGTGTTAAAGATGACCATATTCGTAGTTTAAGGTTCATAATGTCCTTTACATAAGTTTAGGGTTCATAAAGTAGTTTCCATGATTTTAGGGTTTATTATGACATTATCACAAGTTTAGGGATTAGTATGCAATTCTTATAAAGTTAGGGTGTAAAATGTAATTATTATAAAGTTACAGGTTTTCACAAGTTAGGTCCTTTAATTTTAAAAGAATGACAAGTTAAACCTTTTAGTTTTAGAAGATAACACATAACACTATTTTAATCTTTTTAACCCGTAACAGTCTTTTACACATACGAATTTAACATGTTTCAAATAATTTATGAATCATATTAATACTTCGAAATAAAATCTATAAAAATTCACACACGTTCCTTAATGTCTTAAGTATCTTAGGTAATTTTTCCAGATTTTATAAAGTTGTCTAGGTACGAATGAAAAATCCATTTCTATAACATGATCCAGAATCATATCTGATGAAACACCCGACAAGTTTTTACTTTTTTACCCCTTCAGATAAATTCACGAAAATCTATAAAAATTCCAGTTATTAATAGACATATAGAATATGACTCAGTTCAAAGGACACCTTTTAATTCCACACGGTTTGAAAATTAAAATTCATAAACATTGACTATTTTTCCAGATATACGAATTCGATTAGACACTTAATTTTCCAAAAATCCAAAAGTAACCTTCCAGGCCTCTAAAAATCACAACATTAATTTTCCCAGGTAGCTATTTCATTGAACCTAATTTTAGACTCTGAAAACACCCAAAAACACGTTCACATCAATTAGATACATTCGATTTAGTTGGACCTTTTATTCCTGGACAGCACTGTTGTTATCATAACATGTAATCTCTTAGGGTTTCATCATTCAATCTTTAGTTCTTAAAACAAAACGATTATAGATGAGTTCATAGCATGTCTAGGTCGATTACATCTGGTCTTAACATAATCAAAACGAATAAATTCATCATATATACACATGGTTCGGTTATACATATTAGGTTTTAGGGTTTTCAACTTATCATTTTATGTAACCAATTTTTACAAGAATATGAATAAGGATTAAACTAAGAGGAGTGATATGAATACCCTTGAAGACACGACAAAGGTCACGAGCAACACAAGATTTAATTCACCACGAAGCCTTCTTCTTCTCCTTTGGTTCGTATGGCAGAAAACACAAGGCAAGAACACAAGGTTTGATTAGGGCTTGTTTACTGGTTCGAATGGATAGAAAACAATGAGAACATGATTACCTTGGATACAACTAGAACAAGAGCACACAAAATTCTTCCTTTGGCTGGGTTTTTGGGTCGACAGCAGCAGCAAAAGAGGGAGGCCGATCTTTTTGTGAGAGAGAGTTTAGGGTTTCTTTTGGGTTTTTTTTTTTTTTTTTTTTTTTTTTTTTTTTATGTTCGGTTATACAAAATAGAAGGGAATACCGAGTTTTTGAGGAGCAAAGTTAGGGAGTTATTGGACCTTCATAATGGGCTTAGTTATCTCTTCTTGTTATAATTCCCTTGGGCCGAAAATTTGGAAGATCATAGGTACATAAATTAAATAAATTTCGCCTAGCATGTACAATGTAGGATTTTATTTATTTGGTACGTATTATTTACATAATGTATAGTTTACATTGACTTAATTTGCTTGACAACTTAGGTTAAGTTCAAATGAGGTTACTAATATATTTTCATAAGTTCTTAAAGTTCAAATTCAGAGGGTATTTTAGTCCTTTCATATTATGTTAAGTTTCGGGGTTTTTACAACTCTTCCCCTCTTAAAAAGGAATTTTCGTCCTCGAAAATTGAAGTCGCAAAGTTAAACGAAGTCGTAGCAAGTCGCAAAAGATCATCACAAACATTCTCACGCCCGAGGAGGTTCTTCCAAAAGATCTTCAGACCAAATAGTTTCTCATGACTCAAATCAACATGAGGTGGGTTCAAATTCCTCAGAAGGAGGCAAATTAGGTTGATTCCGATCAAATGACCATGCAACAAAAATGGAGGGTAGGTGAATCTTCCGGAAAGCTCATATGGAAATACGAACAAGATTTCAGATCAAATTAACTATATCAACAGTAGAGAGTTTTACCAGAATTCAAGATTTATAACAGAGGTCAACAGAATGCAAAACGAGAGTCCAAAACTCATCCAGATATTTAACGAACGAAGGTAGAGTATACGCATAGGTAGAATGAACCTAAAGTCTCACTAATCACGGATAATCCAACATAATTTCAAATTCTAACTTCTTAGGTACTCCCCAAGATATCCTATGCCCACAACAAGTGCACGTTATATGATGTAAGTATTATCACGTTGGCCAGACGTCATAATACCGGCATCATATAAATATGCCCTCATGATGGTCATACTTTATCTCAAGTCGTAATCAAAACCACATATCTTAATCCACCTAGTACTTCTACAGTCTCAGAGGTCAACAAAATCAAATGCCATAGTCAAGAGAGAAAACAAAACTATTCCCAAGAGTATCAAAATCCCATATTGCCTAGCAAAATGAGGTACGCCGTCACAAGCATCATATCTTCCACAACTCGCCAAAATCTCTCAAAACAAAGCCATCACCGAACATATGAAAAATGAACACGGAACTGAAATGCTTCTAGGAAACTTGAATCATTAAAGGATCTTATTACTCTATAACGAAACTTAAGAGAGTCAACGGAATGAAAGTTAGTCGCCAAGAACTTCGGCCTTCATAGAATCAATTCTTCCAAACATAAAGGGTCTGTTTCAAAAATCCGCTCATTCAACACATCTAAACTCTTCAAGTCCAGTTAATCTGTCTTCGTCTGTCTATCAATCGGGAACTGAAACCAAAATCGGAAGCTTGTGTCTGGTTCGTCGAGCCTCCTGCATTTCTTCTTGGAATGTGATGGAGTAATGTGGATTTCTGGCACGATCTTTAAATCTCTTCATCATCCAGTTTGCTTCCGCTCTCAATTCATCTTAGTACAACCAAGATGAATAGGGAAGTGAGACTGCATGTCTTCATCACCTCCAGGTTCTCCATCTTGACAAGAATTTCTTCTTCCGCATCGCCAACACTTCTGCCTTGTAAGTAATGTCCTTCACTCTTCAGGGTAGCCACCGTTGTTGTCAACTCAAGGTCAGCTATTGAAGTAATTCTTCTGATGCGCTTCTAGTTGTCTTGATGCATACGCAAAACCTTCCATGCTGTAAGGGAGTAAAACCGAGTCTCTTACTGGAATGCCCCAAAATTCGTTCCGCTAAAGGTATGGAAACTACTTTCTATTTCAGCTTTTCCAAAATTCCATTCTCAATCAACTAAGCTGTTTCTCTCGGTTCACGAAATTTCTCAATGGTATCACAAATTGTAAACATCATCCAGAATTCTTCTGCAAAGCTCAAAAGGTTTCAGTTCTCCATTCTGTTATCGGTCATGACCACTTGGTGATAGTTTTCAAAACTTGCGGGATTTAAAGAGATATCCTCAATTAAGAACATCTCTGTCTCAACAAATATCAATCTCTCAGAATGCACAATGATCGACGAATTTTCTAACAAAGTGCTAAGATTATTTTCATGCTCTTCCTCGTCCCCGAACGTACTATTAAGTCATACAATGACCATTCGCCCAAGTACTCACGAGAAAACATCATTTATCAAATTCGCAAAACAGTCAAAGCTTTAGCTAATACTATTAGCGTCACTAACCGTCATAGCAGTCGTTTACGAATACGGAAGGTGATTCCAAGAATAAAATCAATTCATCAGAAGGAAACTTCGTGCTCTGAAATTAAACAAACCCATATTCGTTTCAGGGTGGAGGAATATTGGCTCCTAACAGTAATACGGTGCAGCTATCTCCAGTCACCATCCTTCTTTATCGCGAACAAAACTAAAACATGCCCAGCAGATACACTCAAGCAGACTTACATTCTGGTCTTCGGTTGCTGCTCTTCCCAATAGCTCAAATCAACTGGTATAATTCCGGACACATCCTTAAGAAATATTTCCCTAGTGACTAGAGAATATCTCGATATCATGTCAAATCTTACTTCACACTCCGGTGGAAAACTTGGTGGTTCAACCAGGAATCATATTCAAGAAATTTAGGGTGCCAAATAACGTTCAAGATACGATTCATTCATTGGTGTACGAAATGGGTCCTAGGAAAACTTCATAACCGCGAAAGTAACACACGAGTCTCCAGAGTAATAGTGATAGCAAAGGGTTAACAATCGGTAATCGTAGTAGGGAGTTCAAAATTGTTTCAAACGCCAAAGGTGAGACATAGAAGGGTAGTTGTCAATATTTGAATGCTCAATCAACCAATTCCTTGTCAGAATAAAATCGAAGTTAACTATCCAAAGAAAGACGGATCACAAATCAAATCTTTATCATTCAAAAATGAGGGGAAACATTCTTATACTCGTGGTTACACACCACAAGACTTCTCGTAGGAACAGAGATGGGTGAAACGAAATCAAATAGTGCCGGAAGATTCATAGGTACTTATCAAAAGCAAAAGACAAATAACAAAACATATCCAGTACGTCATCGCCATGGAGGTTCTCAGAATGCCCGAAGAGGTATCAAAATGATTAACGAAAGGATCAAAGATCAGAGTCAAAATCTGAAGATGAGGATCAAATAGTGTCAGGCAATTATTATGAAATTCTCAATGCCTTCAAGATTTAATCAGGTTCAAATCTTAGGTGGTGCAAAACATAAGCTTTCGCTTTCCAAAAGTGATATCAACAGGATCTAACCAAAAGCAAGGCACGAATCAGAGTGATGCGGAAGCAAAGATACTTAAACGAATGCCTTATAGTCTACCCATTCCTCACTGGTCAAAACTTACATTCCTATAGGGAAATCTTAAAGCAATTTTCAAAGGTTGTCTTACGAGCGCCTACAGGGAAAACTTAGTGCTCCTAACTTACACAGGCCAAGGGTAATTGTATTACGAATCGCAGCCTGTCTCTCTGATACCATAATTGTAACACCCCAACCCGACAAGGGTAAAGATATCACAAAAATGGTTTCATATCAGATCAAAACAAAGCATACATTTATAGTAATACAAGAATCTCAAAGGTTACAAATGAAATACTTAAATTACAAGGTTACAAATGCGAATACAAATTCTAAAAATATAATATCTTCTAATCAACTCTAATCTAAAATAACTATCAAGTCTTCTAAGTCCAAGGTACTCTCCACTCATTCCCAGCTCCCTACTAAACCTGCCGCAGGAAAAAAAATGCGGCTGAGCTTAAAAAGCCCAGTGAACAGATATATATAAACGAAAATGAAAGCAAAAGGAAACGAACATATATGGTATAGTGCAATGGAATAACATAAGGTATAGACAAAGGTACAAAGTAAGAAAGGGAAAAGGGAAGGTCAGTAATCCACCACGAGCCCACACAAATCACATCACATGTAACAATCCTGTAGCAATCTAGAGGGGATACCTCTCAAGTAACCAGATAATATGAGGGGTGTCCTCATGTATCAAATTGGAGTGATCAGCTCCCACATTTTGTGAAAGACGTGGATTGCACCCATGCATCAGTCACCGAATAATATCACATATCACATCACAAATACGTACCTAGGATGCATCCATGCGACCCCCACACAAATCACATTGGCCATAATAATATAAAGCGCGCATATCACAATCACAATGGGGATGGTGTGGAAAATCACTTGACCACACGGGAGTCATGCCATTGGTGCATCAATGACATGGCCATGTTACCTTCATGGCTAGGAAACACATTTGGCTCGGGTATCAAACTGAAGGGTCAAAGGTCCAAATCACATCAAAGATCCAAATCATTACAAAGGTTCAAATAGTCAAAGTCATCGAATCATAGTCAAAGTCCAAATATCAAAGGTTCATGGCAAAGGGTCATCTCCAATATCAAAGTCGATGAGTCAAAACGAACGGACCAAAGGTTCATAATCAAATGGTTCATTTAAATTAAATCTTTATCAAATGATTTTCATAAAAATGATCTTTAATAACGGTTTTCACAAAAGTAGTCTCATAAACGTTTAATAAAATTCCAAATAAAAGTGGTATCTCATATTTCATAAACATCATTTTAAAATAAGTTTTCCTCAAAACATTTCCATGATATAATTAAAAAGGTTTTCACATCTAGTTACCAAAATCAAATGAACCTTCGAAGTATCAAATGTTTCGAATACTAATAACACAAGGTAACGAACGAGTATCAAATGGATCATTATAGAGGCTCAATGCAAAAAGGGTCATATCGAACATCAAAGTCAAAATGAATCAAACAAATGAACCAAAGTGTAGGGGAACATAGCAATGGCTTAGGGAATTTTAAAAACGAATCAAGTCAATGAGTCATGAGAAAGAAGACACCCTTACTGAAAAAGGGTAGAATATATGTACCTTAACGAAATACGCAAGCAAAAGAAATGAAAAGCAAATCAAGCAGGAGATCACTCCTTCTTCACCCGATCTACAAGTAATCATAATGTACTTATAAGTTTCATAGTCATAAGGTCCCATTTTAATTGTCTTTCTATTTTAGGTAACTTTCCAAAAATAGTAAGTTTCCATATTTAGTAACTTTAGTTATTAACATTCCCGTATGTTAATTTAAGTGTTAAAGATGACCATATTCGTAGTTTAAGGTTCATAATGTCCTTTACATAAGTTTAGGGTTCATAAAGTAGTTTCCATGATTTTAGGGTTTATTATGACATTATCACAAGTTTAGGGATTAGTATGCAATTCTTATAAAGTTAGGGTGTAAAATGTAATTATTATAAAGTTACAGGTTTTCACAAGTTAGGTTCTTTAATTTTAAAAGAATGACAAGTTAAACCTTTTAGTTTTAGAAGATAACACATAACACTATTTTAATCTTTTTAACCCGTAACAGTCTTTTACACATACGAATTTAACACGTTTCAAATAATTTATGAATCATATTAATACTTCGAAATAAAATCTATAAAAATTCACAAACGTTCCTTAATGTCTTAAGTATCTTAGGTAATTTTTCCAGATTTTATAAAGTTGTCTAGGTATGAATGAAAAATCCATTTCTATAACATGATCCAGAATCATATCTGATGAAACACCCGACAAGTTTTTACTTTTTTACCCCTTCAGATAAATTCACAAAAATCTATAAAAATCCCAGTTATTAATAGACATATAGAATATGACTCAGTTCAAAGGAAACCTTTTAATTCGACACGGTTTGAAAATTAAAATTCATAAACATTGACTATTTTTCCAGACATACGAATTCGATTAGACACTTAATTTTCCAAAAATCAAAAAGTAACCTTCCAGACCTCTAAAAATCACTACATTAATTTTCCGAGGTAGCTATTTCATTAAACCTAATTTTAGACTCTGAAAACACCCAAAAACACGTTCACATCAATTAGATACATTCGATTTAGTTGGACCTTTTATTCCTGGACAGCACTGTTGTTATCATAACATGTAATCTCTTAGGGTTTCATCATTCAATCTTTAGTTCTTAAAACAAAACGATTATAGATGAGTTCATAGCATGTCTAGGTCGATTACATCTGGTCTTAACATAATCAAAACGAATAAATTCATCATATATACACATGGTTCGGTTATACATATTAGGTTTTAGGGTTTTCAACTTATCATTTTATGTAACCAATTTTTACAAGAATATGAATAAGGATTAAACTAAGAGGAGTGATATGAATACCCTTGAAGACACGACAAAGGTCACGAGCAACACAAGATTTAATTCACCACGAAGCCTTCTTCTTCTCCTTTGGTTCGTATGGCAGAAAACACAAGGCAAGAACACAAGGTTTGATTAGGGCTTGTTTACTGGTTCGAATGGATAGAAAACAATGAGAACATGATTACCTTGGATACAACTAGAACAAGAGCACACAAAATTCTTCCTTTGGCTGGGTTTTTGGGTCGACAGCAGCAGCAAAAGAGGGAGGCCGATCTTTTTGTGAGAGAGAGTTTAGGGTTTCTTTTGGTGTTTTTTTTTTTTTTTTTTTTTTTTTTTTTTTTTTTTTTTTTTTTATGTTCGGTTATACAAAATAGAAGGGAATACCGAGTTTTTGATGAGCAAAGTTAGGGTGTTATTGGACCTTCATAATGGGCTTAGTTATCTCTTCTTGTTATAATTCCCTTGGGCCGAAAATTTGGAAGATCATAGGTACATAAATTAAATAAATTTCGCCTAGCAAGTACAATGTAGGATTTTATTTATTTGGTACATCTTATTTACATAATGTATAGTTTAAATTGACTTAATTTTCTTGACAACTTAGGTTAAGTTCAAATGAGGTTACTAATATATTTTCATAAGTTCTTAAAGTTCAAATTCAGAGGGTATTTTAGTCCTTTCATATTATGTTAAGTTTCGGGGTTTTACACTTTTTCTTCCATTCGAGTAAAAGGTAGTATAAAGGAGGTGCCAAAAGGGTTGTTTTGGATCATGGGAAAACCAGGATTGAGAAGAGGATTGGTTCGAATAAGGTGGTACTTTGGGGCCGACTTCTAGATCTTCTTATTTCTGTTCTTTGTCCTTAATTCGTTCGACACAAGGTATCACTTTTGATCTCGTTTTCTCTTGATATGAACACATGAAACACAGAATGTTGTAACCTAAAAACAAGCTTAAATACATCAAATATATATACTAAATGAAGGTATTATATGTAGCATAAAATGATGAATGTAGCATGTCGATGTATAAATAATTGTGGCCCTTCATATCAGGTCTTATGTACATGAAATTAGGTCTTTGTGGTGTTTAAAATAGCGAACCAAAATACATACATATGAAGGCTTATAGTCTGGGAAAGGGTTACATAAAATGTTACATGTAGATATTGGCATAAATTCTGAACTGAGAATATAAAATCAGATTTCATACATGTTAATATGAGTCTGGTATGCCTGTCAAAAACCTAGATGAGAGTCGCATAAATGAGGTGTTATAATACATGTTGATATGCCAGCAAATTATGGCTGTTCAAATCTGTTGGTTGCATGAAATTTGGATGTATGTTGTACATAAAATAACAAACAGAATGTATGAATATAAGGGTGTGTATTATTTGTCTTGTGTGGCTTAAAACCTAGGTGTTTTACGTATAAAATAAGGCTATATTGCATGCATGTTCAGGTCTGTAAATGGGTCGAATACAAGGGAAAATTTGGATTTGTTTTGGCTGCGTTTATGGCTGTGAAAATGGGTGTCGAGTGTGTTTGTTTAGTCGTATGTTACTGGTGGAAATGGGTCAAGTTGCATGGGTTAAACTAGGGTCTGTTTGGTTGTTCTGGGTGTGTTGAACAGGGTAGGAAAGGCTATGATTTATGTGGTCATTATGGGGTTGTGTTGGTGTCAAGTGGGCTGTTACACACAGGTCGAGAGCAAAAGACAACTAGGGTTTGAATGCGTGTTATTTCATGTGGTCTAATATGGGATTATTATGGGTCAAAAAATGTGTGTCGTGGGACTGAAACTAGAGGGTTTTTATGTGTCGTATGGTGGGGAACAAGGATCGAATGGGGGGTAAACATTGGGTCGATTATGGTTCAAAGATGTGTGATTTTATGTGTGGTCTAGTATGGTGTTTGTGTGTGGCGAGTGGCTAGGAAAAGGATGCGTTTGCAATTGTGTACGAGAGGGTATAAACGGTGTCGGGTTATTGCTTTAATACATGGATGATCATGGGTTGATTGTGATTGAAAATGTGTGATGTGTGATCATGGATCGATGTGGTATAGGTTAAAAGCGAGAGGTCAAGAACATGGGTTATGGTTTGAGTCTTATGTGGTTCGAAAAAGATTGTTTTCATTGATGGTTTTGGTGTCGTGTATGGGTCGTGTATGTGATCTGTGGGGCTGGAATCATGCATGGTTACTACTAAATAAACGTGTGAAGGTGTGTGTGTGTTTCGAATAAATGAAGTCAAAAGTGTTGGGTGTTAGGTTGTTCATTGCATCAAGTTGTCACGTTAACTTGGGGGTTAAATAGTGTGCTTGTGTGTGAGTAGGAGCAGTTATAAAGCATGGCACAAATTGCATGAAAAAGGGGCTGAAAGTCATGGGTACAGTAGGGTAGATTGAGTCTTGTTGTGGTTCATAAAAGAGTAATGAGAAGAGTATGATTTTGGATGTGTAAACGAGAGGGTGTATGTGTGAAGTAAAAAGGTGGCATGCATGGTGTAAGTGTTTGTCATGTTGATGCTGTTGTGTTGCATGTACGTCTCATTTAGTTGTAGGTCGAATTGGGGTAATATATTTATGTGCAAACTGTTTTGTTTAAAAAGAGGCATATGTGAAGCAGTGGTTTAATTATAGTTAAATCGTTTGGGCCTTGTTTAGTTTATTAAATAGAGTCGAAATTATGTATGATGGATATGTCGAGTTTTGAAATTGGTCTAAGCTTCGAATATATATATATATATATATATATATATATATATAATATATATATTATATATATATATATATATATATATATATATATATATATATATATAAGTAAGAAAAAGGATATATGGCATTCTAACAATTAATAAATCATAAATATATATATATATATATATATATATATATATATATAAGTAAGAAAAAGGATATATGGCATTCTAACAATTAATAAATCATAAGTTGGGTATTACGGAATTAATTTACATTTCAAACCCAAAGCTTTGGAAGTTGTCACAACAAACCCTAAACTATGAGTTGATCATATTGAACCTTTAAGTTTACCTAATTGTCATTTATAACCCTATAAGTTATGAATCCGGGAAACTTACTAAATCAAGAAATATTCTAAATACGGCAAGTTAATAAAAATAGAAAGTTTCTAAAAATGGAAAGTTACTAAAATAGGAAAGTTTCTAAAAATAGAAAGAAATCTTAAATGGGAGTCTAAATAACTATAAGCAGTAAACTTGTAAAATGAGCTTATAAGTAATACGTGATCATTAATTTGTATAGGTTCGGTGAAGAAGGAGTGATTCCCTGTTTCAGCGCGTTCTTATTTGGTTGGTTGATTTGCATAAGGTACAGATATTTTACCCTTTCTCAGTAAAGGTTCTGATCTCAAGACTTTTTGATCCTTGACTTTGATCTGTTTACTTTGCCATGATTCCATTTGATATAAGCCTTTGCCATGATTCCCTGGATTTCATTCAGTTTCTATCCATTCTGTAATGATGATCTGTTTATTATCTCCTTGATTGAGATTCTGTTCAGTTGATATGCCTTTGTTGATTATGATTGCTTGTTATGGATAGTTTTATTCTGTTATGTTCTGCTTTGTCGCCCGAGCTAACTAGCCATGGAGGTACCATGGCCATTTGATTGAGGCACAAATGGCATGACACTTCCTGGGGAGGTGTGATTGATCCCCGGTGTTCCCTTCTGTCATTAATATATAATTATGGCATAGCTGGCCATTTTGTTATATGTATGTATAGTCTCGTACTTGCATATGTATTCTGTTTTGTAGGGAACGTATGGACGCATCCTAGGTATATATTTTGAATGATTATAATGTGATTTTAGTGATTGGTTTGTGCATGCCATGCACCCCATTTCACTTCTGGTACATTAGAATCTGCAGCTCCTTGTACAACTTAGAATTGACGGATATGTATATGTGATTAGGTGGTCTATTCGAGTGGCTCGTTTAGACAGGCTCGTGGCTATCTGTTAGGTATCTTTGGTCCGTTAGAGTGGCTCGTTTGGACGTGTTCGTTGCCGTATCATTATTGCTATTTGACTCTTAGAGTTATTCTGACTCGTGATATGTGTGCATTTGGTCCATTTGATTCATATTCGTTTGCTTATGCTTATTTACCGTTTCTGTTTTGTTTATATATCTGTTCACCTGGCTTTTTAAGCTCAGCCGTGTTTTCTTTTCCATGCGGCAGGTAATAAGTGGGATGTTGGACAAGATTGTTGAGAGTAGGAGTTAGAAGACCTACCTTATTTAGATTCTCCATTGTCTTGGTTATGTTTTTGACTTATGTTGGAGATTGTATTTCTTTTCTTTTTCATTTGATGTTGTTTAGACTTTTGGGAGCTTGAAATTTGTAGTCATGATGTTCTTGACTTTACTTTATTTATGAAGTCTTCCGCTTGCGTTATTTTTTATGTTCTGATTAGACACCGTAATGTGGCATCTTAACCAAGGGCGGGTTGGGGTGTTACAATTATGGTATTAAAGCCCAGGCTGCGACTTGTAGCTCATAATTTATGGCCTATGAAATCTGGACCCTTAGGTTTCGCCCTATAGGACTTAGGTTTTAACCGGTGAGGATTGGGTAGACATTAGGTTTCGCTTTGACACGATCTTCTCTATCATATTTGCTCCTTAACTTCATTTTGTCCTCGCTAATTCGTTTATGACCATTCAGATGGTGAACACTCGTCATAACGAAGATTTCAGTAACAACCCTGCATTTGCTTCTGCAGTCCAGCGGACTGTAGAAGCACTGATTCCGGGCCTTACAGAACGGATCTCGACTGAGATCCGTCAGAACACGGCCTGTGGTAGCGGAAGTGGTGGTTCGGGTGCTGGTGCTCCACCAGTGACCATTCATATTAGAATTATGCAAGAGAAGGCTAGGCACGGTACCAAGAGGAATCGTGACGGGGATAGAGTGCGACCAGTTTAGGGAAGCAATCAAAAGGATAAGGATTCGTGGGATGAAGATCACCAGAGATATGATAAGAAGGGCTAAAACAACTAGAGGTCGGGACGTGATCAGCAGTATTTGGATCAGCAGCACAGCGGTTATCAGCAGCATCGTTCTTCAGGTTCATCTAGTCAGAGGGGTGGGACGGGTCAGTCTTCGACTACTGCTTGTGATTATTTTGGAAAGTCTCACCCTGGAAGGACTTGTCATAAGGCTACGGGTGCATGTTTCTCTTTTGGATCGTCTAGGCAGAAGGTTAGAGAATGTCCCAAGTTTGGTGGTTACAACGACAACAATAAGAGTGCCAAGGACAACAAACCAGCTCAGTGAGGAGATCACTTTCGTGATTAATTATTTCCCTACTCCATTTCCGTTTATCTGAATACTTTAATAACCACTTCTCTTTTTCGTTGGTTGCTTTGTTAATTTGTCGTACGGATATTTTGAGTTCTCATTTAGTATTTTCCTTCCATGTTGATTTTGGGATATCGGTTTGATTTGTTCGTTTTGAGGATTCTTATGATCATGATGTGTTCGACGCAATCGATGGGTACTTCACTTCTGTTAAACATACAAATATTTCCTCTACCTTAATAGGTTTTGTTCTATCCGTTTTGTTCCATTACTTTATGATAAAATCTGATCTGTTAATCCATTTCGTTGGAAATGTACGATTTCGAAACCACCTGTGAGTGAGGCTAATTTGCTCTGGTATTAATAGGTTGCTAAGTTGCAACTTAAGATTGAATATAGCTTGAACTTAGCTATCCGCATTTCTTTTCGTGGTTCAGTACGTATTCGTTTGATTTTCCTACTTCAAATTTCGAGGACGAAAATTTTCTTTTAGAGGGGAAGAATTATAATAACCAAAAAGTATTGATTCTAAATCCGTCGCTAATTTGAACTTTGAAACGAATGCGACCTAAATAACTAGAACTACAAGATACTAATAGACTATAACCTAAGCTATATAAAATCAACTCACACTTGTTATTTCAAGAATTATATCCCACGACTAAGTACTCCTATAGGGGCCAAATATTTTTAATATATTATACATAACTTATAAGTCCATAATGAGGTCTAGCTTCATGGCAAAATTTAAATGGAGAATTGGTCATTTGACTACCCACTTTGCTCGGCCAAAAAGTCCAACTCCTTCCCTATTATATTATCCTATAGACAAACAATATAACCTAAGTAGTATATTAATTGACATACATGATACTATAGGTTGTCACATCATCACGTTATAATGCAAATAGGGGCTGATCTTCTTTTTAAATTTGTACACAACATATAGCATGAGAAATATCTAGAACACACATTTGAATTTGAAGCAAACTTGGTCTTCTCTTATCACCCTTTTCTCGCCCTAATCTCCAGCCCCATTTCCCTTATCCCCTCCTTATATCAACCGAGTCTACACCTGTAAATGCACACATAAACCCTAAAAGAAAAGAAAAAAACTTAAGTGGCGGCAGTTGAGTTCTTTTTCTTCCATTCGAGTAAAAGGTAGTATAAAGGAGGTGCCAAAAGGGTTGTTTTGGATCGTGGGAAAACCAGGATTGAGAAGAGGTTTGGTTCGAATAAGGTGGTACTTTGGGGCCGACTTCTAGATCTTCTTATTTCTGTTCTTTGTCCTTAATTCGTTCGACACAAGGTATCACTTTTGATCTCGTTTTCTCTTAATATGAACACATGAAACACAGAATGTTGTAACCTAAAAACAAGCTTAAATACATCAAATATATACACTAAATGAAGGTATTATATGTAGCATAAAATGATGAATGTAGCATGTCGATGTATAAGTAATTGTGGCCCTTCGAATCAGGTCTTATGTACATGAAATTAGGTCTTTGTGGTTTTTTGAAATAGCGAACCAGAATACATACATAGGAAGGCTTATAGTCTGGGAAAGGGTTATATAAAATGGTGCATGTAAATGTTGGCATAAAGTCTCAACTAAGAATATAAAATCAGATTTCATACATGTTCATATGAGTCTAGTATGCATGTCAAAAACCTGGATGAGTGTCGCATAAATGAGGTGTTATAATACATGTTGATATACGAGGAAATTATGGTTGTTCAAATCTGTTGGTTGCATGAAATTTGGATGTATGTTGTACATAAAATAACAAACAGAATGTATGAATATAAGGGTGTGTATTATGTGTCTTGTGTGGCTTAAAACCTAGGTGTTTTACATATAAAATGAGGCTATATTGCATACATGTTCAAGTCTATAATTGGGTCGAATATAAGGGAAAATTTGGATTTGTTTTGGCTGTGTTTATGGCTGTGAAAATGGGTGTCGAGTGTGTTTGTTTAGTCGTATGTTACTGGTGGAAATGGGTTAAGTTGCATGGGTTAAACTAGGGTCTGTTTGGTTGTTCTGGGTGTGTTGAATAGGGTAGGAAAGGCTATGATTTATGTGGTCATTATGGGGTTGTGTTGGTGTCAAGTGGGCTGTTACACACAGGTCGAGAGCAAAAGACAACTAGGGTTTGAATGGGTGTTATTTCATGTGGTCTAATATGGGTTTATTATGGGTCAAAACTAGTGTGTTTTGGGTGTGTGTCGTGGGACTGAAACAAAAGGGTTTTTATGTGTCGTATGGTGGGGAACAAGGATCGAATGGGGGGTAAACATTGGGTCGATTTTGGTTCAAAGATGTGTGATTTTATGTGTGGTCTAGTATGGTGTTTGTGTGTGGCGAGTGGCTAGGAAAAGGATGCGTTTGCATGAGTGTACGAGAGGGTATAAATGGTGTCGGGTTATTACTTTAATACATGGATGATCATGGGTTGATTGTGATTGAAAATGTGTGATGTGGAGTTGGGTTGTCACGTTAATATGAGACAAAGAAATGGGTGTTGGATCGATGTGGTATAGGTTTAAAGCGAGAGGTCAAGAACATGGGTTATGGTTTGAGTCTTATGTGGTTAGAAAAAGATTGTTTTCATTGATGGTTTTGGTGTCGTGTATGGGTCGTGTATGTGATCTGTGGGGCTGGTATCATGCATGGTTACTACTAAATAAACGTGTGAAGGTGTGTGTGTGATTCGAATAAATGAAGTCAAAAGTGTTGGGTGTTAGGTTGTTCATTGCATCAGGTTGTCACGTTAACTTGGGGGTTAAATAGTGTGCTTGTGTGTGAGTAGGAGCAGTTATAAAGCATGGTACAAATTGCATGAAAAAGGGGCTGAAAGTCATGGGTACAGTAGGGTAGTTTGAGTCTTGTTGTGGTTCATAAAAGAGTAATGAGAAGAGTATGATTTTGGATGTGTAAATGAGAGGGTATATGTGTGAAGTAAAAAGGTGGCATGCATGGTGTGAGTGTTTGTCATGTTGATGCTGTTGTGTTGCATGTACGTCTCATTTAGTTGTAGGTTGAATGGGGGTAATATATTTTATGTGCAAACTATTTTGTTTAAAAAGAGGCATATGTGAAGCAGTGGCTTAATTAAAGTTTAATTCGTTTGGGCCTTGTTTAGTTTATTAAATAGAGTCGAAATTATGTATGATGGATATGTCGAGTTTTGAAATTGGTCTAAGCTTCGAATATATATATATATATAGACTAAAATGCAGAAATGGTCCTTGTGGTTTGCCCCGATTGCAGGTTTAGTCCCTGTGGTTTTGAAAGTGCAGGCGGCCTCCCTATGGGGAAACTTTGGTTCCGTTTTGGTCCCTGGACGTGCAATTTTGAGCAAACCACAGGGACCATTTTTGCAATTTTGAGCAAACCACAGGGACCAAACCTGTAATCGGGGCAAAACCACAGGGAGGCCGCTTGCACTTTCAAAACCACAGGGACTAAACCTGCATTTTGGGCAAACCACAGGGACCATTTCTGCATTTCACTCTATATATATATATATATATATATATATATATATATATATATATATATATGTGTAATATATATATATATATATATATATATATATATATATATATATATATATATATACATATATATAAGTAGTAAACTTGTAAAATGAGCTTATAAGTAATACGTGATCATTAATTTGTATAGGTTCGGTGAAGAAGGAGTGATTCCCTGTTTCAGTGCTTTCTTATTTGGTTGGTTGATTTGCATAAGGTAGAGATATTCTACCCTTTCTCAGTAAGGGTTCTGATCTCATGACTTTTCGATCCTTGACTTTGATATGTTTACTTTTCCATGATTCCATTTGATATAAGCCTTTGCTATGATTCCCTTGATATGATTCAGTTGATATCCATTCTGTAATGATGATCTGTTTATTATCTCCTTGATTGAGATTATGTCAGTTGATATGCCTTTGTTGATTATGATTGCTTGTTATGGATAATTTTATTCTGTTATGTTCTGTTTTGTCGCCCGAGCTAACTAGCCATGGAGGTACCATGGCCATGTCATTGAGGCACCAATGGCATGACAATTCCTGGGGAGGTGTGATTGATCCTCGGCGTTCCCTTTTGTTATTATTATATAATTATGGCACAGCTGGCCATTCTGTTATATGTATGTATAGTCTCATACTTGCGTATGTATTCTGTTTTGCCGGGAGCGTATGGATGCATCCTAGGTATATATTTGGAATGATTATAATGTGATTTTAGTGATTGGTTTGTGCGTGCCATGCACCCCATTTCACTTCTGGTACATTATAATCTGCAGCTCCTTGTACAACTTAGAATTGACGGATATGTATATGTGATTAGGTGGTTTATTCGAGTGGCTCGTTTAGACAGGCTCGTGGCTATCTGTTAGGTATCTTTGGTCCGTTCGAGTGGCTCGTTTGGATGCGTTCGTTGCCGTATCATTATTGCCATTTGACTCTTAGAGCTATTCTGACTCGTGATATGTGTGCATTTGGTCCATTTGATTCATATTCGTTTGCTTATGCTTATTTACCGTTTCTGCTTTGTTTATATATATGTTCACTAGGCTTTTTAAGTTCAGCCGCGTTTTCTTTTCCATGCGGCAGGTAATAAGCGGGATGCTGGGCAAGAGTGTTGAGAGTAGGAGTTAGAAGACCTACCTTATTTAGATTCTCCATTGTCTTGGTTATGTTTTGGACTTATGTTGGAGATTGTATTTCTTTTCTTTTTCATTTGATATTGTTTAGACTTTTGGGAGCTTGAAATTTGTAAGTCATGATGTTCTTGACTTTACTTTATTTATGAAGTCTTCCGCTTGCGTTATTTTGTATGTTCTGATTAGACACCATAATGTGGCATCTTAACCAAGGGCGGGTTAGGGTGTTACATAATAATTGCCCCCAGAGCTAGGTATCTTGCCAAATACCTAGGTAACTCAAATATGGTACATCACATGTGCACCGACCTTAGTCAACATGGCGGGATGGTCAAATCCTATAGGCCTATAAACTATATTCGCGCTCACTCGCAAGTGATTAATGGTGCATGATCGAGGGACTTAAGTTGTGGCAATGGTGGTACTTAGTGCTTATCAGATATTTCGCAAGGTAGCTACTACTTCACTCACAGTACCAGAAAAGTATAAATGTTGTTCCAGCCTAAATAAAGTTTCAGAAAGCAGAAAGCATAGTTTTTAGTTCAAAGTACAGTTTTCAAACAATTGTGATCATAGTCAAAACAGTAGCATGTATCTCACCCCAAGTAGTTTGCAATATAGTTAAGATAAATAAGAGTGGGGCTATAAACTCACCTCAGTGTGCAGCAATGCAATGTATCACAACTAGAATCAAGTATTAAGCACAACGGCATTCAGAAAGTACAAGCATAACGGTACTGGATCGGCACAACCTAATAATTAACATGTTTCAGAATGAAATCCTCAAAAGTGTTTTATAAAAGTAATGTTTATGGAATGCTCGTATGAAGTTTTAAAAGAATAGTTTCAATGGCGATGACAAGTTGAAATCATTTGTAACTCGTGTGGTTTCTGGAAATATAGTTTCGAAATTTAATCACGTAAGACGAAGAAAGTCGGCGAAACACAGTCAGACACATAGAAAAGGAATCAAGAAACGAAAAGGAAATAATAACGAAATAGAATAAAAGAAGAAAGAAGATAAGAAATAAAAGAGAAATAAGAAGTAAAACGTCAACAAGTTGTTTCGTTGTTTTACCCCGTAACCCAAATAGTTGAGAAAACGTTATGGTTTAGAAAAGAATCATTTAGTTGATAAAAGGTTCAAGATGTTAATAACTTGGTAAATAGAAATGTTTATATCATTTATAAATCATACTAGTAATTGTTTAAGTTATAAAACAGCTTTTATAAAAATTTGGGCATGACCCGTCCGTTTATACTATATTTTCCAAGTCATTACAACTTATTGAATACCATGTTTTATTATTACAATTTACTAATTTGTTACAAAATTTATACAAATTAAATTCAAAATACAATTATTACAAATTTTACAAGTTTTAATAATTATCCGTCGTTATCATTCGCGTATATATTAGTGTCGGGTTTATCGACTATTTTGTGTCCAAAATCGTCCATAAGTCCTTCGGCTAATATAGTAAATCCAATAACGAGCATCCAATTTATCCAAAGCTTAGGTAATATTTCAATGTCAAAGTCCAAATATCCAAATGAATTCCAACTACAATTTCCAAAGAGCTCCCGAAACATCATTGATCATGAAATAAAATGAATTAAGTTAGTATCATGCTCGATAAATATAACACACACAAAAACAATGCACAAAACTTATGGAGTTTTAGACATGTACAGCTTCAACCCAAATCTCTTGGGCTTACACACCAATATACCCCATGACTTACTTGCCCAAAATTATAACTATCCCAAAACAATATCACATGGATAGGCTTAAAAGCCATGATTTATCCTAATCACACGACACAGATTTTTGCTTGCAAGAAAACCAAGTTAACAACACTTTTGAAGAAACCGCTATACTACTTCCACTCAACACCGAGAGCAAGACTAGTTTTTAGCAACCAAAATGACCACTTAGGAAAACATTGTTCTCGAGTATGTATCGACCCATGTCGCAACCAAAATGACCCAACAAACAGCCCAAGTAGCCACCCCTTAGTGGTATCCTTTGGCATACCAAAACACACCCTTTGTGGGGGAGTTGGCCGAGACCAAAACCCACAACGAGCACACGCTTTGTAGGTGTGTCTCTTTAACTCCAACCACTTAAGCAACAATGGCAAGATCACAACATACTTACTAACGACGCATAAACCAACCATAACCAAGTCCCCTACGATACGACTTGTATCGTGGGTACACAATACGAGCACACCTCCTTGGTGTGTCGTTTAATCCACAAACAATTCCATGACCACCCTTGTGGCTTTTCCATGCTACGCACACCAATAAAACAACCCTTGTGTCGCGGCTTAACCTAAGGCCGAGTCCCCTATGGTACTAGTTGTACCGTGGTTACGTAATGAGCACACCCACCTTGCGTGTGTCAACAAATCCAACAAACGACTCACTATATTCACGACAATAATAACAACACGATACTACTAACATCAGATTCTAAACACAACAAAATTAATAAGCACTTCCCATCTCAGATTCGGAACCAAAACATAACAAAATCAAATAAAGAATCAACAAACAAGGCCAAAACCGGTCAACTCAACCGAGTTGAGTTGACCCGGTCGAGTTGACTCAACTCACTGAGTTAAGTTGACTCGACCACGAGTCGAACGATTTACGTGTTAAAATGTTAGATCCACACGAGTTTCAAGAGTAAAAACATTTTTATAATATTTCAAACCCACGAAATCTTTACATTCTTATGTTTTTGTGCTCGGTTTTAAACAAAACAAGAGGTGTGGTGGTGATAAAAGCTTACCAAACGCAGGAAAGAAAAGAGAGGAAAAAGGAACGGTGGATGACAGTGGTGGTATGGTGACGTGACGACAAACCCTAGCAAACGAACCCTTTACGAACTCAAACTTACCCGAAAACCCTCCTTGTGTCTTGATCTACCACGTACGGAAGTAAAATAGCTCGCAGGAATTTTTGCCGGAATTTGTGACGGCGCCGGAGTTATGTGTGAGTGAGGTGAGAGGTGCATATGAATGTGAATAGTGAAACCCTAGAGGGTTTTTATACCCATGGAGGGACTAAAGTTGTAATTAAGGTAAAGAGGAGGGGCGGCGATGTAATTAGGGCACCGGGTGGAAATTGTAACTTTTGTAAATCTTTTACAATAACACGGTGGGGCCCATTTGACATAGTAAAAATCCGTTTTAAGTCACGAGGTTTTCGCCATTGTGTTCGGAATGATTTTTCCAATAAAAACGAGAATTAATACGTATAACTTTATTGGAGTTAATTTATTTTATAAATCGAATTGTTTCGTGCGTTTTAGATTGTGACGGCTCAATAAAAGAATAACGCTCACGTTAAACAAGATATCCACGGTTTTTCAAACCCAAGAAAGCTCAAAGAAGTTTAAAAGCTAATGGATTTCAAAAATAAACGTTTTGGTTAGTAAAATAAGTTTTAAAAAATTGTCGGTTGTTACATCAACACTCTGAACGTGTACAATTTCTCCAATATTATCCATAGCTTGTATTGATGATTTTCAATCGGATTTTAATGAATTTGATGATTTTCGGATGAATTTGAAGAATGAATCTACTATAATTGAATGATATTCGACCTAATATGATGATAAATGATTAATTTAATGGATGATTTTGATCATTTTTTATCAGATTTGAACGATTTTGATGATTTTCAATCGGATTTGGTGACTAAATCTATTGTAATTGAAGATAATTGACCTAGTTTGACGAGTGAATCTTGAATTTAATAGATGATTTGATGATTTTTCAATCTCTCATGCGTGTGTCTTTTGTGTGTGTAGAGAGGGATTTCAATGAATCGTGTGTGTGATAATGCAGGGAAAGGGGAAAATGGAGAAAATAGACTTTATGTTGAACCAAAATGCCCTTTAAGTATAATTTTCATTTTTAATTTTGACCCTTAGATGAAAGTCAATCAGACGGTGTGGATGATCTTTGAAAATAATGTGTATTATATGGATCCCACCCGTTGAATGCATCTCTTTTCCTTTTTTGTAATCCAAACTAAAGGAGTGTTTGGTCTTGAAAATTACTATGTAGAAGTTAGCTATCATAAATATTGGTGCAAGGGCTCTTTGTGTGATTAATTAATGACATTCCTATAAATGTTGATGATCGTTTGTTTGACTAATTAGAACATGGGTTAATTACCAAAATGGTAGTTGAAAAAAAACTTTTTCAAATTGTGGTATGAAAATAAGGGCATTTCCCAAAAGACTCATGTGCGAATGTGCGAACGTGCGAATCCACAAAATGATTGACACGTGTCCGACAAAATGGTACCACACCAATAATTAACTCCACCAAATACCCCACGTGCCCAGTTGACTTATTTAACCAAATGTGCGAATGACGGTTGTGCGAATGGCGGCTAATGTGCGAACTGTACTGAAAAAGTAACATTGGAAAGAAGCAAAATCTTCCAAACTGAATCAAATCCTTTGATTTGATTTATCTTTGAAATAATTTTAATTTTAATTTTATTATCATTAACAATGTATTTTCAAAAACAACAACCTGTTTATCCTTTGATTTCACACACACAAATCCACACACATTATCAACCACCTGATTATATCAATTTTGTTCATACGAAATGGTTAGTTTTTTCTTTAATTGTTAGTCGTTATATGTTTATTAGTGTAATTTTTTCTTTAATTGTTCATACGAATGGTTAATTTTTTAGGGTTTGTTCATACCAATGGTTAATTTTTTAGGGTTTGTTCATACGAATGGTTAATTTTAGGGTTTGTTCATACGAATGGTTAATTTTAGGGTTTGTTCATAGCAACTTGAATGGCTAGTAGTAGTATCTTTGCTTATTTTAGGGTTTGTTGAATACCATAAATAATCACTATGATCAGCTGTGGTATGAGATTATGAGATTATCACCCCTTTGGATTAGCTTATGAGACTTAAAGTGTCTTTTTGGGTTTATGAGATTATCAAGTATGTAGAGTGGTATAAGGTCATCCAAACCCCTTGTTGAATACCATAAATAATCACTATGATCAGCTGTGGTATGAGATTATGAGATTATCACCCCTTTGGATTAGCTTATGAGACTTAAAGTGTCTTTTTGGGTTTATGAGATTATCAAGTATGTAGAGTGGTATAAGGTCATCCAAACCCCTTGTTGAATACCATAAATAATCACTATGATCAGCTGTGGTATTAACATGCTCCAATAATCTTGGTATGTTGAATGCATCATTACTTGATATTCCCACGGGTTTACTAACATAACTCCAATCAGGCAAAATTGCCTTTGAATCACTAAATTCATATCCAATACTTGTAGGTACAAACCTTCGAATGTTAGTCATAGAGTTGATCTCTCACAGTTGCATCAATATTTGCCAAAAAAGCAGCGCATGTTGATGATGTCTTATAGACAAAAGCGTAAACCAGCAAACATCTATTTTAATCGAAAAATGAAAAATCTATGTTAGTTCAATAATGGTCACAATGCTTATGGATTATACATCACCATGTTTCATGGTTGCCTGTTTAATGTTATTCAGAATATATATTTAGTATTGTAGTTTGTGTGCTTATTTTAGGGTGTATCGATTAGTACACTTCAGTGTTCTCAGGAAGCCCACAAGTATCCTTGTAGTTTGATAGTTCATTGTTACAATACTAATTTCTTTATTGTTACAATACTAATTTCTTTATTGTTGCAATACTAATTTCTTTATTGTTGCAATACTAATTTATGGTGATGTTTGTATTTGTAGTATTTCTTGTTATAACATTTTGTTTATTAATATAGGAATATGATGCCAAGGTTCACATTCGAAGCAAGCTGCATTACTTTCAATTGATTAAAGACAGATTATCTGAAAAGCGTCGTACACTGTTTCGGTCAACATGCTTTGGTCCATGGTTGGATTTAAATTACATTGCGAACGAGGAGAGTCTTATACATTATATGCTTCAGAAACAATTTCCATCTGATGATGACCATTATGATTTGGCCCTACTTTATTTTGTTAATGGACATCAACTTCATTTTGGACGCCGTGAATTTCACCTGATAATAGGTTTTAAATTTGGATTGCCTAGTTTTCGGAAGATTAGAAGTGGTGATATCATATTTCGGGACCGTGTATTTCCTCAAAAGGTAGGGGGAATTTAAAAACCATTGATCTTCTATGTTTGATTGAGGATGAAGAGCTTTTTGCAAAACTCTCTGATGAAGACGCCGTCCGAGTTTACCTTCTCTTATCACTTAAGGTCATATTTATGGGGCGTGGCCTGTTATCCGTGGTTAATGATGTATATCTCAGATTGGTTGAGAACTTGGAAGTCTAGAATGACTTTCCTTGGGGGGAACACATTTGGAGACAGTTGTACGAAGTCCTTCGAAATAGGTGCACAAGAAAGAATGTGGAATATTCTTTGGATGGATTTGTTTTCTGTTTCATGGTTAGAATTATTACACGAATTCTTTCAATGAATTATTTTGTCACCTGATATTCTTTTAATAAAAGTTGTTTTTTCAGATATGGATTTTAGAGTCTTCTACTCATAGCTGTCTTTGGTGGAGCAAGGATGTTGATGTTATCCCAAGAGCACTTTCATGGTCCAGGAAGGTTCCTTTTCAAGAATGGGAGTATTTTGGAAGGCTTTTTCCTCAGGTAAGTTTTTATTTTGTAATATCTTTTTTAAAGATTTACGATAGAAATGTATATTAGTTTACTTTGATTATGGTTAATGGTTATCCTACTTTCTGTTTGTATTTTTGATAGGCGAAAGAAACAAACCATGATCTATATCCTACTAAATCTGAGGCTGATTCAGAATGGTACACAAAAGGCATTCGGTTTTTCAACTGGTATTCACCGAGACACGCGCCTGTTGTCCATGGAGGGCTTTTTGAGGATTACATGTGTAAACGAGCAGAACTTCGTGCCAAAGCCCATGCTATGGACAATGAAGCTCAAGCGCCAAAATCTCGTGATACTCTTGAGGATCGTGTTAGGACCCTGCAGGGTATATGTAATGGTTTGTTGATGTTACCCGCAGAGGTCAACAGTTTGAAAGGACGGGTCCACAAGCTTGAAACCATTATTTAGGTTTTTTTGTACTTCAAATGTTTACCATAAAATTTTAAGAGTTTAGCGACTTATTCATGTACTCGATCTTTTGTATTACCCAGTATATGAAGAGAAAAATGATGGGTGGACATAGGCAGGACAGAGTTGTTGAGAAAGGGAACAAAGAACTGGAAAAAGTAATTCCCGTTTATTATATTTTATTTTTCTTTACATGAGTTTGAGATATTTACTTGAATTTCTTACATTGTACTTAATATATTTAGAGGATGAATTCGATGGTGATGAAAAGGATAGTGATCTTGGTGATGAGTTTTTCCCAAATTTGAATCATAATTTCCTAGAACTGTTTGAGTTGGATGTCCAGAATGAGGATGTCGAAGCTGAAGAGGTTGGAGAGGTTTGTTCAACATTAACAATAATACATGTAAATTGTCTTTTAAAGTTAATTATATGTTGTGTGATGCACACAGAATGAATGTGTTTACCAAGCTACCCAAGATCGCGTAAAAGCTGAAAAGCAACAAGCTGAGGTTCGACGTGTAGCTACACAAAGGGAAAAGAGGGCCAGAGTCTTAAAGGAAGAGGAAAGAAGTGCGAAGCTTAAAAACAAGATTTTGAAAACCCCTTACATGAAGCTTCCTTTGCAAAAAAAGAGGCAGTATGAACTGGTACCCAGGGAGGAGTTTACGGACGTAGATACGGATGTTAAAGTTCCCCCACTGGATGAACTTAAAAGAAGAAACTCTTCATTATCTCCTTATAAGCTCAAGAAGTGTAGAGATCTCATACCTTGGGAAGAGGTATGACCTATATCCTTCATTTATGTTTAACATTTTAATCATTTATATAACTGTGTAAAATCCCTTGATAACCTTAGAAAAGTTGACTTTAAGTTCAGATAGTCCTTCAATAGGGCTTAGTGATATAAAGTTATAATAGGGCTTAGTGAAATGTGATGTTAGGTATGTTTTCATGTATGTATATGTTACCTGTTGATTGTGGAAGGAAAATTGGACTCGATTGAAATTAGTGGAATGTGATGTTAGGTATAAGTTCATGTATGTGTGCTGATTTTGTAAATGTCTATATGTTGTGTTTATTTTGTTGGATATAAGGTATAATGTTGATTGGAAGGCGATATTACAATAGGTAGTTGATTATTAAGTATCCTGCTAGGACTGCAAATTACATAATCTTTAAATGTTAACAAAAGTTGGAAGCCTTCACAGGTCATGAATTACACTTAGTCATCTTTATATTGTCTAATCTAGGACTGCGAAAGTTGGAAGCCTTCACATGCCTATATGTTTTCACTCAAGATTATAATTATACATTTTCCATTGTGCTCACCATACTTTTCGGGCCTCATCTGTTGATGCGCGTGATGTGTCGTTGCGGTTTAGCAGTTTTAATGCCTACTCAAGTTTTAAATTTATATTTAGCCGACTTATCAATAACACACACACTTAACGAGCAGTGTACCCGGTCAGTATGAATATAATGGTAAGTAGAGTGTCGATCACTAAGAGTGGAACGTATTATCTAGTTATTCTAATCAGTATTTTAATATCCTAACGCAAGGGGGTTTCAGCCTGAGAGACTGGCACGGTTTGTTTGCAATTAAATAATAAAATAAACCAATAGGCACGAATCAGCAAGTAGCACACACGTACACAGATAGATACTTGAGACAATAAGAGGGCTGTCCTTATGATTAAGTAGATTGTCACTTGTTTTATTGATAGATTTATATGAAGTGTATGTAGTTATCCCTTTCTCGTTGGTCCTATTCTTATCGGCGAGTAAACCCTTAATGATTACTTATGTCTAAAAGTTATTCCTAAGTGATCAATTTAGTAATAACCGTGGGAGCCACATTATGTCCCGCAGTCAAATGCCCGCAAGCCACTAATAAACACAGAGGTTATCAATGCACTAATAAGTAGTAACCAAAGACATCAACATATAAACTTTAATTGATGGGAAAGCAAGTATTAAAGGGAGTGCAATCTTTCGTTGTCACATTACACAAGCCACCAATCCTGATGAATTAAAGTTTGCTAACACAATAAAACAAAACTACTTAATGAATTAAATACATGCAGCACCTTCTTACAGCTCTTGTATCTTTGATTTGGGTGTGTCTTGTGCTGCCTCCTTGACTGAATTCGTCCTAGGGTTTTTCCTGTTCGGTCTTCGAAACTCTGATAATGCGTACGAAATTCGTCTGGTCTTGGGATATTTATAGTTTCTGTCTGAGGGAAGATGCGGCGCATATAGTAAGTAGATGCGGCGCATTGACTTAACTTCGCGTGGGGTCCAAGATTATAATATTCAGGAATATTCGTACACCGCCAGAAGATGCGGCGTAACTCCATGATTAGATGCGGCGCATGTCCTCTTGTATCTTGGATCGTATCTGGTGATATCTTGATAGAGATGCGGCGCATGTCATGAGTGAGATGCGGCGCATCTGGAGCAGATTAGTCTTGATCTTCTTCAATTCAGTAGACACTTAACTTTATGCATGTTTTGCTCCATTATTAGTCCAAAATCGCTAAGTTTCACCAAATGCTTGTTTTTACCTGAGAATTACAAAAGTAAATGATTAAGTATCAATCCTCATACATAATATAGTAAAACAAGTCAAATAAATAGGATAAATGATAGTAATAAAATGTACTTATTTGAGTTCATCAAATATCCCCGCACTTGAACTTTACTTGTCCCCAAGTAAACCTTAGAATTTCTTTTATGAAAATGTATCCTAAAAGATGTTAGGATTTATTTTAATATTTAAGCATGTATTCGTTTATTTCATAATCACACAACTAAACACTTAACGAATTAGAAGTAAAATAAAATCAGTTGATAAAAGCAAATCTAATCGTTTAACTGTCCAGTCGTGACGAATATTCTATCATAAGCTTGGCAAGTATACACATCTCCTCCACTAATGCTAAGGAATAACAAGTTTAAAGCGGTAAAAAGGGTTTTTAGGCTTAAGGGTTAATTATTCTTAATCACTATCGATCTCATATTCCAGAAAAGGCGACAAAATCACAAATACATGATCGAATCCACGAACACGATACTTGAAATTGCTCAAATCCTTAACTCGAATAGGCTAAAGATAGGTCCAAACTTCACCAATAATAATATATCAAAAAGGGCGACAAAATCATAAATACATAGCCGAATCCACGACTACGATACTTAAGATTGCTCAAATCCCTAATCTCAATAAATCAAAGGTTCGGTTGGGAAAAGAATAATAAAGGGTATGGATAACATTTGGGATATAAATTGGTGTCAAATGAAAAATGAACAAAACAAATAAATTAAAATCCTAAGTGTGGTTAATCACTATCCCAACCATCCCATGAATAAGACTCATATCATCGAATAACTCACGCTTTAACACTTGAAACACACGCTTTAGGTAGACACGAATTATACTCAACAAGATCTTAATCAAAGAATAAACCTTAATTGGCGTTCCCATAACTGCCAATTCCCATTCAATCCATAGATATAGTACAACAAATAGTGGTGATATCGACCACTTACATATCTTTACATAAGTTGGTTTAAAAACAAACATCCAACTTTTCTTTCTTTCCTTTTCTTTTCTTATTTTTTTTTCGATTTTTTTTTTTTTTTTTTTTTTTTATTATTATCTTGAAACATAAACATAGATGTGTAAAATTTCACCACATCACTATAACTTTCTTTCCGGATAATTTTTCCATACTTTTCATAACTTCAGAAATAATGGTAATAGTGAAAGTAGTAAACACACGAAAAATAAGCTCAAAGATATACAATATTTACTTTCACTCCAATTGCATTGTGCAATTTCCCGACCTAACCAAAGATAATGAATTACGCACGCGAACACAGGTAATGTAAGGAAACACACTTTGCCTATAGCAATTAACCAAACCACGGATTTTAATCTACAGGGTAGGCTAAGGTGTAAGGGTGTAACAAAACATTTTAAACATAGGTGTAAGAAACGAAAGGAATGGCTCTGAGGGTTTTTATAGGGGTATCTTACTCTAAAAATAAGAGTAACAAAAGGGTTTATACGGGGGTTAACTAACCAGTGTAGTTAGCTAATAACACATAACATATAAAGGCTATTTGGGTGTAATCCTAGAATTTTACCAATTTAGACAAGTCATTCCAATTATATAAATAATACTCATTATGGTGGTCTCGAATAGTATACAAGCCAAGTTCTAAAGTTTACAAGTCACCGGCACACTCATAGATTTGTGAATTTTGAAAAATCACAATTTTTGAAAATAACGTCATGTGTGCAGCTATGCAACTTAGATCTTAAACAAAAACATGCTAAATTTTTTTTTAAGTTTGATATATTAAGCACATTTTAAGCATAATTTTTGAAAAAGTTTAGGACAAGTAATTGTTAAGTGTTCTAATTCTCCAATCCCCCCACTTAAGTTAAACAACGTCCTCGTTGTTTGTATAAAAGGCTAAAAACTGGAAAATAAAAGAATTAGAACAGAAAAACTCCCCTGAGATTTGCTCGGTATGATCCTCCATTTGTATTAGAGCAAAAATCATATTTCTTGTGGATTAGAACGTTAAAGCTTCATACTTGATGTATCCACAGGAAATCCAGGAAACTATAATACCACCAACACTTTAAAACACACCTAAGATAAGAAAGGTTCAACTTGCATAATACATTAGTAGTTAGATAAAAATAAAACTTAAAAATTAAAACTGAAAATCATCAGGTCAGTCGATGCGCCGTATCTTATTGAAGAAGATACGCCGTATCGAGCCTGGAATTAATACGGATCAGAATAAAGATGCGCCGCATCCTTAACCAGGGATGCGCCGCATTAAAAATAAACTGATAAATAGTTTTAAAGTCGAAAATAAAAATGCAGGAAAATAAAATAAGATATGACCATTGCAGGAGATGCGTCGCATCTCAGAATTGAGATGCGCCGTATCCTCATGCGGGCCTGACTGACACGACATAGAAAATAGAATAAAAGATAATTCCGGGTTGTCTCCCGGTAAGCACTTGTCTTTATTCCAGAGTCTTCAAGTTAGACTCACGTTCAGCTCAGCAATAAGTCCTTGTCACGGTCCATCCTTCTTCCTTCATCCGAAAGATTTTCCCGTATATCTCTGCGACGTTTTCTTCCGTTTGACTTAATCTAGTATAACTCTTTGTCTTCACCGCAGTATATTCTTCATCAGGACCCAAAGAGTATTTGATGATTTTAAATTTTTCAGAAATAATCATGGGTGGCTCATTGTAAGGAATCCCAAGTAGTTGACACTTTCTTTTGGTGAACTCTTCCTCGTCTTTATCAACAAACTTAAAATAAGGATCCTTAATCAAATAATCATCTAGTTCTTCAATTAATGACTTATCGTCTTGAATCGCCTCCCACTCTCTTTCCAAATCATATTGT
This sequence comes from Artemisia tridentata subsp. tridentata, assembly GCA_021014915.2. Lineage (NCBI taxonomy): Eukaryota > Viridiplantae > Streptophyta > Magnoliopsida > Asterales > Asteraceae > Artemisia > Artemisia tridentata. The sequence goes on from CP139508.1 coordinate 251,445,541, forward strand.
AACCGTCGACTAAGCTTCGTGAATTCATCAAATTGTTTATGCACCCATTCCCAGAAAGTAGTATCCGATGTTCCCTTAAGTCCTTTCAAGCGTTCAATTCTGCCCTTTTCTTGTAAAGCCTCCGCTTTTTGTGGGCAGTCTTCAATATTATCGTACCACTCGTAATCTTCAAAGGTTACATCGTTTCCAACCCGTCTCATCCCAATTATACTTCCCCCATTACAGATTCCGTCACTTTTATAATCACAGGTCGGCCAAACACTACTCCCGTCCTTGAAAACGAAGGGTGTACAGGTGTGATTAATGTGCGCAAATTCCCATGGTTTATCCCAAACCCATGGTACTTGATCATTCCATTCATAGTACCAGGTGTTTTTGAAATCGTCATAAGTCTTAAATCCTGGTAGATCTCCAGTAAGCACATCATCGTCGACTTGAAGAAGGTAGTTTAATTCTTTGAACTGCTTGCACAAGGGTGTCTCATAATCGAACACATCAATGTCAATTCTGAAAAGTTCTTCAGTGCCCTCATTGATTGTTGAATCATGAAGTGACGACCCGTAATCGCTTTCTACTTCTTCATCTTCTCCTCTCATCCAATATACCCATAATGCATCCTTAGTAGCACGATCCATGCTCTTATGGTTATTAAACTTACTAGCCAACCATTCTGAAAAATCAACATCGTGAGGATCGTGGTTAACGTCAAAGCAAACCTTTCCAATCATATTCTTTTTTATCTCCATGAACTCGTTAAATTGCTTCTTAAAACTCTGAGTCAACCATGAAGTCATAATCTCCTTGACTTCATTTGTAGGGGCAAATTCCGGACTACCATATTTGAGTTCTAGCCAATCATTTAGGGAGAGGTCTATCAATCTTACCAATTTTCCATGAAATAGTAACTCCGCCAAAGCATAATTCATGTCATTATCCAGATAGTTCTCATTTAATCCCCAGTACTGTTCGGAATAAGGCATGTAAGAGATTTGGGCATTGCCTCCACCACAGCTGTTGTTGCTTGAGTCCATGTATGCAAGATAGAATTTCCCATCATCTTCTTCGATAGTAGTCCAGTTCAATCCTTCGGCTTCAATGATAGGCCATAAGAGCGACAATTCTTCTCCAGTGTACCTCACAAATACATCATAAGAGAATACCTCTTTGTCAATGTTGCATAAACGCATGAATTCCTTAAAAGCAGCTTCAAGAGGAGTCTCCCAAGAGAATAAATCTGCATCGATCATGAGTACATTGAATGAATCTGAAAACAAACATTCCTTAGCAAGATATCCGTTAACTGACATGTTTTCCATAGCAAAATTTGTCATCCAAGGTAAAATCATCAGTAGGATTTGCTCGCAAGAAGAAAAATTAACGAATTTAGAAACGGATATGAGAATAAAAATAGCTGATATCTGCAGACGATGCGCCGTATCCGAAAAGTTGGATACGCCGTATCTTATAATCGTTAAAATTTAATCAGACTTTATCCAGAAAATAGATACGCCGCTTAGAATATATGAATGCGCCGTATCGAATTAATTAATCAAAAATCGGCTTATCTAATTAAAATTAAATGCGTCGTATTAACGAAAGTTAATGCGCCGTATTTTCGTTACGTTTAAAAATAAATATCGATTTTTGATTCAGAAAGATGCGCCGTATCGACAGAGATCGATACGTCGTATCTGTTTAATAATTCGCAAACTGTTTTTAATTAAATAATAGATACGCCGTATCTGCTAAAGCAGATGTGTCGTATGGCGTCAACGTTTAAAAAGAAATTTTTTTTTTATCAAAAACAGATACGCCGTATCTGCTAAAGCAGATGCGTCGTATTACTTTATCGCTTAGAAAAAATTTTCTTATTAAAAACAGATACGCCGTATCTTGGGCAAAAGATGCGTCGTATCGAATTAATTAAACGCGTTGTATTTTAAAAAAAATTAAACGCAATACGCCGTATCTGAGAGATCAGATGCGCCGTATCGTTTGATTTAGCACAGTACAACGATACCAGAACAGAAAAAAAAATACGAAAAATAAAAACAAAAAACACACAACGAAAATAAAACACACAAAAATAAAAGAAAACAATTAACACACAATACAACAAATATGCAAAAATAATACAATGATGCAATTAATCTAATAAAAAGAAAAACCTAATTAAAATACTAATCAAATTAACAGATAATAACAATTCACTCCCCGGCAGCGGCGCCAAAAACTTGATGCGCGTGATGTGTCGTTGCGGTTTAGCAGTTTTAATGCCTACTCAAGTTTTAAATTTATATTTAGCCGACTTATCAATAACACACACACTTAACGAGCAGTGTACCCGGTCAGTATGAATATAATGGTAAGTAGAGTGTCGATCACTAAGAGTGGAACGTATTATCTAGTTATTCTAATCAGTATTTTAATATCCTAACGCAAGGGGGTTTCAGCCTGAGAGACTGGCACGGTTTGTTTGCAATTAAATAATAAAATAAACCAATAGGCACGAATCAGCAAGTAGCACACATGTACACAGATAGATACTTGAGACAATAAGAGGGCTGTCCTTATGATTAAGTAGATTGTCACTTGTTTTATTGATAGCTTTATATGAAGTGTATGTAGTTATCCCTTTCTCGTTGGTCCTATTCTTATCGGCGAGTAAACCCTTAATGATTACTTATGTCTAAAAGTTATTCCTAAGTGATCAATTTAGTAATAACCGTGGGAGCCACATTATGTCCCGCAGTCAAATGCCCGCAAGCCACTAATAAACACAGAGGTTATCAATGCACTAATAAGTAGTAACCAAAGACATCAACATATAAACTTTAATTGATGGGAAAGCAAGTATTAAAGGGAGTGCAATCTTTCGTTGTCACATTACACAAGCCACCAATCCTGATGAATTAAAGTTTGCTAACACAATAAAACAAAACTACTTAATGAATTAAATACATGCAGCACCTTCTTACAGCTCTTGTATCTTTGATTTGGGTGTGTCTTGTGCTGCCTCCTTGACTGAATTCGTCCTAGGGTTTTTTCCTGTTCGGTCTTCGAAACTCTGATAATGCGTACGAAATTCGTCTGGTCTTGGGGTATTTATAGTTTCTGTCTGAGGGAAGATGCGGCGCATGTAGTAAGTAGATGCGGCGCATTGACTTAACTTCGCGTGGGGTCCAAGATTATAATATTCAGGAATATTCGTACACCGCCAGAAGATGCGGCGTAACTCCATGATTAGATGCGGCGCATGTTCTCTTGTATCTTGGATCGTATCTGGTGATATCTTGATAGAGATGCGGCGCATGTCATGAGTGAGATGCGGCGCATCTGGAGCAGATTAGTCTTGATCTTCTTCATTTCAGTAGACTCTTAACTTTATGCATGTTTTGCTCCATTATTAGTCCAAAATCGCTAAGTTTCACCAAATGCTTGTTTTTACCTGAGAATTACAAAAGTAAACGATTAAGTATCAATCCTCATACATAATATAGTAAAACAAGTCAAATAAATAGGATAAATGATAGTAATAAAATGTACTTATTTGAGTTCATCATCTGTGTAGGATCTAAAACAGCCGAACTACAGGATTGATAAAGTTCTTGTTAATCGTGAGTTGGAGGCTTATCTACAAAGTCCTTGTAAGTCTCGTTGCCAGTTTCCTTGGTGCAATGATATTACTGTTGATCATCTTTTCTGGGATTCTTTTGTTGGGATGGACGATACTCGTGAAGGCTGGTTCCGTAACGAGGTAATTAAATAACGGAAATATTAGCTAGGTTTTTGTTTTTTAAGGGAATTATTGATCTCTGTTTTTGTTAAATGTCTACAGCACATTGAGCTTTGGGTGATGTATTGTGTGGCACTTTAGACCATCTTTTACAGATTGGTCCATTGTTAGCAGTTACTTCTTGACACTTCTACTCCAAGGTTCATTGCCACTGTTTTATGCTACTAATGAAGTTTACAAATTGGCATGGACTGATGTTGACCGGGTATTTATCTTTTTAGCAGTTACTTCTTGACAATTCTACTTAAATTTTGTCATGTGGAAATTATCTTCTTTTTTTTTTTTTTTATTCCTTGCAGGTGTTCATTCCGATAAATGAACCTAATAAACATTGGTCTGTTGCCCAGTTTCACATACAATCTGGGAATGTTATATTATATGACAGTCTTTATCGTGGTAAAGAGGAAGGTCGTGACTGGTATCTGCAAATGAGGAGCTGTTTGGAAGTGAATCTTCCCTTGATTCTACGGGAGACATGTGTGTTTGCCAAGAAACGTATCGACACAAATTCATACACGATCAAGTTTTGTCTTGCCCAGAACGTTCCAAAGCAGGGTGGGGTATTTGGTGATTGCGAAGTCTTTGTGTGTATGTTTCTTTACAGGTTAGTAATTCTTGTTGCTATTTGCATTGGTAATTAGATTATGATAAACATAAACATAAACCTTAATTAGAAACTAAGAAATGACACACTTCGAGCAACAAACTCATGTTGGTAAACATGAGACATTCCTTACACATGGACACGACCAACAGACTCAGGCCACAAGAGTTTTATTAGGATCACACTAGCCAACATTTATCCTGCCATAAAGTTTTTTAGTTTGTTGCAAATAAAAACTATGGTAAGATAATTTATGCCTGACTAACAGTAGGGGCTGGGGATTAGAGGCTAGGGGGAATAACCAGGTGTAAAAAACAAACAAGATGTGATGTGTTGACCAACTTTATCAGGTTTGAAATTCAGTCCACAGTGAAATAAAATGGATTAGAGGCTTCAACACATAATAATCCATTTATAAATTTGGTTACACAGGTTGGAAAGTTAATTTCATTTTTTTAACCGATAATAATTCAGTCATAAATTTGGTTACACAGGTTGGCTTATGGAATTCCTTTGGATGTCGATAATCCAACCTAGGCAGCACTTGCATATCGAGAGGGATTGATCCGTTATTATTTCAAGCACAGGATAAACTGTGCTTGAATCTAATGGTTGTGACTCATTGTTAACACCAAATGTGTTGAACGTCGATAATCTAACCCGGGCAGAACAGGGAAATATTTGTTTTGGACTTAAATTCTGACTTTGTTACTTATGTGAGCAGGAGTATGTTAGAATGTTGTGACTTTATTTCAGTTATGTTGGAATGTTATTAAGACTTAGTTGCATGCATTACGAATGTTGATATCAAAGTCTGCAAACACTAGCTTGATGTTATCAATTATGTTGTAATGTTATGACTCATAGATTTTATGAAAACTTAGTTGGATTACAAGATGTGTGCCATAACATTTTTTTGGGGCACTTTGAACTTATCGGGTCTACATAGATAGAGGTGAAAACTTTAAACTAGGTTGTTAATACAACTTAACTTAAAACAAACAAATTATTATCTAGAGTTAACTACAATTAAGGATCAGCCAAGTTAACATGCTCGTAGTCTTCTGGCATTGATGGACGTGATCCTTGTGAGCTTTCGGTTGGGTTTTCTTATCGTCTTTGATTGCTTTGCGATCCTCCTCGTGTAGAATTCCTAGGCTACAATTTATCAAACATACTTATCAAGTTAATACATTTGTCAATAATCTAATACAAAATAAAATAATAATGTCACACATATTTACCTTTTTCTTTGGCAATGGTGCATTGCAAACTCCTCGGTTGTGACCAGAAACACCGAACCTTCCACATTTATTTTTAGTTGGTTCCTCACCTTGCGATCTAATCCGATCTTTGTTCCTTGGTCTTCCGGCTGGGCGCTTATCCATTTTCGGTGGCTTTACTTTAGGCAAGTTTGTTGGAAGCTCCCAACTTGGGATTTCTCCAACGGGAAATACCAACTCTTGGTATGTAGCTTTTAGAGTGGTTGTTCTAAACCAATCTTGCGCCAAATGATTACAACTTGTTAATCCTTGAAATCTACAAACAGCTATAGCATGACCACATGGCAAACCAGAAAGTTCCCATTTTCTACATGTGCATGTATTTTCCCTGACCCTTACAATATGTCTCTTTCTACGATCATTTACCTCGTAAATCCTTCTATGTTCAATGGCATTCACTGTCCAATTAGCACTCTTAAACATTCTGCCCTGAATCTTTGCATTAGCCCAGTCACTAAGCTCACCCGCAGTTGCACCTAAACGTTGGCGTAATAATTATAATTATAAACATGATATGTGTGATAATAATAAGAGTTAATAATAGTAATAATACTAATAATAATAATAAACATAGATATATATATATATATATATATATATATATATATATATATATATATATATATATATATATATATATATATATATATATATATATATATATATAATCATTTAATTATATATACCTTCGTACTTTTCTCGTTTATCACAAAACCATTGCTGTAGAAGCCCTCTATAGTATTCCATTAGCATTGAAATAAGATGTCTTCGAACGTTTTTTGTTAAATTGTTTATTGAATCTGCACTGTTCGAAGTCATATAATTGTAACGTTTACCTGTGCAATGCGCCCTAGACCAATAACTAATCCCAGCTTCAAATAGTTTGTTTTAAGCTTCCGGTCTTTTTCGTCCAAGTTGTGTGAATGCTTCGTGAAACTCGTTGGTTGTGTAACATTTGCATGTCTTCCAATATAAAGCCTTAATCCTTTCGCTTTGTCCAAAGTTGCAATTCAACATCAAATGCCTACAACAATAACCATGAAATGAATACGGAAAAACCGTATGACAAGCTTGTTGTATTTCTAGATGTCTATCAGATATTATAGCCAAATCTGGAATATCGCTGATGCATTCTTTCAAGTGGGTCAAAAACCATGTCCACGATCTCCCCGTCTCACCCTGAGATACACCGGTCGCAAGAGGAACAATCTGATTATTTCCATCCATTCCAACGGCGAGCAAATTTGTACCGAGGTATGTACCTTTAAGATGAGCTGCATCAATTATTATTAGTGGTCGCAAATGGTCCAAGAAAGCCCGAATCTAGAACATTAACAAAGTGTTAGCTTTACAATAATAACATAAACTATATATTAAATAGAAAAGTTAATTAGATCGTCAGAAATTATTACCGCAACACCAAAGGCTATAAAAACCATCTCAAAACGGTCTTCAGCATCTGTCTCAATATGTGTTACCCATCCGGGGTTTTTCAACTTTAAATTATAACAATAATACGGTAATTGTGAAAAAGAATTTTTCGGGCAACCGGACAACGTCTCCAATGCTATATTTCTTCCTCCCCATGCCTTTTCGTACGGAATGTCGATGTTGTACTGAAGGTTGATGTCTTTTACTATGTCATTTGGCTTATATATCCGACTAGGATCTCCCATCTTCGGTATCAACAAATGACCCAACAATTTAGAGGTTGCATTTCGGTGATTGGGATAGAGTTGTGTTCTGTCACAAGTGTGAATGTCATTTACTTTTCCTATTACCCATTTCATTCTATCTTCCGCCTTAGCTGAAATTATCTTCCACTCGCAATCGTGAAACAAACAAACTACATCATACCTATACCTATCTGTTTTTCTTGGTCTAAATTGAAAACCATCTAAAAGAGCTTTTTCACCAATTTCGAATATGCATAATTCTTTACTATCAAATTCATCACCTATTTTTATAAGTTTTTTGCAAATTTTCCCGGCCCCTGCTATTTGCGTTTTAATAGGTTGTGTTGGATGTTCTGGTGGAGGAGGCATATAGTTAAATGGGTTACTTTTCCATGCATGATCAAAATGGTCGTTTGAAAAAACAGGTTCGTTATTTTCGAAAGTTTCGTTTTGGGGTTCTTTGTCGAAAGGTTTTGTATTAAGTTTGAATGCGAAAGTATTTGATGAAGAAGTATTTACCTTTGAGGTATTTTCAATCTTCTTAATATACACATTATGCAACACGCTAGATTTTCCTTTCAAAACTTGATGTACAAAAAACGCCATATCATCATCGTCAACTATTTGGACACAATTATTTCCAACATTGTAAGAGAGCTCAATATCATAGTCTTGGCCGATGTTGAACTTTTTCTTGACCACAGTAACAAGTTGTGCGTATGTAATATTTTTTAGAAGTGATACACCAAATGTTAAATCTCCACAAACCAAAAATACACTAACTTTACCACTCATGTTTTTTAGGCTAAACGAATTTTAGATACAGTAATTTAGAATTGCAAGACCACACAGTTGTGTATGTGAAACAATATAATAGAATTGTAATTCGCACATTCGCATATCTAAAACTTAAATTTCATACCTACCATTGGTACCTTTAATTAAATATCATACCTACCATTGGTACCTTCAATTAAATATCATACTTACCACATATTTATTGTGGCACTTTTAATTAAATAACCTTTGACTCTTTTAGTGGTAAAAAAATACAGCTGGAGTTTTAATTATATAGTTCGCACATTCGCACATCCAAAAAATTATATACGTTATAAAACTTTACAACCACCGATTATTAAAACACATATTTTATAACCACTATATTTGTATAAAGAGACATTTTTCATGGTACTATATGCCTTGTAGAAGCAATAATTATATACTTCGCACATTCGCACATCTCGAAATTATATACGTTATAAAACTTTACCACCACCCATTATTAAAACACATCTTTTATAACTACTAGATTTGTATAAGAGTCATTGTCATGGTACTATATGCCTTGTATGTCCAATAATGATATACTTCACACATTTGTCCAATTCGCACATTCGCACATCCAAAAAATTATATACGTTATAAAATTTTACAACCACCGATTATTAAAACACATATTTTATAACTACTAGATTTGTTTAAGAGTCGTAGTCATGGTACTATATGCCCTGTATAAACAATAATTATATACTTCGCACAATTGTCCAATTCGCACATTCGCACTTCCAAAAAATTATATACGTTATAAAACTTTACAACCACCGATTATTAAAACACATATTTTATAACTACTAGATTTGTATAAGAGTCGTAGTCACGGTACTATATGCCCTGTATAAACAATAATTATATACTTCGCACATTTGTCCAATTCGCACATTCGCACATCCAAAAAATTATATACGTTATAAAACTTTACCACCACCCATTATTAAAACACATCTTTTATAACCACTATATTTGTATAAGAGACGTTGTCATGGTACTATATGCCTTGTAGAAGCAGTAATTATATAGTTCACACATTTGGCCAATTCGCACATTCGTACATCCAAAAAATTATATACGTTGTAAAAGTTTACAACCACCAATTATTAAAACACATATTTTATAGCCATGAACGTGTCTGATATTGACCTCACAACCCTCTGTCACTCCTTTGTTGTAACAGAAATTATTCTTGGCCATTACCAGACAGAGTTTCTTCAAGACATAAAGAGGTCACACGATTTGGAGAGCTTAAAAACCCATTAATGAAACCATAAAACACAGACCAAACAAGATAATAGAAATATGCAAAAACATATTAGTGGCTTGGACATGGCCAAAACCATGAAACCTATCTAACATACCATAATCATTCAATTTTTGTTGTTGTTCTTAATTAAGTTTCTTGCCTTTTTTTTTTTTCTTCTTTTTTGCTTGAGTTGCATCTGAACTTTCTTCTTCTTCAATACTCTCCTTAGTTGGTGTTGTTGGCCAACAATAACCATCTATACCACCAACTGCACCACCCCCTTTAGGTTTGTTCCACTTCTAATACCCAGACCTATAACACCACCACTTACTTTCTCTGCCTCTGCACCACCAGCTCCACCAACTACAACAACACTTCCACCTGTGTAAGCATGCCTCCAACACTTAACATCCATACAACAGACAATGCATCTTTCGTCCAACACCTGTACGTGTGTATCATTAGAAGTCATTTTCTTTCTCTTTAATTTTTGAGTTGAAGGTTGTGCTATGTCTATGTTGGAAGGAAAGTTTGATGAAGAAGTATTTACCTTTGAGGCATTTTCAATCTTCTTAATATACGCATTATGCAACACGCTAGATTTTCCTTTCAAAACTTGATGTACAAAAAACACCATATCATCATCGTCAACTATTTGGACACAATTATTTCCAGCATTGTAAGAGAGCTCAATATCATAGTCTTGGCCGATGTTGAACTTTTTCTTGACCACAGTAACAAGTTGTGCGTATGTAATATTTTTTAGAAGTGATACACCAAATGTTAAATCTCCACAAACCAAAAATACACTAACTTTACCACTCATGTTTTTTAGGCTAAACGAATTTTAGACCACACAGTTGTGTATGTGAAACAATATAATAGAATTGTAATTCGCACATTTGGCCAATTCGCACATTCGCACATCTGAAACTTAAATTTCATACCTACTATTGGCACCTTTAATTAAATATCATACCTACCATTGGTACCTTTAATTAAATATCATACTTACCACATATTTATTGCGGTACTTTTTATTAAATAACCTTTGACTTTTTTAGTGGTAAAAAATTACAGCTGGAGTCTTAATTATATAGTTCGCACATTCGCACATCCACAAAATTATATACGTTATAAAACTTTACAACCACCGATTATTAAAACACATTTGAACATTTGGCCAATTCGCACATTCGCACATTTAAAAATTATATACGTTATAAAACTTTACCACCACCCATTATTAAAACAAATCTTTTACAACCACTATATTTGTATAAGAGACGTTGTCATGGTACTATATTCCTTGTAGAAGCAATAATTATATATTTCGCACATTTGGCCAATTCGCACATTCGCACATCCAAAAATTATATACGTTATAAAACTTTACCAACACCAATTATTAGAACACATATTTTATAACCACTATATTTGTATAAGAGACGTTGTCTTGGTACTATATGCCTTGTAGAAAATTTGGCCAATTCGCACATTCTCACATTCAAAAAATTATATACGTTTGGAATAAAATTCGTCTAATTTAGTTGTTTTATATTGTTTAATTGTTCAATATCATATCACATCTAACACCATAAATTCCATTAAAAAACTAGATAAACAAATTACATAACTTAAAATTAAACAATGATTACACTTGACTACAACCAACACCAGTTCCATTGTTAGGAACCGTATCCTTGGGGAAAACCTTAACCACATTTCTTATTGTAATGTTAAGATAGTGATTGCCAGATTGTTTGGGAGAAAAAACAGAAACATTATGAAGTACCAAAACAGCTCCGACGGTAATCTCCTTTTCAAACCTCTCATCCTTAATCACTTTGTGATGTATTGTTCCTAAAATTAAACCTGAAATGTCTTTCAATGTTGTCGTTAGATCACCTAACACATTTGGAGTACAAGACTTGATTATCGCAACAACCTTTTCAAGTTTCCCTTTCTTAAGAAATTGTTTGATATCGGCAAAACAACCGATCATGATACCGCCATCAAGTTTCACATACTCAACGGCCCTAACCCATGGCCCAGTATTAAAATCGGAATCCTCACCCACATCATTAACTACTTTCCTAATGTACTCCTGTGTCATTACCTCATCATCTACACCTTCCGGAATATTATCCGTTTGAACTAGACCTACAGGACCTCGTATTATACTTACCTCACTTCTTCACAATTTTCAAATTTAGAGAATCCAGATGAAAATATGTTTTGTGTGGTGGCGGATAGTCGGAGATCAGAGTCGTCCACATCAAGTAATTCTTCCCAGTTTGGTGGTGAATTCATTTTCAAGATTAGTTTGTGGCAACTAAAAATTAAAAAATGTTTTTGTAGGAATTCAGTATGTTAGTACCTATTATTTATAGTTATAGTTATTAACTTGTATAATTCGCACATTTGGCCAATTCGCACATTCGCACATTTGACCAATTCGCACATTCGCACATCTGAACCTTAATTTTCATATCTACCTTGACATTATTGTGGTACCTTTAATTTAATTTCATACCTACCATTGGTACCTTTAATTAAATATCATACCTACCATTGATACCTTTAATTAAATATCATACTTTCCACATATTTATTGTGGTACTTTTAATTAAATTACCTTTGACTTTTTTAGTGGTAAAAAATTACTACTGGAGTTTTAATTATATAGTTCGAACATTTGTCCAATTCGCACATTCGCATATCCAAAAAATTATATACGTTATAAAACTTTACAACCACTGATTATTAAAACACATCTTTTATAACCACTATATTTGTATAAGAGATGTTTTTCATGGTACTATATGCCTTGTAGAAACTAATATTAGATACTTCGCACATTTGTCCAATTCGCACATCCAAAAAATTATATACGTTATAAAACTTTACCACCACAAATTATTAAAACACATCTTTTATAACCACTATATTTGTATAAGAGACGTTGTCATGGTACTATATGCCTTGTAGAAGCAATAATTATATAGTTCGCACATTTGGCCAATTCGCACATTCGCACATCCAAAAAGTATATACGTTATAAAACTTTACCAACACCAATTATTAGAACACATATTTTATAACTACTTGATTTGTATAAGAGTCGTAGTCATGGTACTATATGCCTTGTATGTCCAATAATGATATACTTCGGACATTTGTCCAATTCGCAAATTCGCACATCCAAAAAATTATATACGTTATAAAACTTTACCACCACCCATTATAAAAACACATCTTTTATAACCACTATATTTGTATGAGAGACGTTGTCATGGTACTATATGCCTTGTAGAAGCAATAAATATATAGTTCGCACATTTGGCCAATTCGCATATTCGCACATCCAAAAAGTATATACATTATAAAACTTTACCAACACCAATTATTAGAACACAAATTTTATAACTACTAGATTTGTATAAGATTCGTAGTCATGTTACTATATGCCTTGTATGTCCAATAATGATATACTTCGCACATTCGCACATCCAAAAAATTATATACGTTATAAAACTTTACCACCACCCATTATTAAAACACATATTTTATAACCACTATATTTGTAAAAGAGACGTTGTCATGGTACTATATGCATTGTAGAAGCAATAAATATATAGTTCACACATTTGGCCAATTCGCATATTCGCACATCCAAAAAGTATATACGTTATAAAACTTTACCAACACCAATTATTAGAACACATATTTTATAACTACTAGATTTGTATAAGAGTCGTAGTCATGGTACTATATGCCTTGTATGTCCAATAAAGATATACTTCGCACATTTGTCCAATTCGCACATCCAAAAAATTATATACATTATAAAACTTTACAACCACCGATTATTAAAACACATATTTTATAACTACTAGATTTGTATAAGAGTCGTAGTCATGGTACTATATGCCTTGTATAAACAATAATTATATACTTCGCACATTTGTCCAATTCGCACATTCGGATAATACGTAAAAATTCATTTTTAACACAAACTTAAATTTTATTAATAAGTAAAATAGTAAATAGAGTAAAAACATTACATAAACATAGCTTAATACCTAAGCATAAACTTAAATTTTAGAAATTCGGATTATCCCAAGTTGCTGAGTTGTCTGACCGGTAACCATCGTCGTACGGAGAGTAGTTCGCAAACTTGCTCTCTTCGTACTCTGCTACCAATCTGCTAAACTCCCGCTCCTTACTCTCGTCCCACCCCGTATTGTCTTCAGAACCTAGCCCAACAAATCTTGGTGCCACAGAAGAAGTTGATGCACCTTGCCCAAATTGTCGGTTCTGTTGTTTTACAGAACCAACTTCCACATTTTCCTCAAAACTCCATCGGATCTTGTTGCTGATTTGGTCCTGAATCTGTGAAACGCAACCCCACAACGTATCACTAATTGCTCCGTATTTGCTAGCTTCATCGTTAAAAAACTTGTCGAACACAGATTTTCATTCTTTAGAGATGTCTCTTCAGTCTGCGTATTGTTGTCTCAATCTTTGTTTATGTGCCTTTGCAACCTCAAATTGCTTGATAACTTCGATCAGAGCTTTTTGGCGAGCCGCATCGTCTTTTTCGGCTACTTCTTTTATATACTTTTGCATTTCTTCGACGGTATGGGGGAGACGGCATGCCATTTTGAAAAGAGAAAAAGTGTAAGATAAGTATGCGATAATTGTGAGAGAAGTATGCTTTTTTGACAGTGTTGTTTGAGGGTGTTGTGTATTTATAAACAATAAGTATATAATTCGCACATTCGCACATTTAGCCAGTTTGCACACTCGCTCTATGTAATTAAATACATTTTAACTTTACAACAATCACACATTTATGACATTGTCCTTTTAATTAAATTTCAAACCTACCACATATTTATGGGGCTACTTTAAATTAAATTAAATTTCAAACCTACCACATATTCTACCACATATTCAACTATATACGTTATAAAACTTTAGTCAAGTCGCACATTCGCGATGTTCACAAAAGATGGGGGTTGTACTTGCGATGTTTACAAAAGATGTTTCAATACATGGAGGTTAGCTACGCAACCTAAACTCCTACCAAACCTAATCTGTTATCCAACCAAGATGCGCAACCATCCACCTAAACATATGCAACCAAAGTTCACAACCAAAAATGACATAGTGAATGTATACATACCTACCTGCATATGCACCCAAGGTGCACAACCGAATGACATAGTTATCCTAGTGACATATTGTTTACAAACTGACTAATTGTTAACCAAAATGACTTGTTAGCCTACCTGCACATTCACACAAATGACTAATCTTTCAACAACTTTTTATCTTCAATGGAAATCACCTTTTTGTATTTCCAAAAGAAAGAAGTCATCTGTTCATGATAGGCAAGAGCGAAGTCGAATGGATCAGCCACCATCAATGGAAGATTGTGTGTTAACCGGTACAGAAATATGCATACCCATATACCACTATCCCCGTAATAACCTGATTGTTGAGGCACATCTTCGGCATATTCAAAAGTTATTGAATAATTGTTTAGATCAATGTTTTTTTTGGCCATTACCTCACTGTCTGCCAAATAACCTGGTATTACGCTTCCAAAGATGGCCATCAAATCATTCCACCATGAGCTTCCTTCGTTATCGGGACCCCCAAGGCTATCGTAAATTTTAACCAAACCTGATCTGATGTGCAGCACTCCAAGGGCCCAATGAATATTAGGCTCATTGATAGGGATATAAACCTGCAGTATCAAATGTGTGTTAAAAAAAGTAACTTCGGAATCTAACCACTAAAGTAATTCACCCTCAAGCAAAAACATAACCAATATTGACTCTGCATATAGAACTTAACCAACTATCATAACCAATATTGGCAGCCGAAACAAATATTTGGGTATGATCCCAGAAATCAAATTAGCATCTAGATAAATTCTTTATATGATAAACCACACTACTTCTTTATCAAATAAAACAAGGTATCAAGGAGTTACGGACACTCGTGTTGAATGAGATAATGAAGGCGTGTGGCCTGTCATGAACAATACACACAGTATCATTATCGGATTCAACACGTCTCAGTTATTAAGGTTGATATACCTAAGATTGTAGATGGGTTCCATTGCTAAATAGGAACACCGTCCTTAGTACCATTTGAGATACTTGATCCTGATCGCCAGGTTTGGGTATACAATCAGCTTCCATTCTCGAAAGAGCCAAACCTTGTGATCAAGATCAAACACGCAAACTTGTAATCCTTTTAGAGAGAAAAAGGGGGATCGAAAAAGGTCACTGCTTATACAAAAAAGATGAGGTTCATCATCTTGAATTCAATAACAAAAAAAGCATACATGAACCCATTGACAATTCAGTTATCTTGGATTACTTAACGACTAAAACATACGAGTAGCATAGAAAAATTCACCTTTTGGGCCAGTTGACAGTTTACCAACGAGTTACTGAAAATTGGATTCAGACTTGCTACCCCTTTCAATTTGTGATGATTTAACTGGTGTCCTTTAACGTGGTGGTGGCATAGATTTTGGAATTACATGTGTAGAACGGATTTTTTTACGGGAGGAACATTTTAGCTTATTTGCACCCGAAGAAAGCTTTGCAACTGCATCACAACTTAGATATTTTCTTCTCCCAGTCGGTTAGGATACTCAAATCACACACAAATCAAGTCGTCCGTAGATATAATTGCCAGTAATCAAATTGTTTGGGCAGATATAACCTCCTTATTTGAATATGGTTTCCATTGCGAATATGAAGACCCTCCTTAGTACCATTTGAGATGCTTGATCCTGATCGCCAGGTTTTGGTCGACAATCAGCTTCCATTCTCGAAAGAGCCAAACCTTGTGATCAAGATCAAACACGCAAACTTGTAATCCTTTTAGAGAGAAAAAGGGGGATCGAAAAAGGTCACTGCTTATACAAAAAAGATGAGATTCATCATCTTGAATTCAATAACAAAAAAAGCATACATGAACCCATTGACAATTCAGTTATCTTGAATTACTTAACGACTAAAACATACGAGTAGCATAGAAAAATTCACCTTTTGGGCCAGTTGACAGTTTACCAACGAATTACTGAAAATTGGATTCAGACTTGCTACCCCTTTCAATTTGTGATGATTTAACTGGTGTCCTTTAACGTGGTGGTGGCATAGATTTTGGAATTACATGTGTAGAACGGATTTCTTTACGGGGGGAACATTTTAGCTTATTTGCACATGAAGAAAGCTTTGCAACTGCATCACAACTTAGATATGGTGTTCTCCCAGTCGGTTATGATACTGAAACACACACAAATCAAGTCGTCCGTAGATATAATTGCCAGTAATCAAATTGTCCTTACAATTTGATTACTGGAAATTATATCTACGGACGACTTGATTTGTGTGTGATTTGAGTATCATAACCGACTCGAAGAAGAAAATATCTAAGTTGTGATGCAGTTGCAAAGCTTTCTTCGGGTGCAAATAAGCTAAAATGTTCCCCCCGTCAAAAAATCTGTTCTACACATGTAATTCCAAAATCTATGCCACCACCACGTTCAAGGACACCAGTTAAATCATCACAAATTGAAAGGGGTAGCAAGTCTGAATCCAATTTTCAGTAACTCGTTGGTAAACTGTCAACTGGCCCAAAAGGTGAATTTTTCTATGCTACTCGTATGTTTTAGTCGTTAAGTAATTCAAGATAACTGAATTGTCAATGGGTTCATGTATGCTTTTTTTGTTATTGAAATCAAGATGATGAACCTCATCTTTTTTGTATAAGCAGTGACCTTTTTTGATCCCCCTTTTTCTCTCTAAAAGGATTACAAGTTTGCGTGTTTGATCTTGATCACAAGGTTTGGCTCTTTCGAGAATGGAAGCTGATTGTCGACCAAAACCTGGCGATCAGGATCAAGCATCTCAAATGGTACTAAGGAGGGTCTTCATATTCGCAATGGAAACCATATTCAAATAAGGAGGGTATATCTGCCCAAATAATTAAGCTTTTTTTACTTAATGTATACCAAATATAATGTAAACTAGGCTTCATAAGTACACATAATATAAGTGGTGCGTGAACTAAAACAGCTAGACAACATAATGATAGAACTTAACATCTTACCTTTTCAACATTTTCGTCACACCAAGGCACACCAAAAAGACTACCATTTCCATAATAAGCCGGCAGACCTTTATCTCGACAAAGCTGTTGGATAAAAAAGGGCCGACCATTACCCAGTCCGCATCAGCAGGTCTAAAGTTCCACAGATACCAGACCCATGCATCGATGTGCTGCGATGTCAAAGTATAAAAAAAATATTACATTAGCAACATGACATGTAAAAAAAGTATTACATTAGCAAAATGACATGTAAGGGAATAATAAGATTTAATCAGATTTCTGTTTCAATTTCTGCTACATTTCTATAGCCAAATTCAATGGCATCATCATCTTAAGCATAAATCTATGGGTATACATATTAAGCATGATAATTATAACAGCATTTAACAACTTCTTTAAATATTAATTACGTACCGAATCAGATAGCCATCCTTTTCTATAGCCGTCCTTGGCCACTAAAGCAGCCCAAAAATTGCTATATAGGTTTCCTTCAAACCATGGAAGATTAAAGGTCATCTCCTTCCTTGACCGCAAGAACTGTGTTATGTCTGTATGATTATTCACTTGGTGGGTCGGGGAGCCTTCAGGACGATTTAATTGCTGTGAAAAATTTTTGATGCGAAATAAATTGGTTACTATGCTGAACTACTACAATCAGGTGGAATATATGTAAGCTAACCATAGATGTAACACCCCCAAAATCGGATCCAGCGGAAGCATACATGTAGCTGGGGTGCAACTCAATTGGTATCATAACACAAGTGCAAAGAACGGTTTTCATCTCATTCATTTAGAATAAAATAGTTTAACAAAAATGTTGATTTACATTGTAAAAAGTAGTTCGGAATTAGGCCCTTGAAAATATCATTTAAAACGGTCCCTTATGAATATCAGAGTCTTCTATGACCATGCCGTGCCCTGCCAAAACCTCCAGTAGCGTGCCTTTGCTTAATACCTGAGAATACATGCTAAAGTGTCAACACGAGGTTGGTGAGTTCATAGAGTTTGTATTAAAATAGTTGAAAAAGCCTTCAAAGAATGTTTCCACAGCAAAGGCATTGTAAATCCACTCAGTTCCAAGCCCCGGCCATACAAGACTCGCAACCTGTGTGTTTACAACCCACTGCTAACATATAGTATGATTAAGTCAAATGTGTATACGATATATGCACGCTTAATGTAAAGTTTAATAGCCTACTGAACCTCACGACAAGAATAAGCAAGAATGCTTCATAGCTGGATTATATTCACCCAAGGCCATGAATCGCGGGCCAAGGGTGGGGGTGTCAACCCGATAGTACTATCAATACCTCTCCGTCGGCTCCATCCAGGAGTTAAACAGTGGTGAAAGAATATAGCGTATAGAATAGTTTTCCACATTAAGTCATATATCGCAATAAAACTACACATCATGTTTAAGTGTATAAAAGTATAGCATAGCATATGAGTAAAATCGTCTTGAGTAAAAGCAAATAGTTTAAGCATGTATCTCCCCCAAAGAGTTTAAAACAAGTATAAAAATAGGGGCTATGAAACTCACCTGGTACGATAGTTACGAAGACAAAAGTGGTTATGATGGAAATGAGGCTCGGTCTCTAACCGCGACCTATAATGAACGAATGATACGATCTACTTAGATTATGAGGGGATGCGATGAATGTACATGCACATGAAGCCTATACCACTCGTAGCTTGAAAATAAGTGTTAGCGTTGAGTTATAGCGTTGCCATAACTTAAGAGAATATGTCCAATTAGATTCATAATTAGTTGTTATACTTAGAGTATATTTGCTATTAGAAGTTATCAAATATATATATATAGTTCGCCTAGTTTCAAAAGTACATATCTTGATCGTTATAAGCTTGTTTTCTACGTTCTTTACATCCCCGGAATCGTGGGACAACGTACTAACATATTTTTGATAAGTCGGGACGGCTAGATCAAGTTTTATGCCCAAAACAGCCCGTGACAACTGTTCATCAGCAAAGGATTTTCAGAAAAATAGTTTTCGTCGTTAACTTCGGAAAATCATATCTCCTTCGTTATAAACTCGTTTTTATCCCCGTTTTCGGCCATAGTTTCGTATCGGAAAGTATTTTCTAAATATTTGGTCCAAAATTACCCAGGAATCCCTGATCTTTCCACGTTTTGCAAAAATGGACAGCAACTTTCTATAAGTGTCAAAACTTGGTTTTCCCAGTTACTGACTTGTCTAAAAACCAACCAAACAACTTCAAATCAACTCAAATCCTACCATACACCTTCTTAGGGTGTCATGGGTTCCTAAACATCACCAACCTTGGTGGATCTCTTGAGGATGTTAATAAAACTTATGGATCTACTTATATTAAGTATCTAGGGTTCGTAAGTTATAAAAAGTGTAAATAGAGTGGTATAAACTAACATATGCATATAGATCTTGAATAAACAACATGAAACTAGAAAAATGAAAGTATGAAAAGATCAACAAGTGATCTTGAAGCTTACTTGATGATTGGATGAGTTTTGAAGATGATTATGTAAAGAACCTAGGGTTTTATCACAAAACCCTAACAAGGAATGAAAGTATAGCATGATTATGACTTGATCTTCAAAAATTGATGGATCTTGCTTGGTTTCTTGTTCTTGGCCGATCCATATGGAGAGAAAAGAAAGAGATGGGCTTTTCTTTTAGTTACTTGAAATATGGTAAGTTTTATGTGTAAATATTGTAAAGTCTTTATGGTCTTTGCAAATTAAATATCACATGGACTAGGGGAAAACCATGGGCCGGATTTTGGGGAAGAAAAAGGGGGGTGGGTAGATCTTGTAAGGATTTTGTAAGAGATTGTGTAGATATTTAGTGTTTTAAGTGATACCGGGTACCGAGTTTGCTAGAAATAAAGTTTAACGGTACCAAATAAAATATGACGACGTTGAAATAATTATGATATTACATTCCTGGTAAGAATCGGGTGTTAAAATAATTGTCGTGTTGAGATATCGTGATCCGACGAAATTTTCAGCGTATACCGGGAAATATAGCAACAGGTCTCAAAACACCGGGTAAATTAATAATATAATTTTTATATCATTATAATGAGTATGAAAATATATTAGGATCATAGACGAGAGTATCGGGTATATTGTTAGTAGTAAAACTGAGTGGTAATCGTTAATTACAAATTAAGCATACGTAATTTGAAATGATGCATGATGAACATGAATAGTGTTTTTCTCTCGGGATGAATAGTGTCATGTGAATAGTGGCACTTCTCGGAATCACAAACGGACTCCAAAAACGATGAATAGTAAAATGATGAATAGTGGTCGGTGAATAGTAAACAATGAATAGTAACCGATGAATAGTAAATTGTCGAGGTTCGGAAAAATGGCCTGAAATTACGAGTTGTGACAGTCTCCACCCGTTAAAGGAATTCAGTCCCTGAATTCAGCTCGCTCGTTCTACGTACGTATGTTCTCGTGGTCGGGTTTTATGGGGGTAAACTTTCCCATGATCGAGCAAAGCCTTCAAAAGACCTCTAGGTAACCGATTTTTACTTAATCCCACAACTCATCAAACAAGAACTGTCATGGGATTAGGCTAAATCGATTTGTAGGTTGTCGATTCAAATTTAATCTCACAACTCATCAAACAAGAACTGTCATGAGATTAAACTGAATCGGCTCGGGTAACAACTTGATTCCAGTTTGATCCTCGCAACTCATCAAACAAGAACTGTCACTTAGATCAAACTAGGAACAAGTGGTTTGAAGGAGGTCTTTTGTAAATTTGGCTCGATTATGGAATTGCTTACACCGATCAAATCAATCCGGACATAATTCCATTATAACTACTCTCAGTATTGCAAAATTCATCTCTGAGCAGGGCATAGGTAGTCAGCCTATGTCCAACTGTCCCGGGTTGAATATAGGTGACGAGTCTATATTCCACCGAGGTTCAATGAATTTTGGAATACTCAGCTTAGTTATAATAATACTATGTCCTTCACATATAAAGGGCGGTTCAAAAGACTAAGGCAGGTGATCAGGCTTGAGGTCGAATGATGAAACTACGTAAGATAAAGGTATAACGCTGCGACGTGCATGATATGTAAGCATACTTATATGGAATACAATTATAGTAATCAAAGAGAGTAAGTGAGTATAAATGATTTGGTAATAAGACACAAATCTTATTAAATATGTCAGCAACAAACCACAATGAGGCATCAGCTTGGCAGGCAGGCACGTGGCGGTCATAGGGTTAAGTTTTCGTAAAAGTAGCTATAGTTTAGGTTTTAAAATTACCCAGTTCTCTATAGCCAAGGCTCTGATACCAATCTGTAACACCCCCAAAATCGGATCCAGCGGAAGCATACATGTAGCTGGGGTGCAACTCAATTGGTATCATAACACAAGTGCAAAGAACGGTTTTCATCTCATTCATTTAGAATAAAATAGTTTAACAAAAATGTTGATTTACATTGTAAAAAGTAGTGCGGAATTAGGCCCTTGAAAATATCATTTAAAACGGTCCCTTATGAATATCAGAGTCTTCTATGACCATGCCGTGCCCTGCCAAAACCTCCAGTAGCGTGCCTTTGCTTAATACCTGAGAATACATGCTAAAGTGTCAACACGAGGTTGGTGAGTTCATAGAGTTTGTATTAAAATAGTTGAAAAAGCCTTCAAAGAATGTTTCCACAGCAAAGGCATTGTAAATCCACTCAGTTCCAAGCCCCGGCCATACAAGACTCGCAACCTGTGTGTTTACAACCCACTGCTAACATATAGTATGATTAAGTCAAATGTGTATACGATATATGCACGCTTAATGTAAAGTTTAATAGCCTACTGAACCTCACGACAAGAATAAGCAAGAATGCTTCATAGCTGGATTATATTCACCCAAGGCCATGAATCGCGGGCCAAGGGTGGGGGTGTCAACCCGATAGTACTATCAATACCTCTCCGTCGGCTCCATCCAGGAGTTAAACAGTGGTGA
This sequence comes from Artemisia tridentata subsp. tridentata, assembly GCA_021014915.2. NCBI lineage: Eukaryota > Viridiplantae > Streptophyta > Magnoliopsida > Asterales > Asteraceae > Artemisia > Artemisia tridentata. The sequence goes on from CP139508.1 coordinate 251,468,107, forward strand.
AAGAATATAGCGTATAGAATAGTTTTCCACATTAAGTCATATATCGCAATAAAACTACACATCATGTTTAAGTGTATAAAAGTATAGCATAGCATATGAGTAAAATCGTCTTGAGTAAAAGCAAATAGTTTAAGCATGTATCTCCCCCAAAGAGTTTAAAACAAGTATAAAAATAGGGGCTATGAAACTCACCTGGTACGATAGTTACGAAGACAAAAGTGGTTATGATGGAAATGAGGCTCGGTCTCTAACCGCGACCTATAATGAACGAATGATACGATCTACTTAGATTATGAGGGGATGCGATGAATGTACATGCACATGAAGCCTATACCACTCGTAGTTTGAAAATAAGTGTTAGCGTTGAATTATAGTGTTTCCATAACTTAAGAGAATATGTCCAATTAGATTCATAATTAGTTGTTATACTTAGAGTATATTTGCTATTAGAAGTTATCAAATATATATATATAGTTCGCCTAGTTTCAAAAGTACATATCTTGATCGTTATAAGCTTGTTTTCTACGTTCTTTACATCCACGGAATCGTGGGACAACGTACTAACCTATTTTTGATAAGTCGGGACGGCTAGATCAAGTTTTATGCCCAAAACAGCCCGTGACAACTGTTCATCAGCAAAGGATTTTCAGAAAAATAGTTTTCGTCGTTAACTTCGGAAAATCATATCTCCTTCGTTATAAACTCGTTTTTATCCCCGTTTTCGGCCATAGTTTCGTATCGGAAAGTATTTTCTAAATATTTGGTCCAAAATTACCCAGGAATCCCTGATCTTTCCACGTTTTGCAAAAATGGACAGCAACTTTCTATAAGTGTCAAAACTTGGTTTTCCCAGTTACTGACTTGTCTAAAAACCAACCAAACAACTTCAAATCAACTCAAATCCTACCATACACCTTCTTAGGGTGTCATGGGTTCCTAAACATCACCAACCTTGGTGGATCTCATGAGGATGTTAATAAAACTTATGGATCTACTTATATTAAGTATCTAGGGTTCGTAAGTTATAAAAAGTGTAAATAGAGTGGTATAAACTAACATATGCATATAGATCTTGAATAAACAACATGAAACTAGAAAAATGAAAGTATGGAAAGATCAACAAGTGATCTTGAAGCTTACTTGATGATTGGATGAGTTTTGAAGATGATTATGTAAAGAACCTAGGGTTTTATCACAAAACCCTAACAAGGAATGAAAGTATAGCATGATTATGACTTGATCTTCAAAAATTGATGGATCTTGCTTGGTTTCTTGTTCTTGGCCGATCCATATGGAGAGAAAAGAAAGAGATGGGCTTTTCTTTTAGTTACTTGAAATATGGTAAGTTTTATGTGTAAATATTGTAAAGTCTTTATGGTCTTTGCAAATTAAATATCACATGGACTAGGGGAAAACCATGGGCCGGATTTTGGGGAAGAAAAAGGGGGGTGGGTAGATCTTGTAAGGATTTTGTAAGAGATTGTGTAGATATTTAGTGTTTTAAGTGATACCGGGTACCGAGTTTGCTAGAAATAAAGTTTAACGGTACCAAATAAAATATGACGACGTTGAAATAATTATGATATTACATTCCTGGTAAGAATCGGGTGTTAAAATAATTGTCGTGTTGAGATATCGTGATCCGACGAAATTTTCAGCGTATACCGGGAAATATAGCAACAGGTCTCAAAACACCGGGTAAATTAATAATATAATTTTTATATCATTATAATGAGTATGAAAATATATTAGGATCATAGACGAGAGTATCGGGTATATTGTTAGTAGTAAAACTGAGTGGTAATCGTTAATTACAAATTAAGCATACGTAATTTGAAATGATGCATGATGAACATGAATAGTGTTTTTCTCTCGGGATGAATAGTGTCATGTGAATAGTGGCACTTCTCGGAATCACAAACGGACTCTAAAAATGATGAATAGTAAAATGATGAATAGTGGTCGGTGAATAGTAAACAATGAATAGTAACTGATGAATAGTAAATTGTCGAGGTTCGGAAAAATGGCCTGGAATTACGAGTTGTGACAATAGAAATGTATACGTACCTCTTTCCAATCTTCAAGAACAAGGTCAGATCCATCTTCTCCAACCCAAGACGTTATCTTGGATTTATAGATCCTAGAGCTAGGACGAGCCTTTCTGGTCCTTCTTGGTGTAGTATCTGGAGGAGGTGTGTAAGGAGAAGACAAATGTTTGCTCTTCTTCCTCTCCCGTTCAAATGGCACTCTTACGGTTTTAACAGAAACATCGTTGATCACTGAATCACATTCCGCATCAGCATTTGTCACACCAACATCCATCTGCTCGTTATCCTGAAACTGATAAGTAACCAATTAATTTTTCATGGAACTGAGATACAAAAAAAAAAATATTTATATGATGCATCAAAACACCAATGCAAAGTCTGTTGCCCCTATTTAAACATATGGAACTGAGATACAAAAAAATACTTAATATGTGCATCACATGACCAAACAAGTTACCTAGGGTTATAAATTTTGCATAACTAAGCCGTAACATAAGCTCGCTTAAGAATATTGCATAACTAATCCCTCTCATTGCAAATTAATACTCAGCGCCTAATATGTGCATCACATGAACAAAAATCTTTAAATGATGCAATATGAAACTTGTGCATAGCAGATTATCAGAAAGAGAGGAAAAGTCAATCAATTCCATCAACTCATCTGCTGAATCCTGAAACAATAAATAAATACAATCATTTGATGAAAAAACATGAATAATTCCACTCAATATCATTTACAGTAAACCAAATATAATATTTACCTTTGTAGTTGGCTTAACAAGTACGTCTTCAACAGGAGGATCTTCTTCCATCGGTTCCTTAACGGATGACTTTAAAAAAGGAAAAAAATTAGTAAATACATAAATAAACAAATCATATATGTTAACGACTATTTATTAAAACACAAACCTTTGATTCTTCAATATTTGGCTGCTCAACATCAACATCAGCAACCTCTAAAACAGACTCTACAATGGGCTCCTTAACAGCAACATTTGGCTGCTCAACATCAACATCAGCAACCTCTACAACAGACTCTACAATGGGCTCCTTAGCAGCAACATTTGGCTCCTCAACGTCAACATCAGCAACATTGGCCTCCTTGTCATCAACAATTGGCTGCTCTACCATAGGCTCCTTAACACCAAACTTTGAATTCAAGGTAAATTAAACTTTCCAAATAGTTTATCATACTCATACACTAACCGTTAGTGGGAAATTAAAGCTCACAAAATTTTGCAAAAATAATTTACAAGATTGTGTGTACCGCCATGCACTAAGTCTTCGCAAGATCACATGCTGTCAAAACAGTTGCCCGTGTAGTTCGAACCTGATCGGGAGTACATACTACCTCCGTCGTGGCTTAATCACAAGCAGGGTGGATAATCTGAGGCCCGATATCTGAGCCCAACTCTACAGGGTTAAGTAAACGACCATCCATGGTTCAAGGTCGCCCGGAATCACCCCTTGATCCGTTTACCCTAGTTGTTTCCCATAGAATAGCCGATTACCACCAGAATGATACAACACTTGGATCGATTGCAAAGACAAAAGAAAAAGGTTTCCAACACTTCAAAATTGTTCTGTAAAATTATGTGAACTTTTATTCCCCAAAACAGCCATCTAACTATGTAATAGTTTATTCAAAGCAATAGAAATCAAATAATAGATAACGATACAATAACCCTAACCCTAACCCTAAAAAAACCTAACCCTAAAAAACCATAATTTTAAGAGATAATATGTAAGACATTGTGGGGCTTAAGACCGGAAAAAGGTAAACACACAACTTTGTAAAATTATGTGAACTTTTATTCCCCAAAACAGCCATCTAACTATGTAACAGTTTATTCAAAGCAATAGAAATCAAATAACAGATAACGATACAATAACCCTAACCCTAACCCTAAAAAAACCTAACCCTAAAAAACCATAGTTTTAAAAGATAATATGTAAGACATTGTGCGGCTTAAGACCGAAAAAAGGTAAACACACAACTTTGAATTCAAGGTAAATTAAAATTAACAAATAGATTATCATGTCCATACACTAACCGTTAGTGGAAAATTAAAGCTCACAAAATTTTGCAAAATAATTAACGAGATTGTGCGTACCGCCATGCACTAAGTCTTCGCAAGATCACAAGCTGTCAAAACAGTTGCCCGTGTAGTTCGAGCCTGATCGGGAGTACAGACTAACTCCGCCGTGGCTTAATCACAAGCAGGATGAATAATCTGAGGCCCGATATCTGAGCCCAACTCTACAGGGTTAAGTAAGCCGACTATCTATGGTTCAAGGTCTCCCGGAATCACCCTTTGATCCGTTTACCCTAGTTGTTTCCCATAGAATAGCCGATTACCACCGGAATGATACAACACTTGGATCGATTGCAAAGACAAAAGCAAAAGGTTTCCAACGCTCGCACTTGAAAATTGTTTTGTAAAATTATGTGAACTTTTATTCCCCAAAACAGCCATCTAACTATTCAGGTATTAATTACCAAAACCTGAAAATAAAAAAACTAACATGTTTAATTGGTTTGTGATTTCACAACAATTATATTTTTTTTTAAAATTTAAGACAGCATGAGCCTTCCATAGGCTCCTTAACAGTAAATACATACCTGTGAATCCTGAACAACATGTGTACCCTCACTGGACCCCTCAGCAGGAGCAGTCAAAATCTTACCTGATTGGAATAACTTCTCTAGAAAAACTACACGACCTTCCAAACCAACCATCTTCTTTATCAGCTGTTTCTTGCTCATCCTCTTAGTCTCTTCATCCAAATCCACATCACTTGATTCACCATCATCAGAAATCCCTTCAACAACACTCGTATGCACCACAGTACGGATACGTACCTCTGTGCGAACTTCTTTTCTACGAGTCTTTCTAGCACCCCTGGCCTTGATCTTATCTCTTTTAGACGGTTTGAATGTACTCGAAGGGGATCCACCAGCTACGTCGAAATATTTTACACTTGAGGTGAACCAAGGAGATGCCTTCTCAAAATCTGTTGGAATCAAGGATTGTACGGGTGTTGTTACATAAAAAAGCTTCTCATAATCAGATTTGTTACACCCTGTCACATTAGCCCAAGAAACCCCCCTTGGAATAGCCCTGGCATCTTTCTCCCACCATAGCCTGGCTTGAGGAAATGTTTCAAGAACAAAAATCTGTAATGTAAAAAACATTTCAGTTAGATGGAACAAAGTACTTATCAAGTACAAAAATCTGTAATGAAAGAACAAAAGCGTTTAGATGCATTTCTGTTTATCAATCATTCGCACACAAGTATTTCCATAGACAAAGATATATATCCTTCAAATATCAAAATGCAAGATAAACCTTAAGATCATAACCACTTATATATAGCCACTCATGCTAATATGACTATAGACAAAGATGCTCAACATCTTCAGGCCACTCATGCTCCATTGATAGAAATATGTATTCATGTGTCGCCAACGAAAGCCAGCCACAATGGAACATCTTCTGCCCAATCATATTTCTTATGCTTTTTTCTCTATTTCTAGTTCACGGCGTTTTGCCTCTAGTGCTTTTTATTCCATCTGCTTTCGTACAATGGCAACAATAGATTTTTCTCTTTGGTTACCATTGTACAAAAGCAGATGGAAGAAAAAGCACTAGAGGCAAAACGCCATGAACTAGAAAAAGAGAAAAACGCGCAAGGAATAGGAAAATCTTTGGTTGCCACTGTAAAAAAGCAGATGGAAGATCAAGCACTTATACATTTATTCAACTCATACCAAAGGTATGTTGAGCAGCCAAGGACTTATACATTATAAGTTTATTCAAATTTGAACATATAAAGGCTAGAAACCTATATTAAATGTACTTGAATTTCACAACAAGCAGATAAAAAATCGAACAATGAAATAACAACCACACATGTAAAACCATTATTAAACTCTCAAATTGACACATTCATATAAGAAAGTATACTAACCTTCAAGGCGAAAGCAAAACCGTATATGTTATACACAGCCTGGTATGCAGCCCCCTTTCTGGCATACCCATCCATATACTTGTCCCTCTTCTTAGTGACCAACATGTAAACCCGTTCATGGAATTCTTGCCACATGTGCTCCCCCCAAGGAAAAGAATTCCATGCCTCTAAATCATCGACTAGCACCACAATCTCATTGACAATCACATGCCGCAACTCTTGCCCCATGAAAACAAAATCACCAGCCAGAAGAAGGCACACACGAACAACATCCTCATCCGATAGGTGCTGAAATTGTTCACTATCAAGCATGGATTTAAGGTATTCCCCCTTCAAATACCTATACCCGGGGAACACGCTCTTCATAAAGCTAGACTCTATACCAGCCAAACTGTCTAACTCGATAGCTCCAAATCGAAAACCCGTAATCAGACAAAACTCTCTCCTGCCCAACTGTATAGTGTGTGGCCCAACATCAAAAATAAATGGGGTATCAAATGTTGGGTGGTCAACATACCTCTGGTGAAAAAGAAGGAAGTTCAAAATATGGTTATCATGATCAAAAGTTCTAATATCTAACCACGGACCAAAAACACTACGCCTGAACAGATTGTAACAACGTTTCCCCTTTGTAGATAGACGATCTTTTATTGTTGTCAGTAGCTTTAAATTAGTTCTAATAGTTACCCTCGCATTAACAACCTACAAAAAAATAATAAACAAGTTAACATTAAGAAGTAAAACATAAGTAATTCCAATACACTTTCATTCTATGACAAAATATTCATCTAGTATTCAGCTAATCAACATTAACGCCAACAAGTAAACATACAATAATCAAAATCTACAAATTCATCTAAGCAGATAAACATTTGATATTTGCATCTCCATACTTGCTTATCAGAATCTGCTTGATTCAGATAAGCACAAGCAATGCCATATGTGTTTGGTGTGTAAAATAAAAAATGGCATCGATAATGAATTTCTTCACACGCTTTGTATATTTTCTACCTCAATTATGGCCGCATCAACATCATCAACTCCTTGATCCTTATATAACTAAACTGCCTTCTTAACACATATCCCAGCCTCTATCAACTACCTCAAGTCTTAACACATATCCCAGCCTCTATTCATAAAATAGATACACAAAAACATTCAACAAAATATCTCAAGTCTTAACATATAGGATAACACTTAACATTATTTGAGTGTCGGGGGCCTCTTGAAAAAATGATATGGTGGTAGGGCGCCACCAATAACTTACAAAGCTGCATTTTTTTATATTTATTCACTGCATTTGCAACTAAATTAATCCAGGACTTGTAATTGTAACTTACATGCATTTGGCTTGTGATAACTTACAAACACTAACATCTATCTACAAACATGAAACACGAGTGTCCAAAACCTAAACAGTCTAACAGCTAAAAACTAAAGCTAAACACAAGAATACGCTAACAATCAAGAATCAAACTCTAACAATCCATATCCAAGTCATAAACAGTCTAACCGCTAAAAATTAAAGCTAAACACCAGTATACCCTCACAATCAAGCTCGAAAAAAAATCGAAAAAACCCTAACAATCAAGAATCAAACTCTAACAATCCATATCCAATTCCTAAACAGTCAAACCACTAAAATTTAAATCTAAACAACAGAATACGCTAACAATCAAGATCGAATAACTCAAAAAACCTTAACAATCAAGAATCAAACTCTAACAATCCATTTCCATACAAACCCTAACATTAGTCTAAACCCTAAGTGGGTATCGACACAAAACCGACTACAATCAAGAATAAAAAGAAGAAAATAACTCAAAGGTCATCCTCTTTTAACATCCTCTTCAACGCAAAACTAAATATAACAAAATAAAACACTTTCTTCAACACAACAATAAAAAAGTCAATGAAATATAACTTACATGCGTTCTGGCCATTTTTTTGATCGGTGATTTTGTATCGTCTCTTTGTGTTAGTTTGATCGTGTTTTTGATTAGTGTTTGAAAGTGTGTGTGTTAATTTGATAGTGTTTGTGTGGTTTTGATTTTAACAGTGTTTGTTAAAACACTTAAAATAATAGAAGTTAGCTAAGCACAAGTTTTAATATTTTTAAAATAGTATTGGTCTTACCCAATAAAGATATAAGTACAAAAGTAAGATTTTGGAAGATTTTATAGCCGTCGTTCGCACATTCGCACAACGTTGTTCGCACATTTGTTTTAAAAAGTCAACTGGGCACGTGGGGTATTTGGTGGGGTTAATCATTGGTGTGGTACCATTTTGTCGGACACGTGTCACTCATTTTATGGATTCGCACGTTCGCACATTCGCACATGACTCTTTTGGGAAATGCCCTTATTTTCATACCACAATATGAAAAAGTTTTTTTTCAACTACCATTTTGGTAATTAACCCTTACAACATTTACAGTTATCTAAAAGTTCGCATGCAATTGACCCCTGATGTTCAGATAATCATGATCATTTAATCGAACATAACACTGAAACCTGTGAAGAAGTTACAAGTCATCAGTCTATAATCCATTTTCCGCTGTGCAAGAGACTGAAGACAATTTGGCAAGATTTCAGAGAAACTTCTTCTACAAGCTCCAAGGCTATATCAAACGGGTTGTCAATTTGGGAGGGAGCATGTAAAAGAAAATGCCTCACTAATTGGGAGGGAGTAATACCCAATTAGGTCACTACAGTGATTCTACAAATAAGTCAAGCAAGCTGAGAAAGATACGAGAAGATCAAGAGCTGTGAAGACATCCTCAAAAGGAGACTGCTCTACTTCAGCATTGCTTTTATCATTGTTATGTAATTGTTAGGAATCATTGTAACCAATTCACGTATATCTCCAGCTGGAGGGAGATTGTTAGAAACAAAGCTGGACGATATTTACGTGAATTGGAAATAGACAACTAGTATGCATAAAGTGCAAGGACTAATAATGTAATACTCTTAAAGTTGTCTTTTTAGGCATATAAATACCCTTCAAGTTATCACTTGAAGGGTGTGGCTGTGTGTAAACTTTCAACACATAAATATTATCCAAAGTTTAACACTCCTCCTTCTCTCTAACTTCTCACTAAAATAAACATGGATCGATCATACTTTCATGAACCTCGACCTCCAGAAGGTCTTAAAAGTTGATTCTTGGTCTTTACAATTGGTATCAGAGATAACCGGGGGCGAACGTGGTGTGTTTGAGGCAAAAATGTGATTTTGTGGTGTGTTCTTGACTGTTACTGTTCATCAGTAGCAGTTTTGATGTCTTTGTGTTCGATGTTTGTGTTGTTTATCTTGAAATCGTTCACATATTAAAGATCAAAGGTTGTGTTTGTTTGGTGTTCTATCAAAGTGGGCTGTGAAGTTTACTTGTTCTTCACTTTAAACTTGGTTTGTTCTTTATTCCATAGATCGACTAGAATCATACATCTTTTATAAGATTTATGTTTTTAGTTGTTTATGTGAATTATTGAGTTGGTAAAAGTCAGTGAAAATAAGTAAAAAGTTGTCAGGGAAGATAAGGTTGCATGTGGGATTGTAAGGAAAAAGTCAAAAAGTGGTTGATAAAGCAAAAAATATCGCATTTGGCCTCTTCAGCGCGTTTATCGCAATTGCACAGAAAAACTGCGTTTTATCGCATTTGGGCTGTTTTATCGCAATTGAGACAAAAAGGTCTTATCGCAATTCATCGTCTGACTTTTTATCGCATTTCAGCAATCTTATCGCATTTGGTGTCTGCAAGGGGTTTATCGCAGTTGAGCCATTCTATCGCAATTGGGTCTCTGTCAGAGTTATCGCAGTTGGCATCAGATATCGCATTTCAAGTTTGTCCGATATCTTATCTCAATTGCGATATCGGTCAAAACACCAATTGCGATATCGGACAAAACTAACTTTTCAGTTTTGTCAATTTCAGTCCCTGTACTTTCCAGCAGCCTAAGGAAACATTCAACCCAAGTTTCGAGGCCTGAAATCGCTCCAGAATGAAGTTATTGAGGTTTTAAGTTTCCAGACCAAAATTTCACCATAACAACAAGACTTCACATCAACAACCAAACTACACCTTCATCATCACCACGTATAGCCGAAAAGATCCTGAACAAGAATCGCAATCAAATGACAATGGCTAAACTATCAACTGTGACTACAAGGATGATTCATTATTACTTATTTGAAGTTGAAGTGGAATATCACGGGTACGTGTACTTAGTATCTTGAAGATATCGGGGTTGGTTGGATGCATGATTCTTCGAGATCCTTGTTTGAGCATTTATTGACTAGTGATTAAGTCTTGGCTTATCTAGTTTTCATAGGTCAAGGGGAGGATGGACGAAGACCTAGTTAACTATCACTTTAAGGAGATACGTTGTAGTACTTAGTGTCACACAAAGATGTGGATAATTCAAGAGAGGTTCATATACAGTTAAGGAAGGATGGATGGGTATATGAAACGACCTATATGCTTTGAGGAGTTACATTGTAGTGCTCAGTATAGGTTCTTAGTCACACTATCGTGCAAGTTTAATTCACAAGTTTGGGTTATTCTACTTCAGTCTCAAGTTTGTTATAGTGGGTTTTCTCCATCAGTAGCCACTACATGAAGCCGTTATTTTTGATACAGGAGGTTAGACTGGGCGTATCGACATCTTCTCACGGACTAATATGATTCCTGATAAAGGGCTTCCAGTTTGCATTTCACGTACACAACATTATGCTGATTCCGATGAATCGTAATCATCAGGGGAGAGAAAGGTGTACATCGATGACGCAACTGGTATGCATTTCAAGTCTTACGAGTTGCTGAGGGCCTTTGATCGAGAAAAGATGGCTACAAAAAGGTTGCGACTTCAATCCTGATCATAAAAGCGGTTTTTATCACTCTGTGATAAAAATGGTACTTCATCGACAAAGGGGTTCTTTCGCAATTGAAGTGTTTTGCAATTCTTTCTCGAACATAGACTATCGCATTTTGTGAGATAAAGATGTTGATACTTCATTCCCCCGAACAGATTCAGGGCACTCAAGGCACTCATTAAATGAGGTTGTCAGTTTGGGGGAGAGCACTAATTAGGGGAGAGCACGGGAAGAGCACTCAGGGTACTCTAAATTAAACCATAATTAGAATTGCTCACATGGTTCTTCTGCAAGTAAAGAAATGAATGCTGAGAAGATTCTCCAAGCTGAACGAAGTAATGACGTTTGAAGACTATTCTCTGTGCTTATGGTTTATATTTTACTTGTAAGGAACATTGTAAGCAATTCCCATATGACTTCACTTTGGGGAGAGATTGTTAACCTTAAAGTTTGTCATATTTGGGAATTGCACTTCATTCTTTGTACAAGGACTAGTTTAGACATTTAGGCTAAGTTAGTCATTGTATTATTTGTATAAATACCCTCCTATGTCAATACTAGGAGGGTTGAGGATTCATTTGTATCAAAGGGGTGTGTGTGTTTTCTCTAGCTTCTCTCTAGAAAAACATACACACCCCGCCAGTCAATAAACCGAAAATTCAAAGGTTAATCTTAAGTTCGTGTTTATCATGTTTCCTCCACCTCCAAACGTGTTTCTTGGTCGTATCAGAAAGCTAAATTATTTGTTACTTGATCATGTAATATACAATAATCTCCCAAAACACAAATCCGAACACCTCTTAAGGGCAAGAATAAGCAAAATTAAAACAAGATCCAATTTTGATCACTCGGCTTTCGTTACATAAACATATAACAAATCAGTTGTTGGAATAAGCTATACACCATAAAAGCACTTATGTATCAACTAATCAAGAAATGGCAACAATTTGGAAAAAAAAATAAAGTCCATCAGGATGCTTAATCACGCCATCTTGTGTTGGGTGAAAAATCTTCTACAGCTGAATTTACACATTAGTAATCATGCATTTGGTGGATTCAGAAGTGGGTTGCCAGGAAAAAGCCTGATGAAAAAAACAAATTAAGATATTAGATCTACATAAGCTAATCCAATTAGCCAAAAGACACTACCCCTTCAACCAAAAAAACAGAGTTTTTTTCTTGTAATTTGAATAATCAGTATCAATTTTGAGGTTACAAATTGAATTATTTAATTAACAATGTTAATTCAAAATGGTGCTTTCATTCCCCAACCAACTAAAAAGTACTCCGTAAGTAATATGGATTAAATATTACCTTAAGTTTAATCCTGGTTTCCCTGTGAGGCTGCTTGGAACTTGACCAGTCAAATTGTTGTTTTGCAAGAATCTGAAATAAACAAAAAGATACAACTATTAAAATTATTGGTCACGGAACTAACTATATAACGATCTCAAACAGATTCAAAGATCATGATTTGGGTTGTGCTGGCAACTGATGTTGAGAACATGCAAAATGGTACTAGTCTATTCAATATATATTTCATCTTGTTATGTCCGGTTGGTACTTTAAGAAGTCTAGTCGAAGTAGTACGTTTACCATGGTAGCACAAAATTAATTTAGTCGTTGCGTTGTATGATTTGCATATGTTATGCAATCATTTTCATCAGACTATCAATTGAAGTGAAGGTTTACCCAAATTAGTACATATTGGTTATAGATGAACTAATTGTGAGAAAATAGGATGGTTTGGATTTTTTTGGCAAATTATTGTCTTGATTATGGCTACGATAATTTAATAACAATTATACGATTTTTATAATAAAATTACAGATTTAGACTTGTTGACTACAAGTCGCATTTATGATTTTCCTTACTTATGAATGGGTCGATTTGGGTGTGATTTTTCTCAAACGAGTACAATCAAATAAAATTTTTGCTTACAGGGAACAGGTCAAATGGGTTAAACGAGTGGACGGGAGACATGTACAATGAAAATCCAAATAAAAAAACGACCCATTTAGACAAATTCTTTTCCTAATGACATCCTCTTATTTGATCCATAAGATATAATACCAAATCCAAATTGACCCCTTCATAAACAAATTAACCAAAAATACCACCTCTAACATAAACCATACATGGTGCAAATGGCCTATGTTAGGAGTTAGGTCACATTGCACAACAGATACCAGATTCCAATATGACCCACCATAACCAACATTTTATGTAACATTCAGTTATCATCATAATAGTAGTACTATGAGTTTAGAACTTACAGTTCTTGCAATCTATCAATATTTCCCAAAGATGAGGGGATTGGTCCATTGAACTGGTTGTCCTCCAAATGTCTGTGTAAGAAGAGAGAGATGTAGATGGAGGTTAAAACAGCTCATTGTACTATAAATTTTCATTCTGTTAATTTGCTCCATTTTGTTTAAGTTCTTACCCTCTAAAATATCAATTTCTAATCATTTCCAACCAAACCCCATCTCATGTAATTGTATTTTTCTTACTTTACTTACTACAAGACACAACAAAGGCAATCTTTTATTCAAAGATGCTTATGGTCACTTTTATAATATATGTTGTTTGTAGTTCGAACCATGGGCGGAGACAAGGGGGGGTCCGGGGGGTCACGTGACCCCCCGGCGAAAAAAATTGTAGTGTAAATTTTTGAAAATTTTCGGCTATTTTTGTAATTTGCCCCTCCAACGGACCAATTTTTAGTGTAGTTTCTAAAAATTATCATATTTTGCCCCCCCTTGAAATTTTTTCTGGCTCCGCCCTTGGTTCGAACTGTTTATGGATTATAATATTACATGACCTGTTCTGCTGATCTAATACGAAGAAATTGACAATGAAAACCCATGTAAATTTATAAATTTGTTATTTCTGTTTTTTGAAAGACAATTATATAAATTAAACGATACTAGACCATATTTTGGCCCTAAATGACCCTAACAACTTATTTAATTAACGTGAGCTATCAATACTTAAATATTGATTTGATTGACAGAATGAAGAACTTACATAGTGTTTAACATCTTTAATGTACTCAGATCAGGAATAGACCCCGACAAGCTATTGTTTCCAAGCCATCTGCCAGTACCACCAATTATCAATAAAAACAATGGACTCGAACATGTCGTGAATTGACCTCTAATGAAGCAAAATCAAATATATATAAGCTGCTTTAGAAGCAAAAGAGCGACTTACAGGTCACTTAATGCAGTCAAATTTGCAATGTTAGGAGACAGAGATCCCAAAAGGCCCATGCTTGTAAGGTTTCTTCAAAAAGAGATTATCAAGGAGTCAATATAACAAAAAAATTAATTCGCTAACAATACATAGTTAGTATCATTAAACCATTCAACTCACAATCCAATCACACGAACATGCGATCCGTTAGAGCATGTCACTCCAGTCCATGCGTTTTCTTTTGGTAAACAAGGATCGCCATTCCAATCAAATGGAGGGTTCTGAAAACTGTCCTTCAAGCGAGTCAATCCAATCACTATAAAACCAAGAAATTTTAATAAATCTGTCATAATTGTGAACTGAAAAGATATCGTCCACGTAGTGAATTTAACCAAAATTGTGAATCTAACCATCTCTCGTTTGTGTTCTTCCACCAACTGGCAGCACCTCAAATATTTCTCCACCGTTAATTAAAGGACCAAGAGTAGATCCTGCAGTTGGAGTAAGTATGATCTTAGTAGGGCCACCAAGCGGCCAATCGTTAGCAAACAAAGCAACGCCTGACTGAGGAACCTTTAGATCATTAAAATACGTAACATTATTTATCGAAATATTGAAAGATCTTGAGGTCCCGGTTGCATCCGCAAAGTAGAGAGCAATGTAGTAGCGTGAGTTCTGAAGAGGTTCAAGAGGCCATTGTAACTCCAGGGGTCGCACTTGCGTGACTGTTAACTGTGTCTGAAATGCTTTTAGTGGGGGGAGGTTCCAAAAACCATCGATAACTACGCTTTCACCTCTTGATGTTGTAGGACTATTTTCGCCATATGGCTCCCAGTAACGATCAAATTGATCATCGGGGTAACTGAAAAGTCCATAACATCAGTTAGCTCATATACACTACCAGAATATTACATTGTACTATTAACAACCTATTCCATTCAATGATTGAATTTGTTCCCTAACTCAATATCTACAACGTCACAATGGTAACAGTCGTAGTTAAGGTATGGTATTGCTATTTGCTTTTTGAATGTGGTTATGTGATATTGAATAATCCGAATAAGATAATAAGCTGTGACAAAAGACGATGCAAGAAACTGTTGTTTCAAGCTGTAATGGCGTATTTGGATAATCATGACTATATAAGGATTTGCTTTTATATAGTAACCCCCAAATAATCGAGAAATCAAAATCAGTTTTGCTGTATTAGTCCTAAACCAATCATGAAGCCGATAGATTCAGAATTTATTCTAGGTTTCATTATATATCGAATAGTAATAATGTGTTATCAGCATCTTTAAATCCCAATAATTTGCAATCACTTACAAAGGGTAATGCTGAAAGCCCCTAAATAATATAATCACCAAACTGGAATTTGTAGATGAATATGTAGACGTTGTAATCTAATTTATGTCAAAATATGGACAAAGTAGCATCACATAACCAGTTTTAACAAGGGGTTGCTAATGACAGTTGTTTTATGTTGTGTAAGAGTGTTTCGCTAGTTCTGTTGCTTTGCGAGTTTATTGTAGGTATACCTGACTCCTTAATAATAATAGAATCAGAATTAATTTTATTGTAGGTATACCTGACCCCTTAATAATAATAGAATCAGAATTAGTTTCAGTATTTAAAAAAAATTAAAATGGATCATCTGCGAGTGTGGATCGCAATAATCTATAATCACCTTAAAAGTCAATGCCAAAAGCCCCTAATTTTTTTAAGGAATTGGTAATCATACCTTATTAAGGATCCATTGTATCCAAAACTATGCCTTGCAACCAACCTAAGACTAAAGTTTCCAAAATCCGTCGAATTATACAACGAATCACCCAACAAAACAAATTCCAACGAAGATATAAATGGTTCAGAATCCGTATAACTATTTGACGCCAAACAAACACTCATCGACTTCCCAGCAGCAAGAAACACCCCTTCATAATATGAAGCCGATCCTCTAGCATAATCATCTGTCGTATTCACAACACTCCAAAAACTCCCATCAACAATCTGATCAAACACAGGTGGCAAAACACCACCATTAACACCCCCATAATAATACGTTGTCCGAACTAAATATTTTGCTGAACGAAAAACCGGGACAACATAACAAAACTTTCTTCTCAACATATCATTCTGTAGCAAAGGAAATGATCTAAGAGTGGACAAAGTCGTTTCAAGGCCCGTTTGTGTAAGGTTTCTTGAAGTACCTGTAGAAATAAAACCCGTATCAGGAAGCCATTCCCGACCATGTATCACCGAGTTTGTTGTCGCACCACAATCAATAAAGACACCCTTAGGTGATTGAGAAACTGAAAGAGGGACGAGAGAAAGGGTGATCAAAAGGGAGAAAAACTTGATCATGGTTGAACTAGTTGAGATATGAAAAGTTGCATATAAGGATGATGATAATTCTCTTGTAGAACGTTGATAACCAGCAATACTGACTCGATAATAATAATAATAATGATAATGATGATGATATGATCAAATGTTAGGACATCTTTTTGGTATGATGGAGTAGATAAAAACTCTAAAAAAGTAATGGAGTTGACAGGGTCGTTAGTTGACTCAGTAATGGAATTGGAACAGAAATGAAGCAAAGAATACAAAAGATGAAGTTGGTTATGGGGAAAGAATCAACGCGGGAAATATTTTTTTTTTTTATATATGTATTTTTGTTGATTAAGATAGGCGGCACTTTTGTTTTGACCTTTTACTCTTTTTAGTTATATTATCAAATCTGCTCATTAGTTTATAGAAACAAATATATCTGTATGCAAACTATAGATTTATGTTTTGAATTTGTCTTTATCTTTTCTATTTGGTATTACCGCGTTGATCACTTTTCATATAGATGAAAAGCAAGTATACTAACTAGGGCTATCAATGCATTAATAATGAATCATGACCATAACTTTTTTTTTTTTTCTCAATATAATTTTGAGGAGTGTTTTTACATAAGTTTTTAACATAAGGGACAAATCTCAGATTACCTTGTCATTAAAAAAAATGTAAAAAACAATTAATATTTAAATTAAAAATTAAATTACACAGTGTTTTTATAATTTAAATATCTTATAAACCGTTAATCATTATGCAAAACAAATTCTAGCATCATGACGAGCTTTTAATTACGGAAACTTTGATATACTTTCGACAAACTGTTTTTTATCTCTTTTTTCACGTTTTCTTTTCAGTATAAATTCGCATGACATATTACATGTAATTTAACACTAATATGGTAGTTCGAACACTAAACAGTTGTGTTAAAATTGGCATAAGTATTTGTGTATAGATAAAAAAACTTTCCTCATTTTTGCAATGAAAAACACGCGTTAATGGGTTTCCAACCATATATCATATATTATATTTGAATTATAGATTATAGCAGATCATTTATATAACTTCTATAATCACATGTGATGTGGTAAAAGTTAAATGTGATTGTGATCACGTCTTGTAAAAATCACATGTTATTTTTTGTGTTTTTATCAAACTTTGAAGAATTAATTGCACTAATCTAAAATTTAAAATAAAATGTGTTATATATGGTTGGGAAGCTATGAATGTCAAGTTTCCAAGAAAAAACGGTGAAATTTAAAATATTGTAGAACAAGTTATGTTCATTTTATTACATATTTAGATATTCGAATATTCAAATAAATGTTTAATAATATGTGATTTCTCATGCAAGTTTTAACAACGAAAAAAAAGAAGAAAAGAAAGACGAAAGAAACGTGAAAAAATGAAGAAAAAAAAAGTTTGTCGAAAGTATATTAAATTTCAAATCTATAGAAAGATAATTAAATATTCGTCGCGATGGTGTAATTTTTTTTCTGCATAACGATTAACGGTTTAAAAGATATTAATTTTTGAAAAAATAAGGGGTGAAGTGAGTTTTATATGTAATATAAAAAATAAATGGCTAGGATTCATCCCTTAGCATGCATAGAAACTTTTGATATTTAAATGATTTTAAATCATTTCGATTAGAATGTTTATTGTTTTTTTCTTCTTATTTTTTCCTACATTTTTACCTTTAATAAAATTAATTAGAATTATATTTAAAATTTATAATAATAACTTTAAGTAAATGTAATACTACGATAAAGTCATTAAATTTTTATTTATTTTTAGTAAATAAGACCGGTAGTAATGGTGACCGAAGATGACTGCGGTCACTCCTACCACATCAGGGCTAACTCAGCGCGACCTGCTTCATGATCAAGTTACTATAATTAGGCGATCGAGGTCACCACTAAAAACATACCGCACTTAAACACAAAAATACTCCACAAAACAATATAAAAATACACACTTACATAACAAACAAACCAAGAGGACTCGGTCGACCAAGCGACCGAGTTATGCAAAAATACAAGTGACGCCCAACCACGACCAACCCCATCTAATGGGGTGGACGCATCCAGTAGGTGATGAAGTGTAATTTTATACGTTTTTAAGGGGTCATTTAGCCTCTAAATCCGTGGTTATTCGATCATTTAGTACCCTAAATCTTTTCAATTTTAGTTTTACGTACTTGGCAAGCAAATGCTGGAAAATGGCGTGTTTCAGGCTCGATTAGATGGAAAAACGAAGAAAACGAAAACATTGGGAAAAACCTTTGAAAAAGGGCCTGGGACGGCGTCACAAACACTAAGTGAAGTCCTCACTTGAAGTTAACGAAGATGTTGAAGTTTCAAAATTTGCAAGTGACGGTTCAGGCGATAGAGACGGCCTCGAGCTGATGGCGTCATGACCAAGAAAGTGAAGAGCGACGGCATCGCAAACCAAAAGGTGACGCCGTCACAATAACTCGGTGCAAATCTCGAAACCCAAATGAGTGCGAGCTGACGACGTCACAATTAACAAGTGACGCCGTCACAATTGTATTCCTATATATATTTTCGTATTATTTTCATTGTAAAGGCTGGAACTTTGTGGGCAACTTTGGAGCAGAAACCCTAGACGATTTTCAGTAGTTTTTTAGGCCTTTAGGCCTTAAGACTCCTTATGTATTGAAGAGATAAGTTGTTTAATCAATCATTCAATTATTTTTACTTGTGATTGTTTGATTCCTTTATCTGCTTTTCTTTTCATTACTTTGCTAGGCTAAACTTATTAGTATTTTCTTAGGATTGCATGAAACCTAGTTATCGATTATTGTCTGTTGTATCTTGTTTAATTAGTTGTGATTTACGTTAGGAGTAGGAAAACTGGCTAGGTCTAATGTATTACTAGCTTGAACATCTGACTAAACGCTTAGTTATTAATAACTTGATGTTCGTTGTATTTAATACGTGAATTGTGTTTGCATTATGGAAATTGAGAGTTAAAAGGGCATTCTTAGGTGCTGGTCAATTAGAACATAGTTCATAGAGTTAGGGAGTAACCAACCCTCGATTGATATTATGGAATACAACGCTCTAAGTAAACAAGGACGTGACAATTCGACTAATCAATAAAATATGACTAGGGAGCAATGAAATTCTAAGTAAATACACTTTACCTCTTATATGAATTTCACCAATTTACTTTTCTGTATATTAGTTAGTTTAATTTAGTTTTATTATTAGTTTTAAAAACCAACTCTTCCAAAACTAGAGATTTTAATTACCTTCTAATAAAATATAAAATACAGAAATAATCATCATCAACCCTTAGACTTAATTCGTCATACACTTCGAGCCTATCTCACTATTCCTCAAGAGAATGATCAATCCCCCGTGTCTTACCTATATTAAACTATAACGGTCAGGTACTCTGCCTAGGAGGAGTGTAAAACTTCTTGTGTTTACCATTATCCGCATCAAGTTTTTGGCACCACTGTGGGAATAGTCTAGGTTTCGATTTTTATCTTGTTTAGGTCTACTCACTAGATTCCTATCAAATGAGATTGTTCTTTTTATATTTTTAGCTCTATTTTAGTCTATCTTTTCTCCATTCCCTTTGTTCGTAACCTTGTCATTTGCCATCATGGTGAATGATATGCCTTTTAACCAAGACCCACCATACCAAGAACCACCAATTCAAGACCTACCAAACAATGAACCACCAATACCACCTAGAGCTCATACTCTTAGTGAGTACTAGCCATGTGGGCTATCGAAACACTATTGAGCTTCCCTGAGAAGTCAATGTGTCTCGCTCGCGATCCGACACCATCCAGTTGGTGCAAAACGGATGTGCATTCCATGGACTTCGTTCCGAAGATCTAATCGAATACCTTAATGATTTTCTTAAAATCGTTGATTCTATCGAACTTAACGTTGGTACTCAGTAGATGACGCACTTGCGTCTTTTCCAATTCTCTCTGCGTGATCAAGCTAGCAATTGGCTTGAGCGATTACCCGCGGAATCCATCTCGACTTGTGATGATCTTACTTCTCGTTTTCTCTCACAATTTTTCCCACCGGGGAGAACAACCAAGTTAAGGAATGACATTTTGATGTTCCAACAACGTCAAGGTGAAACTCTTTTTGAAGCGTGGACTCATTTAAAGGACATACTCCAAAACGTCCCTCGTCATGGCATTGATCTTTGGCTACAAATCCAAATTTTCTATGATCATGTCAATTAATCCACAAAGCAAGCCATTGACTATGCGGCCGGTAGAAATGAAACCTTTCTTAAATTATGACATCACAATTCGAATTATTACGTCATTTATATATTTTATTTCAAGTAATTAACTCGTAAATATTTTACGAGTTACTATTTCGTATATTAATTAATTAGAATTTTTCATGAATTCCTTATTTTTACCTCATCCGATTTTTTTTTAATTTCGAAATTTAAATTAATTAACAATAACGACTATCGGGATCAAATTGTAACACAACAAATCAAAGATTTAAAATACTAGACAAGTAAACATTTTAGTTTTCTTGTTTCCACCTCATTTCCCTCCCCCTGCTCCTTTGTTAGGCGTTCACAATGAGAAGTCACCAAGACAATATGTCTTGGTGATATTTTACTACACATGTGTCCTAATTCTAGTACACCCTTAATCACTAAGTTACCAAATTGAAAATCTCTTACACCACCCATGACGCACTAGGACACTTGGAGGTCTTGGGTTCAATTCTAGCCAAGAACACAACACATGGACCAATCAATAAACCACCCATAGTCTCCAAGTTAGAAAGAAAGATCTCAAATACACCTCATAACTTAAGTAAGTCATACAACGACTCACTAAGTACACATGGAAGTCTTATGTTCAATCCTACCCAAGATCATGCCACACTCCAAAACTTAGCTAGTGTAGAATCGTTATAGCTCGAGGTTGTTTAGACCTCATATTATCTAGGAACAATAACATTGAATAAACATGATACGCAGCGGAATAAACAATAAGAACATCAATGTTTTCAACAAGGTTTTTCATTCATAATGATTCACATAATCACCACAATTCTAGATGATCAACTCTAGAACGGTTACTCAACAATAACAAGAATCTTAAGATCGTTGCAGTGACAAACAACTCTAACCCTAGGCGTCTATTATGGACTTGACGCCTAGACACAAAACTCAACTTAGTCGACTACATATTTGTGCACACCAAACAATATGTCCCATGTCCTCTTTATATATTAGAGGACTAGGGTTTACAAAGGAATCGTAATACAATTAGGAAACTACAACCTTCCTAATATTTATCTTTTAAATCTTTTATCTTTATAAGGAGATCTTCTAGAATCTTCAAAATCTTCCATCTTTTTGAACAATTCCAGCTTTGCATTTAAGTCCTTTTGTTTCATTCTTTTATTTATTTCTTCTCATCAAATCAAGAATCCCAACAATCTTCTCCTATTTGAGGATGACAAAACAAACAAAGTCGTGTACGAACTTTCCTAGACGAAGTAGAGAAGTTGAGATGTAAAGATCTCCCTGAATGAAACAAATACTTCCCCTTAATTCAGACTTCCTTTGTATCGTGCTATAACACCAAGGATCTACAAGTTGCAAATCATCAAATCTTCTTCCCCTTTTTGTCCTCATAAAATTGGGAACAAAAGTATGCAACTTTGATCTTCACAACCACGAACCACTATCATACGTCCAATCTAGTCTTCATTGTCCCGAATTACCCTCCATGAAGAACACCAAAATGCTTACTATAAATGAACTCAAGACAAAAGAATCCTAAATCGGCGGTAGTAATAACAACTAGCAGCTCTAAAAACCTTCACCTCGATGTAGCTTATAAATGGTTAATCATTTGAACATTAAGCTTCCCCTGAAACCCATATGTTAACCATTTAAAAGAACTTTTCGAATAACTAACCATCATAGCAACAAACATTTGAACATTAAGCTTCCACTGAAACCCAT
Organism: Artemisia tridentata subsp. tridentata; assembly: GCA_021014915.2. Taxonomy (NCBI): domain Eukaryota; kingdom Viridiplantae; phylum Streptophyta; class Magnoliopsida; order Asterales; family Asteraceae; genus Artemisia; species Artemisia tridentata. The sequence continues at coordinate 251,490,539 of CP139508.1, forward strand.
ATGTTAATCATTTGGACATTAAGCTTCCCCTGAAACCCATATGTTAACCATTTAAAAGAATATTAAACTTCACCTGTTGAATCGTTATAACTCGAGGTTGTTTAGAACTCATATTATCAAGGAACAATAACATTGAATAAACATGATACACAGCGGAATAATAAATAAGAAAATGAATGTTAAGAACAAGCTTTTTCATTCATAATCTTTCACATAATCACCACAATTTTAGATGATCAACTCTAGAATGTTTATTCAACAATAACAGGAATCCTAAGATCCTTGAGGTGGCAAACAAAACAAACCCTAGGCGTCCATTATGGACTTGACGCCTAGACACATACACCTCTCCTGGTGTTACATCTTGACCTACTTATAATTAAACGTCTCTAACCCTCTTTATATACTAGAGGATTAGGGTTTACAAAGGAATATCTTTTTAATAATTAAGAATATCTTCTAAATATTTAGTCTTTGTAGATTTCTCTTCTGTCAGATTTAGTCCTTCTTGTTTTCATTCTTCTTGTTTTATCTTCTTCAAATCAATATACCGAACAATCTTCCCCTATTTGATGATGAAAAAACAACTAGGAATCTTGTACGAACTTCCCTAGACGAAGTAGAGAAATTGAGATAATTAAATCTCACCTACGAATGAAAGAAGCTTCCCCTTAAGACAAACTTCCTTTCTAACATGCTATACCAAGGATCTACAAGTTGCAAATTTCTTCCCCTTTTTGTCCTCATCAAATCGGGAACTAAAGTAGGCAACCTTCATCACACAACCACGGACCGCTATCATATGACCAATCTAGTTTTCCGTTGTCCCGAATTACCCTCCATGAAGAACACCAAAATGCTTACTATAAATAACTCAAGACCAAAGAATCCTAAATCAGCAGTAATACTAACAACTAGCAGCTGTAAAAACCTTCACCTCGATGTAGCATATAAATGGTTAATCATTTTAACATTAAGCTTCCCCTGAAACCCATATGTTAACCATTTAAAAGAACTTTTCGAATAACTAACCACCATAACAACGAACAGCATGTAGTACCATCCATGAACAATCATAGCAGCCTAAACTAATAAAAAATGACTACAATAGAATTCGAAACCAAGTAGTAGTAGAATGAAGAATAGTTCTTTAACTTAAACCTGATTCCCAAGAATATCCAATATTAATGAACATGAGGTCATAATCAAAACCAAAAATCCAAAACCAAACACCTTCTTTTGTGTGTGTGTCTTCCCCTTGTGTGTGTTGGAACCAGCCTGACGATTAAGAGCTCAGATTGAAGATCCCTCCAGTGAGAATGGACCTTGATATATGAAGAATCTTCAGTAAAAATTTCAGCCCGATCCAACGGTTAACGAATGAGCTATCTTCCTTTGAAAACAACTCTGCAAATAGTTATGAATATAAAAACCAGTTTCAAATTTTTTATCTTCTTTTCTTCATTCTTCGACCAACAAAACCTTGTGATTCCTAGATATCACGAGCTCTAATCTCTGATATCACCTGTAGAATCGTTATAGCTCGATGTTGTTTAGACCTCATATTATCTAGGAACAATAACACTGAATAAACATGATACACAGCGGAATAAACAATAAGAACATCAACGTTTTCAACAAGGTTTTTCGTTCATAATAATTCACATAATCACCACAATTCTAGATCAAATATAGAACGATTACTCAACAATAACAGGAATCCTTAGATCCTTGCAGTGACAAACAACTCTAACCCTAGGCGTCCATTATGGACTTGACGCCTAGACACACAACTCAACTTAGTCGACTACATATTTGTGCACACCAAACAATATGTCCCATGTCCTCTTTATATATTAGAGGATTATGGTTTACATAGGAATCATAATACAATTAGGAAACTAAAACCTTCCTAGTATTTATCTTTTAAATCTTTTATCGTTATAAGGAGATCTTCTAGAATCCTCCAAATCTTCCATCTTTTTGAACAATTCCAGCTTTGCGTTTAAGTCCTTTTGTTTCATTCTTTTATTTATTTTGTCGCATCAAATCAAGAATCCCAACAGCTAGCAAGACTTATGACTCATGCATTCCTAACCTCCTCAAGACCCTATATAAACCCTCCCCACTCCCCTCTTTGGTCGTTCAACACAAACAAACCAAACACTCTTACTAATCGATTTCTACTTCAAATTTCATTCAAGAATTAAAAATACAAGTGCTCTACATATAAAATCATTACAAATCTTTGGTGATCTGCTTGAGTTTAAATCCACTCAAGTCAACTAAAGTTTCATCACAAATCTTGCAAGGTCACAAGAAATTGTTGAAGGATTCTAAAGGAGTGGAAGAGTATTCTAGTCCTTGTGCTTGTTCTTGTTTCCTTTCTTTCGAAAGCCAAAAGTTGTAAGAAAGCCTAGCTCACTCTCATGATCATTTACATGTTTAATCTATGATATATATGTCTAGTCATATTGATCACATGATGTACTAAACCTTAAAAACAAATTGAAAGTTACTTACTACCATATGTTAAACAAACTAGTAAACAGGTCATCTTATGCATATTTTTGCCACAAAATCAATTACCTATAGCCTTGTGTATATACATACTATAATAGACAAGGTCAAACTAAAAATATAGCAATTTGAATCACCAAAAATGGACTTACGAGTCAAAAGATACAACAAGTTGAAAATCATATCGAAAACCTTAGATGCTGTTAAAACGTAAGTTGTCTAGAAACGAGAAATCGCGATTTTAACCACTTTAGATTCTGAATCATCAAAAGTGTAAATCATGAAAGATGTCCGGAATGATGTTTTACGTCTAGTCGAACACAAGTATTATCAAATAATCACAACACAAGCAATCACATAATGCAAACATAAAAGTTAATAGATAAGTAAAAGAAAGCGCAAACCGAACACGATGATTTATAGTGGTTCGGTCACGGAGCTCCTCTCCGCCCTACTCCACTCCCTGAGTACCCAACTCGAGAGTTACTTCAATAGATCAACAAGCTCCCTTCTCGGCGGAGAAAACCTTACATACGTCGCTTACACATTTTCCGACAATAAGCTAGATGTCGAGTTCTTTACAAGGGTACAACCACTCCCGTTGGTTCTTTTACAAGGGTTCAACCACTCCCATCGTTGCCTATACAATTTCCGACACTAAGCTAGATGTCGAGTTCTTTACAAGGGTGCAACCACTCCCGTTGGTTCTTTTACAAGGGTTCAACCGCTCCCACTATGTTTTATGGCCCTACATAGAAACCTTGTGTTTTATGGCACAAACACATAAACCACCTAATCTAGGTTGATGTTTACAATGATCAATGATGTTCCATGACATAAATGTATCATGGATATGAATGACTATTCTAAATGAACTTCCATTGATAGAAAGCCTTCAATGGATAAAGATCACAAGCTCCCTAAACTTGTTGTGATGGATCTTCATGTATGTATATCAAATCTACATGAACTTCTTGAATGAGAAGTCTTCAATCATTGAGGATGTCAAGTGTCCTTGAATCTTCATATGTTGGAATGCTATGGTGGATAACGACTTCAAGATCTTCTAACCTTCTTGGTGGATCAGGAAGTATGCTATGGATAATGACTCATGATCTTGAGCTTGCTTCACAGGATCATTAACAATGTATGCTTACAACATAATGAAAGTTAGTAACACTATGATCATTATGTAAAGGGTGATTAATGTATGAATCTACATGGTTTGCTACTGATCTAAGTGTGTGCAAAGGGTATAGGGAATGTGTGTTCTAGTGGCTTAAACAATGGGTAAACAATGGGCTACTATTTAGAGGCAAAATGTAAAACAAACCACGGATTTGATAAAAGGGATCCGCCCTTTATACCATTTGGATCCGCCGGATCCGCCGGACCTGACAGCTAATATCTCAACAAATCTTTCCATATCTTACCATATCTTGCCATATCTTCCAAAGTCAACTATGTTGCTTCAAGATCATTACAAAATATCTTTTTAAATCTACAAGATTTGTCAATGATGTATGCCATGATATCATTTATATATATTTCCATTTTAAGATTTAAAATGTAAATAATATAAATGTGTATATGTATGTAACATGTATCCTAGTGATCATGTAACATGTATATGCTAGCTTAACTAATATATGTTTGTAAAATGAGGTTCTAAGTAGAATGATTAACCTTTTAAAATACTTAATGACCTAACCGTATTTTAAACATTCTAAATGGTTTGTTAAGGGTTTGATCATAATGCCACATAACAAACATGTACGAACCTGTGTTGTATCATACGAGGACTCGAGAAGTCGAGAGGTGTTGGATGTATGTTGAGACAAAATAAGATTACAAGTAACTTGTACATTTTACGTTATGTATCAAGTAACGAGATTGCTTGCACTAGCAAACTCCCCATCAAAACTGCTTGCACTAACAATCTCCCCCTTTTTGATGATGAAAAAATATGTAAACGTGATAGAAAGTAAAATGTAAAAAGTTACTTGTGTCCTGATGAACTCAAATAAGTACATTTTATTACTATCATTTATCCTATTAATTTGACTTGTTTTACTATATTATTTATGAGGATTGATACTTAATCGTTTACTTTTGTAATTCTCAGGTAAAAACAAGCATTTGGTGAAACTTAGCGATTTTGGACTAATTATGGAGCAAAACGTGCATCAAGTTGAAAGTCTACTGACATGGACAAGATCAAGTCAATTCTGCTCCAGATGCGCCGCATCTCACTCTCGACATGCGCCGCATCTCTATCAAGATATCACCAGATACGATCCAAGATACAAGAGGACATGCGCCGCATCTAATCATGGAGTTACGCCGCATCTTCTGGCGGTGTACGAATATTCCTGAATATTATAATCTTGGACCCCACGCGAAGTTAAGTACATGCGCCGCATCTACTTAGTAGATGCGCCGCATCTTCCCTCAGACAGAAACTATAAATAGCCTGTAGACCAGACGAATTACAAGTTCCGAAAAACCTAAAACCGAAGTCCGAACAGGAGAAACAAAGGACGAATTCAGTCAAGGAGGCAGCACAAGACACACCCAAATCAAAGATACAAGAGCTGTAAGAAGGTGCTGCATGTATTTAATTCATTAAGTAGTTTTGTTTTATTGTGTTAGCAAACTTTAATTCATCAGGATTGGTGGCTTGTGTAATGTGACAACGAAAGATTGCACTCCCTTTAATACTTGCTTTCCCATTAATTAAAGTTTATATGTTGATGTCTTTGGTTACTACTTATTAGTGCATTGATAACCTCTGTGTTTATTAGTGGCTTGCGGGCATTTGACTGCGGGACATAATGTGGCTCCCACGGTTATTACTAAATTGATCACTTAGGAATAACTTTTAGACATAAGTAATCATTAAGGGTTTACTCGCCGATAAGATTAGGACCAACGAGAAAGAGTTAACTACATACACTTCATATAAAGCTATCAATAAAACAAGTGACAATCTACTTAATCATAAGGACAGCCCTCTTATTGTCTCAAGTATTTATCTGTGTACGTGTGTGCTACTTGCTGATTCGTGCCTATTGGTTTATTTTATTATTTAATTGCAACAAATCGTGCCAGTCTCTCAGGCTGAAACCCCCTTGCGTTAGGATATTAAAATACTGATTAGAATAACGAGATAATACGTTCCACTCTTAGTGATCGACACTCTACTTACCATTATCTTCATACTGACCGGGTACACTGCTCGTTAAGTGTGTGTGTTATTGATAAGTCGGCTAAATATAAATTTAAAACTTGAGTAGGCATTAAAACTGCTAAACCGCAACGACACATCACGCGCATCAAGTTTTTGGCGCCGTTGCCGGGGAGTGAATTGTTATTATCTGTTAATTTAATTAGTATTTTAATTAGGTATTTCTTTTTTATTAGATTAATTGCATCATTGTATTATTTTGCATATTTGTTGTATTGTGTGTTAATTGTTTTCTTTTATTTTTGTGTGTTTATTTTCGTTTGTGTGTTTAATTTTTGTTTTTATTTTTCGTATTTTTCTGTTCTGCTATCGTTGTACTGTGATAAATCAAACGATACGGCGCATCTGATCTCTCAGATACGGCGTATTGCGTTTAATTTTTAAAAAAATACAACGCGTTTAATTAATTCGATACGACGCATCTTTTCCCCAAGATACGGCGTATCTGTTTTTAATAAGAAAATTTTTCTAAGCGATAAAGTAATACGACGCATCTTTTCCCTAAGATACGGCGTATCTGTTTTTAATAAATTTTTTTTTCTAAACGTTAACGCCATACGACGCATCTGCTTTAGCAGATACGGCGTATCTATTATTTTAATTAAAAACAGTTTGCGAATTATTAAACAGATACGGCGTATCGATCTCTATCGATACGGCGCATCTTTCTGAATCAAAAATCGATATTTATTTTTAAACGTAACGAAAATACGGCGCATTAACTTTCGTTAATACGACGCATTTAATTTTAATTAGAAAAGCTGATTTTTGATTAATTAATTCGATACGGCGCATTCTTAAATTCTAAGCGGCGTATCTATTTTCTGAATAAAGTCTGATTTAATTTTAACGTATTAAGATACGGCGTATCCAACTTTTTGGATACGGCGCATCGTCTGCAGATATCAGCTATTTTTATTCTTATATCCGTTTCTATATTCATTAATTTCTCTTCTAGCGAACAAATCCTACTGATGATTTTACCTTGGATGACAGATTTTGCTATGGAAGACATGTCAGTTAACGGATATCTTGCTAAGGAACGCTTGTTTTCAGATTCATTCAATGTACTCATGATCGACGCAGATTTATTCTCTTGGGAGACTCCTCTTGAAGCTGCTTTTAAGGAATTCATGCGTTTATGCAACATTGACAAAGAGGTATTTTCTTATGATGTATTTGTGAGGTACACTGGAGAAGAATTGTCGCTCTTATGGCCTATCATTGAAGCCGAAGGATTGAACTGGACTACTATCGAAGAAGATGATGGGAAATTCTATCTTGCATACATGGATTCAAGCAACGAAAGCTATGGTGGAGGCAATACCCAAAACTCTTACATGCCTTATTCCGAACAGTACTGGGGATTGAATGAGAACTATCAGGATAATGACATGAATTATGCTTTGGCGGAGTTACTATTTCATGGGAAATTGGTAAGATTGATAGACCTCTCCCTCAATGATTGGCTAGAACTCAAATATGGTAGTCCGGAATTTGCCCCTGCAAATGAAGTCAAGGAGATTATGACTTCATGGTTGACTCGGAGTTTTAAGAAGCAATTTAACGAGTTCATGGAGATAAAAAGAATATGATTGGAAAGGTTTGCTTTGACGTTAACCACGATCCTCACGATGTTGATTTTTCAGAATGGTTGGCTAGTAAGTTTAATAACCATAAGTGCATGGATCGTGCTACTAAGGATGCATTATGGGTATATTGGATGAGAGGAGAAGATGAAGAAGTAGAAAGCGATTATGGGTCGTCACTTCATGATTCAACAATCAACGAAGGCATTGAAGAGTTATTCAGAATAGACATTGATGTGTTCGATTATGAGACACCCTTGTGCAAGCAGTTCAAGGAATTTAACTACCTTCTTCAAGTCGACGATGATGTGCTTACTGGAGAACTACCAGGATTTAAGACTTATGACGATTTCAAAAACACCTGGTACTATGAATGGAATGATCAAGTACCATGGGTTTGGGATAAACCATGGGGATTTGCGCACATTAATCACACCTGTACACCCTTCGTTTTCAAGGACGGGAGTAGTGTTTGGCCGACCTGTGATTATAAAAGTGACGGAACCTGTAATGGGGGAAGTATAATTGGGATGAAACGGGTTGGAAACGATGTAACCTTTGAAGATTATGAGTGGTACGATAATGTTGAAGACTGCCCACAAAAGGCGGAGGCTTTACAAGAAAAGGGCAGAATTCAACGCTTGAAAGGACTTAAGGGAACATCGGATACTACTTTCTGGGAATGGGTGCATAAACAGTTTGATGATTTCACGAAGCTTAGTCGACGGTTACAATATGATTTGGAAAGAGAATGGGAGGCGATTCAAGACGATAATAATAATGAGTCGTTGATTGAAGAACTAGATGATTATTTGATTAAGGATCCTTATTTTAAGTTTGTTGATAAAGACAAGGAAGAGTTCACCAAAAGAAAATGTCAACTACTTGGGATTCCTTACAATGAGCCACCCATGATTATTTCTGAAAAATTTAAAATCATCAAATATTATTTGGGTCCTGATGAAGAATATACTGCGGTGAAGACAAAGAGTTATACTAGATTAAGTCGAACGGAAGAAAACGTCGCAGAGATATACGGAAAAATCTTTCGGATGAAGGACGAAGGATGGACCGTGACAAGGACTTATTGCTGAGCTGAACGTGAGTCTAACTTGAAGACTCTGGAATAAAGACAAATGCTTACCGGGAGACAACCCGGATTTATCTATTTATTATTCTGTTTTCTGTGTCGAGTCAGTCCAGGCCGCATGAGGATACGGCGCATCTCAATTCTGAGATGCGACGCATCTCCTGCAATGGTCATATCTTATTTTATTTTTCTGCATTTTTATTTTCGACTTTAAAACTATTTATCAGTTTATTTTAATGCGGCGCATCCCTGGTTAAGGATGCGGCGCATCTTTATTCTGATCCGTATTTATTCCAGGCTCGATACGGCGTATCTTCTTCCATAAGATACGGCGCATCGACTGACCTGATGATTTTCAGTTTTAATTTTTAAGTTTTATTTTTATCTAACTACTAATGTATTATGCAAGCTTGAACCTTTCTTATCTTAGGTGTGTTTTAAAGTGTTGGTGGTATTATAGTTTCCTGGATTTCCTGTGGATACATCAAGTATGAAGCTTTAACGTTCTAATCCACAAGAAGTTGATTTTTGCTCTTATACTAATGGAGGATCATACCGAGCAAATCTCAGGGGAGTTTTTCTGTTCTAATTCTTTTATTTTCCAGTTTTTAACCTTTTATACAAACAACGAGGACGTTGTTTAACTTAAGTGGGGGGATTGGAGAATTAGAACACTTAACAATTACTTGTCCTAAACTTTTTCAAAAATTATGCTTAAAATGTGCTTAATATATCAAACTTAAAATTTTTTAGCATGTTTTTGTTTAAGATCTAAGTTGCATAACTGCACACATGACGTTATTTTCAAAAATTGTGATTTTTCAAAATTCACAAATCTATGAGTGTGCCGGTGACTTGTAAACTTTAGAACTTGGCTTGTATACTATTCGAGACCACCATAATGAGTATTATTTATATAATTGGAATGACTTGTCTAAATTGGTAAAATTCTAGGATTACACCCAAATAGCCTATTATATGTTATGTGTTATTAACTAACTACACCGGTTAGTTAACCCCCGTATAAACCCTTTTGTTACTCTCATTTTTAGAGTAAGATACCCCTAGAAAAACCCTCAGAGCCATTCCTTTCGTTTCTTACACCTATGTTTAAAATGTTTCGTTACACCCTTACACCTTAGCCTACCCTGTAGATTAGAATCCGTGGTTGGTTGATTGCTATAGGCAGAGTGTGTTTCCTTACATTACCTGTGTTCGCGTGCGTAATTCATTATCTATGGTTAGGTCGGGAAATTGCACAATGCAATTGGAGTGAAAGTAAATATTGTATATTTTGGAGTTTATTTTTCGTGTGTTTACTACTTTCACTATTACCATTATTTCTGAAGTTATGAAAAGTATGGAACATTTATCCAGAATTATCATTATAGTGATGTGGTGAAATTTTACACATCTATCTTTATGTTGATGTCAAAAAAAAAAAAAAAAAAAAAAAAAAAAAATCGAAAAAATGAAAAAAGAAAAAGAAAGAAAGAAAAGTTGGATGTTTATTTTAAGCCAACTTATGTAAAGTTTTGTATTAAGTGGTCGATATCACCACTATTTGTTGTACTATATCTATGGATTGAATGGGAATTGGCAGTTATGGGAACGCCAATTAAGGTTTATTCTTTGATTAAGATTTTGTTGAGTATAATTCGTGTCTACCTAAAGCGTGTGTTTCAAGTGTTAAAGCGTGAGTTATTCGATGATATGAGTCTTATTCATGGGATGGTTGGGATAGTGATTAACCACACTTAAGATTTTAATTTATTTGTTTTGTTTATTTTTATTTTTACACCAATTTATATCCCAAATGTTATCCATGCCCTTTATTATTCTTTATCCAACCAAACCTTTGATTTATTGAGATTAGGGATTTGAGCAATCTTAAGTATCATAGTCGTGGATTCGGCTATGTATTTATGATTTTGTCGCCCTTTTTGATATATTATTATTGGTGAAGTTTGGACCTATCTTTAGCCTATTCGAGTTAAGGATTTGAGCAATTGCAAGTATCGTGTTCGTGGATTCGATCATGTATTTGTGATTTTGTCGCCTTTTCTGGAATTTGAGATCGATAGTGATTAAGAATAATTAACCCTTAAGCCTAAAAACCCTTTTTACCGCTTTAGACTTGTTACTCCTTAGCTTTAGTGGTGGAGATGTGTATACTTGCAAAGCTTATGATAGAATATTCGTCGCGACTGGACAGTTAAACGATTAGATTTGCTTTTATCGACTTATTTTATTTTACTTCTAATTCGTTAAAGTGTTTAGTTGTGTGATTATGAAATAAACGAATACATGCTTAAATATAAAAATAAATCCTAACATCTTTTAGGATACATTTTCATAAAAGAAATTCTAAGGTTTACTTGGGGACAAGTAAAGTTCAAGTGGGGGGATATTTGATGAACTCAAATAAGTACATTTTATTACTATCATTTATCCTATTAATTTGACTTGTTTTACTATATTATGTATGAGGATTGATACTTAATCGTTTACTTTTGTAATTCTCAGGTAAAAACAAGCATTTGGTGAAACTTAGCGATTTTGGACTAATTATGGAGCAAAACGTGCATAAAGTTGAAAGTCTACTGACATGGACAAGATCAAGTCAATTCTGCTCTAGATGCGCCGCATCTCACTCTCGACATGCGCCGCATCTCTATCAAGATATCACCAGATACGATCCAAGATACAAGAGGACATGCGCCGCATCTAATCATGGAGTTACGCCGCATCTTCTGGCGGTGTACGAATATTCCTGAATATTATAATCTTGGACCCCACGCAAAGTTAAGTACATGCGCCGCATCTACTTAGTAGATGCGCCGCATCTTCCCTCAGACAGAAACTATAAATACCCCGTAGACCAGACGAATTACAAGTTCCGAAAAACCTAAAACCGAAGTCCGAACAGGAGAAACAAAGGACGAATTCAGTCAAGGAGGCAGCACAAGACACACCCAAATCAAAGATACAAGAGCTGTAAGAAGGTGCTGCATGTGTTTAATTCATTAAGTAGTTTTGTTTTATTGTGTTAGCGAACTTTAATTCATCAGGATTGGTGGCTTGTGTAATGTGACAACGAAAGATTGCACTCCCTTTAATACTTGCTTTCCCATCAATTAAAGTTTATATGTTGATGTCTTTGGTTACTACTTATTAGTGCATTGATAACCTCTGTGTTTATTAGTGGCTTGCGGGCATTTGACTGCGGGACATAATGTGGCTCCCACGGTTATTACTAAATTGATCACTTAGGAATAACTTTTAGACATAAGTAATCATTAAGGGTTTACTCGCCGATAAGATTAGGACCAACGAGAAAGGGTTAACTACATACACTTCATATAAAGCTATCAATAAAACAAGTGACAATCTACTTAATCATAAGGACAGCCCTCTTATTGTCTCAAGTATTTATCTGTGTACGTGTGTGCTACTTGCTGATTCGTGCCTATTGGTTTATTTTATTATTTAATTGCAACAAATCGTGCCAGTCTCTCAGGCTGAAACCCCCTTGCGTTAGGATATTAAAATACTGATTAGAATAACGAGATAATACGTTCCACTCTTAGTGATCGACACTCTACTTACCATTATCTTCATACTGACCGGGTACACTGCTCGTTAAGTGTGTGTGTTATTGATAAGTCGGCTAAATATAAATTTAAAACTTGAGTAGGCATTAAAACTGCTAAACCGCAACGACACATCACGCGCATCATGTCCGTAATTGCTTACTTTCTCCTTGTGTCCGATTCTCTGTTTACACCTTTCTCCCCTTTCTTCTTGTGTCCGTAATTACTTACAACTTCGTAATTACTTACTTTCTCTGTTTACACCTTTCTCCCTCTTTTGTCGAAACAAAAAGGGTGTGTCCATGGAGTTAACTTCATTTCTCCCCAAAATAGCGAGCTTGCATCATCCCTAGTGAAGTTAAATAGACTACTCCAATCTCCTATGGTTGTTGCGTTCCCTAGGTTGTTAGCGAATCCATGGATCAAATTAAGACTCTTAACCTACATAAAGGTTAGTGGTGTGCAACATAAAAAGAATATATATGAAAAATGCATGATGAATGAAATGCATATAGCCAACGATACACGTGGGTAAGCAATGTTGGACTATGTTGACCTATCTCCTCCTTTTTGTCGAAACACAAAAGTGTGTCGAAAAATGAGAATTCTTAAGAATGTGTACATGCTCCCCCTTGGCTGTAGCTCCCCCTTAATCAATACTCCCCGTTGCTAGGGTACCAACGTATATGATGTAAGGATTATGATTGCTACAAAACAAAGATTAGTACATGATATGCTCCCCCTTGATCAATACTCCCCGTTGCTAGGGTACCAACGTATATGATCCAAGGATGAGAAATGCTACAAAATAAAGGTTAGTATGTGATATACAACAATGCGTGTATATGATGCATTCTAAAAATGCTTGACGAAACTTCCCCTTGCTCTAGGGCATCAAGATGAACCTACAAAACAAAAGATTAGTGCACTAGAAGCTATGTCGTAAGTCATATACGACCAAAGTGTATAGACGATGCAATATGAGTGCTAGACTGATAATCCTCCTGGTTTGAGAGCGTTAAGCAGCACCTATAAAAGAAGAAAAATAATCGATGCAAACTTCATCCTATGATGAGTATGCTATATACGATCGAGCGTATATGATGATGAACCTACAATGAAATGGTTAGTGCAATATATTTTATCTTAAAGAAAAATATTATGCAACATATCAATAATCTAATCACAAGCAACTTACCAATTGTGATTGTCTAATTAAAGAAAAATATGATGCAACATATCAATTGTGATATCAATCGTGATTATCTAGTAAATCATGTTATAAAGTGTGTAATTTTCTAATAAGAATTACATTTACAAGAATATGATAAAGTCCTACAAAACAATGCCTATGAGGAGGATATGAAGTGGAGTTAAAGTTAGTGATGCTAGTGTTAACTCAATTGATAACTAAAGGTTGATGCAAGTAGGTTTCTTGCTAATCCATGGGGTCGATGATTAGTGAAGGAGGTGATGGAAGGTGGTGGTTATACTGAATTCAGAAACTGTATAGCAAGTGCTATAAGAGTATTGAAGGCTGTTAAGGTTATGATATTATCATCTGCCAAAGATGATAAATGCTCAAATAAAGGAAGTAAATATAATGATCACTTAGGAATAGAGATTCCATATACCTATATGAAAATGAAAATGACATCATATAATGAGAGTGTTGGTTGGACCAACGTGTTGAGAGTGATGGTTCTGTTTGCACTAACAATGACGTGCTTGATATGTATCAAGAATGAAAAGGATGAGATCCTATGATGGTGTTCTAGAAGATGTTCTAGACAATGAAGTTGTTCTAGAGAATGATGATGTAGAAAATAAATCCTAGAATCGTTGGTTGTGAGAAGGTTGTCTGTTATGAATGTTTAAAAACAGAACCTGGTACCCGCGGATTTGGTCATGTTTTGTCGTTTTTGATCAAACGAGGGTTCAAACTAAGGTCTATTCACTTATAACTATGGATTTGGTTTCACTAATCCTAGTCAAGGTCTAATGAGACTTGATGGTTCACATTTAAGAGATTTGTTAAACACATAATGTGTTTTTCTCTTGACGAGGTATTGGTATAAAACTGTGATATTGGGTTAATAAGGTTTGAATCACTTTGTGATTTTGTGAACTGATTTTAACTAAATGGTGTGAACCTAAGTGTTGGTACTTGAGGATGTAAGAAACATGAGTACATGTTCTTTAATGTGAAGAGACAGTTATGTGAATGAATTTCTCTCCCCCTTAATCGGTGGACATCCATCATAATGTGTGATGTTAAGAATGATGAAGCAAGTTAATGAAAGCGATGAGCTTAGTAATGTTTTTGCGGATGTTGGTTAGCATACAAAGTACTTCATCCTCGAAGTTATGTAGCTCTTCTCTATCAATGCAAGATGATTGCACGATGAGGTATGTGGTTTCCTCATGGAAGGTGTATGCAAAATAACAAAGAGAAATAACAAATAATTTGTTATCAATCTACAAGACAAAAGTCTTAATGACAAAAGATGTGAATATCATAGAAATCATAGCATCTTATGTAAAACAAAAACAAATATTCATCTACTAGACAAAAAGCTACCACATGGCATCAAGACAAATAATCATATTGCAAGATAGCATGACATTGTTTTAGATACTACATTGTGAAATTGTTTTGAAGTTAGGCTTAGTCACTTAAGCATACTTACCCATTAATTAACACAATGATCTATGTGTAAAATAAAATGACTTCTAAATGTTCATCATACCAAAACCACTTAGACAAAGTGCACACATGGCAAAAAAAATAGTGTGACAAAGTTACAAAAGAAATGAGACGACAGATTCATTGCAAACAATTTTTAACATTTTGGAAGCATGCATCATTTAGACTATCCTATGAAAAAGCTCAATGAATGTCAACTAAAGACAAGAGCTATCTAACACCATGTATTAAAAATGACATATCGTAAGTTAACAAGTAATACGTTAATCTTGCGAAATAGCATATAACGAAAGAATGAACATATTATTCAAATCATGTTAACATGAAGCATATAAGCATGCAGACAAAACCTTTCCAAGGTTTACACATTTGACTATCACTAAAATAGTTATCATGATTATGTCAAGTTACTTAATCATATCAAACAACTAACATGCAAGTTGGAGAATGAATATGAGACTATTACTAGCGGTGCTCAATTCAGGCTAAACACGACCATTTTTACGGGTGATTCCACATACCCAACTTCTCTGCTGGAAGCAATTTAACCGTTAGGTTAAATTGAGTTTCTAGTGCAATAAATTCTCCAGTAGTCATTCTCATGTCTGAAAGATAGGAATTCCTATTTTTGCCTATCTAAATATGATAGTTTACCAATTACTTGGCTTAATGAGACTCAACTATTTCTATTAAAACTAATGTGATGAAGGTGTCATGTTATACACGGGAATTTGACAAATATGTGCCAATAGATTTTAATCTTTGTGTTTGGAATCTAAGGTTGAATGATCTAAAGGGTGACATCTTTTATGTTGAGTTTAAGTATGTGTTATGCAAGTGATGTGATCATCTAAGACCAAGAGATGTGTTTGTGTGTCATAGTTGAATATGTTAAGAACGTACTCAAGAAAGTTCTTTGGAACAAGTATCTAAATAAAGTTACCAACTTTAATAGATATTGTGTATGCTTCGGAGATGTGGATATGCACAAGATTTGACCAAGGTTTGGTTATGATGTACACTTGAAGGGAAATTGATACATAAAGTATCTTTCAACAAATAAGATTATCATACTTATGAATACAAGTATGACAAGATGAGGGGAATAGTTCATAGAACTTGTGGGTGTAATGAAATCTCTTGTAACATAACCATTCATGTTGCAAAGAGAGAATGATGCATAGGATATACATTATCCTAAACCCATGATTTCTAAGGCATGATGTTTTCCCAAACATCATGTTTTCCTAAATGAAGCCAAAGTATTTGATAGTCCTAAATAAACTTGGGGATGAAACGAATAAGTCACTTGAGTTTCTTATGTATACTCCTCAAGAGTCATTGTTACTTGGGGTGCATGAGGTTGTCTTTGAAATTTTGCATTTTAACATATGTTGTTAAAATATTGATTTAAGACATAAGCAGAAGCTTGGTGACAAAGTATTACCAATACTTTGATTACTTGTGAAAGTTGTACTACTTAAACCTAGTGTAAATGAATGTGAGCTTCATGCTCATTTGATGTTGAAGGTTCTAATCCTATAGATGGTAAAGTATAGTTGAGTTTGTTTAATGAGTGTTTGGACAAAAGGCTTTTTGAGCAATGCACTCAATGGATTCAAATGATAATAAGGATTATGGTGATGTAGGGGTTTGTTGTGCTATGAAGGTACTTAGGTTTTATGGATATTGAAAACAACAATGATGGAGACTAATACTTGTGATCCATAGGAAGGTACAAATAGTGTGTGATGTGATCTGAAGCTTAGGGCCTGAGATATATCACAGAGGTGAATGTGACAGGATGATGGTGAAAGCACAAGTGTACATGAATGTTGAAGATGACAAGAATGGATACTGATTCTTGTGGTTTACTAGTGGATGAAGTGTTTATATTTGTAAAACCTAAATGGCTTGAAGAACAAATATTCTAATCATGATAGGATAAGTGTTTTAACATACGTTGTTAAAATACTTGTGAGTTGATTCTTTCGGATGTGACTTTTAATGACTACAATCATAAGTCAAATTTACTTGAATATTTCGGATGAAATACTTAAGTTGTCAATCCTAATTTGTTGAGATATGATAGCAAGATTAGATAATACATCTATAACCTAAGTGTGAGTTATGACTCGATTTAAATCTTAATTGTCTTGAAGGATGACATGTTAACCAAGTAAGGAAACATATGTGGATACTAGACAATATCTATAGTCATTAGTTGGACTTGTGATCTATGATATTTTTGCAAAAAGTGAGTCCGGATTTGTTAGGAAGTTGTCAATTTACAAATCAAGCTAATGAATGAGTATAGGATAGGAGGATGCAGTGAATGTGTGTAATGAGCACAAATACTCAGTGGTTTACCGAAAAGGTACCATGGAGCATTTTCTTGAAATTTGAAACTGTGATTAGATATGATTATCCTATTGGTGTGATGAGATGTTATGATCCTAATAGGAGTGAATTATCAGTGAAAGGAATCCTAGTGATGAAAGTGAGTGATCTTGAGTGTGAGATTTAAACGAAAATTTAAAAATCAAACTGTTTATTTTGGCGGATCCAAGTTATACCAAAGGCGGATCCCAAATTTTGGTTCCGCGGAATCCGCAGAGTGAAGATTGGCGGAGCCAAAGTGCTCAACAGACGGAACCCATAACTTGGTTCCGCCATATCCGCCATTCAGAAGTACTAATTCTAACAAAGAGCATGTCATAATTTTCGTTACCCGTTCAAATCCCGAAAATTGTCCTAAACCATATGTAATTACTTATTGGTGATTGATTAAAAGCAAATACACAGATTTAAACACACGTTTGCATATAGATCAATCAAATGATAACAACTTACCATAAAAGGAAGTTAAGCCAAATGGTGGCTTAAACACGAAAATCGATAACATCGAGTGTTATCATCCTGCATTGTTTTGTTAGTTCACATAAAAATATAATACTAACACAATATCCTAATAACACAACAAGTCATCACATCTTTGTTTGAAATTTTCTTATACCAAACACACTTACACAGATACAACATGTTTACACATTTTAACACTTGAAATTAAGTGAAGGTTTGTGCAATACAATACATTTTAAGATACTAAACTAGTTTCACTCAGTTCACATTTCTAAGTAAGTTATGCAAAGTTTTCACATAACATATGCAAACAAAAATATCTAAGTCTATAAGTGAAACAAACACAGTTTATCAACTTAGTGCACAAGATCTAGCAAAAGTCCTATTGTGCATCAAACAAGCAATTGATAAACAAGCAAATAATTGTCATGGCAAAAAACTTATGTATTTACTATCAACAAATTCAATCAAAATTACCAACAGGCAAATCACATGTATGCAAATAACTTAGAACAGATAGTCACATAGCATAGCATAAATGAAAAGATACTTTTCATCACTTTGCGTTTAAATATGACGATGTATGCCAAGCTTGATTTGTTTACTTTATATTACCAAATTCTTTAGTTTCAAAAGAAATCATATCAATTTTTAAAGAATACCAACTTACATTGCCCGACATAAAAGTTTAAGTTACTGTGTCAAAATGAAACTTAATATTTTGAACAGGTTGTAGTATTTGATTTGTTTTACCTAGTTCAATTTAGATTTAGGACATGAGATTATTTTTAAATGAAATTAGATTTAATTCCCTTCAAAATGATAGGTGGCGCGACTCCTACGGACTTACGGTTAATTAGTTATGAATTTTTGAAGTTGGACAAAAACTGCATATAATACCGACATATTTGGCGGATCCTTTTTGAGGGTTCCGCCCTTTGTAACAAAGGGATCCGTGGGTGTCTGTGACAAATTCTCCTAAACTCGTATTTTGACATATAGAAAACATGTAGGACTTGATAGACTTAATATTAAACATATATTACACATATTTAACAAAATTTCTACTTATGTGACTTATCTAAACATTACGGAGGTGATTTTTCAACTAAATTAATAGTTATCCCAAACGCCCCTTTAAAACCCGTGTTTTTCGTAAATTAGCTTTACGTACACAATTTTACACTTAATCATTTTAAGAAATCTTTTCTTTTGATTTTCCAAAGACATCTTCAAGCTTGTATACAAAGTAATATTTAACAACAAAATTTCTAAGTATACTTAGCGAAACATTTTTCATATTATATTCTGCTTCAAAGGTAATTTGATACAAGGATCGTACTCTATTTTAAAAACTATTTGTTTTGAAAATAAGAGCCACGAGGCTCTGATACCAATTGTGAAAACGTAGAGGGGGGGGGGGTGAATACGTTACCATTTTAAAATTTTAAAACTTCTTGTATCAAATTTCCTATTTGGCTTGTTCTAATATGAAAGATGTTTGTTGTAGTTTATGACTACCAAGTTGTCACACAAGTATTATCAAATAATCACAACACAAGCAATCACATAATGCAAACATAAAAGTAAAAAGATAAGTAAAAGAAAGCGCAAACCGAATATGATGATTTATACTGGTTTGGTCACGGAGCTCCTCTCCGCCCTACTCCACTCCCCGAGTACCCAACTCGAGAGTTACTTCACTAGATCAACAAGCTCCCTTCTCGGTGGAGAAAACCTTACATACGTCGCTTACACATTTTCCGACACTAAGCTAGATATCGAGTTCTTTACAAGGGTACAACCACACCCGTTGGTTCTTTTACAAGGGTTCAACCACTCCCATCGTCGCCTATACAATTTCCTACACTAAGCTAGATGTCGAGTTCTTTACAAGGGTACAACCACTCCCGCTGGTTCTTTTACAACGGTTCAACCACTCCCACTATGTTTTATGGCCCAACATAGAAACCTTGTATTTTATGGCACAAACACATAAACCACCTAATCTAGGTTGATGTTTACAATGGTCAATGATGATCCATGACAGAAATGTATCATGGATATGAATGACTATTCTAAATGAACTTCCATTGATAGGAAGCCTTCAATGGATAAAGATCACAAGCTCCCTAAACTTGTTGTGATGGATCTTCATGTATGCATGTGAAATCTACATGAACTTCTTGAATGAGAAGTCTTCAATCATTGAGGATGTCAAGTGTCCTTGAATCTTCATATGTTGGAATGCTATGATGGATAATGACTTCAAGACCTTCTAACCTTCTTGGTGGATCAGGAAGTATGCTATGGATAATGACTCATGATCCTGAGCTTGCTTCATAGGATCATTAACAGTGTGTGCTTACAACATAATGAAAGTTAGTAACATTATGATCATTATGTAAAGGGTGATTAATGTATGAATCTACATGGTTTGCTACTGATCTAAGTGTGTCCAAAGGGTATAGGGAATGTGTGTTCTAGTGGTTTAAAGAATGGGTAAACAATGGGCTACTATTTATAGGCAAAATGTAAAACAAACCACGGATTTGATAAAAGGGATCCGCCCTTTATACCATTTGGATCCGCCGGACCTGACAGCTAATATCTCAACAAATCTTTCCATATCTTACCATATCTTCCCATAACTTCCAAAGTCAACTATGTTGCTTCAAGATCATTACAAAATATCTTTCTAAATCTACAAGATTTGTCAATGATGTATGCCATGATATCATGTATATATATTTCCATTTTAAGATTTAAAATGTAAATATTATAAATGTGTATATGTATGTAACATGTATCCTAGTGATCATGTAACATGTATATGCTAGCTTAACTAATATATGTTTGTAAAATGAGGTTCTAAGTAGAATGATTCACCTTTTAAAATACTTAATGACCTAACCGTATTTTAAACATTCTAAATGGTTTGTTAAGGGTTTGATCATAATGCCACATAACAAACATGTACGAACCTGTGTTGTATCATATGAGGACTCGAGAAGTCGAGAGGTGTTGGATGTATGTTGAGACAAAATAAGATTACAAGTAACTTGTACATTTTACGTTATGTATCAAGTTACATGTTTGTCATCAATCAAAACAAACGTGATTGCTTGTACTAGCAATCTCCCCAACAAGACTGCTTACAGTAACAGATTTTACATCTTATTTGCAATAAAATCTATGAACTCACCAACCATTGTGTTGACATTTTTTAGCATGTTTATCTCAGATCAATAAGGCGATAGCTGTTGCATGGAGCATAGAGTCACACGACATATATTTTGAAGACTTATACTTTTATCATTACCATTCGATATGTTTTAAAAACACTTATGTATTATTATACTTTGGGACCTCATGTTTGTAACTCTGATATTATTAATCGAATGGTAACTTTTCAAAAACGACTAATTTATAGTTTCTTTTCTGTAACTTAATCTTGGTACTATGAAGTAATACCCCAGTGACACAATTTTCCGCTGTGATATTTTTGGGGTGTTACAGATTCGTATTAGAGCATTGGTTGTAGAGAACTAGGTTGCATATATTACCTAGACTATAATCATGAGCCATAACTTTTTTTTCCTCAATATAATTTTGAGGAGTGTTTTTACGGAAGTTTTTAACTTAAGGGACAAATCTCAGATTATCTTTTCATTAAGAAAAAAATATAAAAAATAATTAATATTTAAATTAAAAATTAAATTACACCATGTTTTTATAATTTAAATATCTTATAAACCGTTAATCATTATGCGAAACAAATTCTAGCATCATGACGAGCTTTTAATTACGGAAACTTTGATATACTTTCGACAAACTATTTTTTATCTCTTTTTTCACGTTTTATTTTCAGTATAAATTCGCATGACATATTACATGTAATTTAACACTAATATGGTAGTTCGAACACTAAATAGTTGTATTAAAATTGGCATAAGTATTTGTGTATAGATAAAAAACTTTCCTCATTTTTGTAATGGAAAACACGCGTTAATGGCTTTCCAACCATATATCATACATTATATTTGAATTATAGATTATAGCAGATCATTTATATAACTTCTATAATCACATGTGATGTGGTAAAAGTTACATGTGATTGTGATCATGTCTTGTAAAAATCACATGTGATTTTTTGTGTATTTTTCAAACTTTGAAGAATTAATTGCATTAATCTAAAATTTAAAATAAAATGTGTTATATATGGTTGCGAAGCTATGAATGTCGAGTTTCCAAGAAAAAACGGTGAAATTTAAAATATTGTAGAACAAGTTATGTTCATTTTATTACATATTTAGATATTCGAATATTCAAATTAATGTTTAATAATATGTGATTTCTCATGCAAGTTATTGTTTTTTTCTTCTTATTTTTTCTACATTTTTACCTTTAATAAATTAATTATAATTATATTTAATAATTTATATTTAAAATTTATAATAATAACTTTAAGTAAATGTAATACTACGATAAAGTCATTAAATTTTTATCTATTTTTAGTAAATAAGACCGGTAGTAATGGTGACTGAAGATGACTGCGGTCACTCCTGCCACATCAGGGCTAACTCAGTGCGACCTGCTTCATGATCAAGTTACTATAATTAGGCGATCGAGGTCACCACTAAAAACATACCGCACTTAAACACAAAAATACTCTACAAAACAATATAAAAATACACACTTACATAACAAACAAACCAAGAGGACTCGGTCGACCAAGCGACCGAGTTATGCAAAGATACAAGTGACGCCCGACCACGACCAACCCCATCTAATGGGGTGGATGCATCCAGTAGGTGATGAAGTGTAATTTTATAAGTTTCTAAGGGGTCATTTAGCCTCTAAATCCGTGGTTATTCGATCATTTAGTACCCTAAATCTTTTAAATTTTAGTTTTACGTACATGGCAAGCAAATGCTAGAAAATGGCGTGTTTCGGGCTCGATTAGATGAAAAAACGAGGAAAACGAAAACATCGGGTAAAACAATTGAAAAAGGGCCTGGGACGGCGTCACAAACATTAAGTGAAGTCGTCACTTGAAGTTAACGAAGATGTTGAAGTTTCAGAATTTACAAGTGACGGTTCAGGCGATAGAGACGGCCTCGAGCTGATGGCGTCACCAAGAAAGTGAAGAGCGACGGCGTCACAAACCTAAAGGTGACGCCGTCACAATAACTCGGTGCAAATCTCGAAACCCAAATGAGTGCGAGCTGACGGCGTCACAATTAAAAAGTGACGCCGTCACAATTGTATTCCTATATATATTTTCGTATTATTTTCATTTTAAAGGCTGGAACTTTGTGGGAAACTTTGGAGCAGAAACCCTAGACGATTTTCAGTAGTTTTTTAGGCCTTTTAGCTTTAAGACTCCTTATGTATTGAAGAGATAAGTTGTTTAATCAATCATTCAATTATGTTTACTTGTGATTGTTTGATTCCTTTATCTGCTTTTCTTTTCAATACTTTGCTAGGCTAAACTTATTAGTATTTTCTTAGGATTGCATGAAACCTAGTTATCGATTATTGTCTATCGTATCTTGTTTAATTAGTTGTGATTTACGTTAGGAGTAGGAAAACTGGCTAGGTCTAATGTATTACTAGCTTGAACGTCCGACTAAACGCTTAGTTATTATTAACTTGATGTTCATTGTATTTAATGCGTGAATTGTGTTTGCATTATGGAAATTGAGAGTTAAAAAGGCATTCCTAGGTGCTGGTCAATTAGAACATAGTTCATAGAGTTAGGGAGTAACCAACCCTCGATTGATATTATGGAATACAACGCTCTAAGTAAACAAAGACATGACAATTCGACTAATCAATAAAATATAACTAGGGAATAATGAAATTCTAAGTAAATACACTTTACCACTTATATGAATTTCACCAATTTACTTTTCTGTATATTAGTTAGTTTAATTTAGTTTTATTATTAGTTTTAAAAACCAAATCTTCCAAAACTAGAGATTTTTATTGCCTTCTAATAAAATATAAAATACAGAAATAATCATCATCAACCCTTAGACTTAATTCGTCATACACTTCGAGCCTAACTCACTATTCCCCAAGAGAATGATCAATCCCCCAGGTCTTACCTATACTACACTATAACGGTCAGGTACTCTGCCTAGGAGGAGTGTAAAACTTCTTGTGTTTAGCATTATCCGCATCAAGTTTTTGGCACCGCTGTGGGAATAGTCTAGGTTTCAATTTTTATCTTGTTTAGGTCTACTCACTAGATTCCTATCAAGTGAGATTGTTCTTTTTATTTTTTTAGCTCTATTTTAGTCTATCTTTTCTCCGTTCCCTTTGTTCGTAACCTTGTCATTTGCCATCATGGTGAATGATATGCCTTTTAACCAAGACCCACCACACCAAGAACCACCAATTCAAGACCTACCAAACAATGACCCACCAATACCACCTAGAGCTCATACTCTTAGTGAGTACTAGCCATGTGGGCTATCGAAACACTATTGAGCTTCCCCGAGAAGTCAATGTGTCTCGCTCGCGATCCGACACCATCCAGTTGGTGCAAAACGGATGTGCATTCTATGGACTTCGTTCCGAAGATCCAATCCAACAACTTAATTATTTTCTTAAAATCGTTGATTCTATCAAACTTAACGTTGGTACTCTGTAGACGACGCACTTGCCTCTTTTCCAATTCTCTATGCGTGATCAAGCTAGCAATTGGCTTGAACGTCTACCCGCGGAATCCATCTCGGCTTGTGAAGATCTCACTTCTCATTTTCTCTCACAATTTTTCCCACCGAGGAGAACAACCAAGTTAAGGAATGACATTTTGATGTTCCAACAACGTCAAGGTGAAACTCTTTTCGAAGCGTGGACTCATTTCAAGGAATTACTCCAAAACGTCCCTCATCATGGCATTGATCTTTCGCTACAATTCCAAATTTTCTATGATTATGTCAATTAATCCACAAAGCAAGCCATTGACCATGCGGCCGGTAGTAATGTAACCTTTCTTAAATTATGACATCACAATTCGAAGTATTACGTCATTTATATATTTTATTTCAAGTAATTAACTCGTAAATATTTTACGAGTTACTATTTCGTATATCAATTAATTATAATTTTTCATGAATTCCTTATTTTTACCTCATCCGATTTTTATGTTTATTTCAAAATTTAAATTAATTAACAATAACGACTATCGGGATCAAATTGTAACAAAACAAAATCAAATATTTAAAATACTAGACAAGTAAACATTTTAGTTTTCTTGTTTCCGCCTCATTTCCCTCCCCCTGCTCCTTTGTTAGGCGTTCACAATGAGAAGTCACCAAGACAATATGTCTTGGTGATATTTTACTACACATGTGTCCTAATTCTAGTACACCCTTAATCACTAAGTTACCAAATTGAAAATCTCTTACACCCCCCATGACGCACTAGGACACTTGGAGATCTTGGGTTCAATTCTAGCCAAGAACACAACACATGGACCAATCAATAAACCACCCATAGTCTCCAAGTTAGAAAGAAAGATCTCAAATAAACCTCATAACTTAAGTATGCCATACAACGACTCACTAAGTACACATGGAAGTCTTATGTTCAATCCTACCCAAGATCATGCCACACTCCAAAACTTAGCTAGTGTAGAATCGTTATAGCTCGAGGTTGTTTAGACCTCATATTATCTAGGAACAATAACATTGAATAAACATGATACGCAGCGGAATAAACAATAAGAACATCAATGTTTTCAACAAGGTTTTTCATTCATAATGATTCACATAATCACCACAATTCTAGATGATCAACTCTAGAACGGTTACTCAACAATCACAGGAATCCTAAGATCCTTGCAGTGAAAAACAACTCTAACAATATGTCCCATGTCCTCTTTATATATTAGAGGATTAGGGTTTACAAAAGAATCATAATACAATTAGGAAACTACAACCTTCCTAATATTTATCTTTTAAATCTTTTATCTTTATAAGGAGATCTTCTAGAATCTTCAAAATCTTCCATCTTTTTGAACAATTCCAGCTTTGCGTTTAAGTCCTTTTGTTTCATTCTTTTATTTATTTCTTCTCATCAAATCAAGAATCCCAACAATCTTCTCCTATTTGAGGATTACAAAACAAACAAAGTCGTGTACGAACTTCCCTAAAAGAAGTAGAGAAGTTGAGATGTAAACATCTCCCTGAATGAAACAAATACTTCCCCTTAATTCAGACTTCCTTTGTATCGTGCTATACCACCAAGGATCTACAAATTGCAAATCATCAAATCTTCTTCCCCTTTTTGTACTAATAAAATTGGGAACTAAAGTATGCAACTTTGATCTTCACAACCACGAACCACTATCATACGTTCAATCCAGTCTTCCATTGTCCTGAATTACCCTCCATGAAGAACACTAAAATGCTTACTATAAATGAACTCAAGGCAAAAGAATCCTAAATCAGCGGTAGTAATAACAACTAGCAGCTGTAAAAACCTTCACCTCGATGTAGCATATAAATGGTTAATCATTTGAACATTAAGCTTCCCCTGAAACCCATATATTAACCATTTAAAAGAACTTTTCGAATAACTAACCACCATAGCAACAAACATTTGAACATTAAGCTTCGACTGAAATCCATATGTTAATCATTTGAACATTAAGCTTCCCCTGAAACCCATATGTTAACCATTTAAAAGAACATTAAGATTCACCTGTTGAATCGTTATAACTCGAGGTTGTTTAGAACTCATATTATCTAGGAACAATAATTTTAGAACAAGCTTTTTCATTCATAATGTTTCACAAAATCACCATAATTTTAGATGATCAACTCTAGAACGTTTACTCAACAATAACAGGAATCCTAAGATCCTTGAGGTGACAAACAAATCAAACCCTAGGCGTCCATTATGGACTTGACGCCTAGACACATACACCTTTCCTGGTGTTACATCTTGACCCACTTATAATTAAACGCCTCTAACCCTCTTTATATACTAGAGGATTAGGGTTTACAAAGGAATATCTTTTTAATAATTAAGAATATCTTCTAAATCTTTAGTCTTTGTAGATTTCTCTTCTGTCAGATTTATTCCTTCTTGTTTTCATTCTTCTTGTTTTATCTTCTTCAAATCAATATACAAAACAATCTTCCCCTATTTGATGATGACAAAACAACTAGGAATCTCGTACGAACTTCCCTAGATGAAGTAGAGAAATTGAGATAATTAAATCTCACCCACGAATGAAAGAAGCTTCCCCTTAAGACAGATTTCCTTTCTAACATGCTATACCAAGGATCTACAGGTTGCAAATTTCTTCCCCTTTTTGTCCACATCAAATCGGGAACTAAAGTAGCCAACCTTGATCTTCACAACCACGAACCGCTATCATATGACCAATCCAGTTTTTCGTTGTCCTAAATTACCCTCCATGAAGAACACCAAAATGCTTCCTATAAATGAACTCAAGGCAAAAGAATCATAAATCAGTGGTAGTAATAACAACTAGCAGCTGTAAAAACCTTCACCTCGATGTAGCATATAAATTGTTAATCATTTTAACATTAAGCTTCCCCTGAAACCCATATGTTAACAATTTAAAAGAACTTTTTGAATAACTAACCACCATAACAACGAACAGCATGTAGTACCATCCATGAATGATCATAGCAGCCTAAACTAATAAAAAATGACTACAATAGAATTCAAAACCAAGTAGTAGTAGAATGAAGAATAATTCTTTAACTTAAACCTGATTCCCAAGAATATCCAATATTAACGAACATCAGGTCATAATCAAAACCAAAAATCAAAAACCAAACACCTTCTTTTGTGTGTGTCTTCCCCTTGTGTGTATGTTGGAACCAGCCAGACGATTAAGAGCTCAGATTGAAGATCCCTCTGGTAAGAATGGACCTTGATATATGAAGAATCTTCAGTAAAAATTTCAGCCTGATCCAACGATTAACGAATGAGCTATCGTCCATTGAAAACAACTCTGCAGTGAGTTATGAACATAAAAACCAGATTCGAATTTTTTATCTTCTTTTCTTCATTCTTCGACTAACAAAACCTTGTGACTCCTAGATATCACGAGCTCCAATCTCTAATACCACCTGTAGAATCGTTATAGCTCGAGGTTGTTTAGACCTCATATTATCTAGGAACAATAACACTGAATAAACATGATACGCAGCGGAATAAACAATATGAACATCAACGTTTTCAACAAGGTTTTTCATTCATAATGATTCACATAATCACCACAATTCTAGATGATCAACTCTAGAATGGTTACTCAACAATAAAATGAATCCTTAGATCCTTGCAGTGACAAACAACTCTAACCCTAGGCATCCATTATGGACTTGATGCCTAGACACACAACTCAACTTAGTCGACTACATATTTGTGCACACCTAACAATATGTCCCATGTCCTCTTTTTATATTAGAGGATTAGGCTTTATAAAGGAATCATAATACAATTAGGAAACTTCAAACTACCTACTATTTATCTTTTAAATCATTTATCTTTATAAGGAGATCTTCTAGAATCCACTAAATCTTCCATCTTTTTGAACAATTCCAGCTTTGCGTTTAAGTCCTTTTGTTTCATTCTTTTATTTATTTTGTCTCATCAAATCCAGAATCCCAACAGCTAGCAAGACTTATGACTCATGCATTCCTAACGTCCTCAAGACCCTATATAAACCCTCCCCTCTCCCCTCTTTGGTCGTTCAACACAAACAAACCAAACACTCTTACAAATCGATTTCTACTTCAAGTTTCATTCAAGAATTACAAATACAAGTGCTCTGCATGTCAAATCGTTACAAATCTTTGGTGATCCGCTTGTGTTTAAATCCACTCAAGTGAACTAAAGTTTCATCACAAGTCTTGTAAGGTTACAAGAAATTGTTGAAGGATTCTAAAGGAGTGGAAGAGTATTTTAGTCCTTGTCCTTGTTCTTGTTTCCTTTCTTTTGAAAGCCAAAAGTTGTAAGAAAGCCTAGCTCCCTCTCATGATCATTTACATGTTTAATCTATGTTATATATGTCTAGTCATATTGATCACATGATGTGCTAAACCTTAAAAACAAATTGAAAGTTACTTACTACCATATGTTAAACAAACTAGTAAACAAGTCATCTTATGCATATTTTTGCCACAAAATCAATTACCTATAGCCTTGTGTATGTACATACTATAATAAACAAGATCAAACTAAAAATATAGCAATTTGAATCACACAAAACGGACTTACGAGTCAAAAGATACAACAAGTTGAAAATCATACCGAAAACCTTAGATGCTGTTAAAACGTAAGCTGTCCAGAAATGAGAAAACGCGATTTTAACCATTTTAGATTCTGAATCATCAAAAGTGTAAATCACGAAAGATGTCCGAAATGATGTTTTACGTCTAGCCGCTAGAGATCTCGTCCTGAAAACGCACGAGGTGTGCTGGGCAGTAGGGACTGTTTAAACCCGAACCATAACCTTTTCCAAAAATCTTTTTTCAAATGAACTAGTTCCGAAACTTGATAGCTCATGAAACATTGCAAATTTCTTTATATACATGTGAATATTATTTTCATCAAATAAAATCACATACCTCAACTTTGGAATAACAAATTTAGTGATTGACAAGAACATGTAATAACTGTTTTTCCTAAATCCTAACCAGACAACCCTATACCTTCATTAGACTTTGAAAACGACCAAAGCTCATTTGCGAAACGTGCAATATCCTAAATAAACTTTCCTAAAGTCTATTTGACCTTCGAAATAGTGTTTTTTCACATGGGAAAACCAGTTTTTCACATGTGAAACAATAATCCTAACTTATAAGTTTTCACAAGTGAAACCATATTCCTAACTTGTATACCTTATAAGTTTTCACATATGAAACTATACTCATAACTTATAAATCCTTATAACTATTATAACCTTTATAAACTTCGCAAACATATAAAATACATGTTTTACATATTGAGCACTACATAACTAGAGACCTTCATGTGAGGGGTTTCATTTGGGTAAACGTATCGACGAGTTGCTG
This sequence comes from Artemisia tridentata subsp. tridentata, assembly GCA_021014915.2. Lineage (NCBI taxonomy): Eukaryota > Viridiplantae > Streptophyta > Magnoliopsida > Asterales > Asteraceae > Artemisia > Artemisia tridentata. Next base: position 251,520,218 of record CP139508.1, read on the forward strand.
GATTTACGAAATAAAGTGTCCTAGCTCCTCAAACGTTTACTACATGACCTCTAGATTATGATGGCCCGAACGGTAGTACAATATATGTAAACTAAACACGTTTCATAAACCATTTCTATAAAACGACATACACAAACTACCATATAAAGCATCATATCAATATAATGACATATATAGACTCGTTTATGCTTTCACATCATTATTCCAAAAACCTAGAACAAGATATCGTATTTCTAGGTTGTATGTAGAGGTTTTCCCGGCTTATCCATCAATTATGTTATACGTTTTGATATCATTAGTTCACGGTGAGTTCATAGCCCCACTTTTACTCGTTTAACTATTTTATAAACTTTTTGGGGGAGATACATGCACGATTGCCAAAATACTTTACTCGCTTTATTTACATACACGATTTACATTTACATTACTTGTTAGGAATATAAATACTCATATGAAAGACTCGGTCACCCCGAGTACTCATTAGCATTAAGTTAGCTCGTAGGCTTATTTATACAAGTTTTGTTTTAGTTATATTAGTTTAGTACTAGTAATATTTGTGGAGTTGGGTCGGGTCTTTACCCACTGTCAGCTCACTCCACAGCCCTCTCGGGGCACTTATAGTAGCTAGTATATATACCCCTTCCGACACATGGGAAGGGTTGGATGTTCTTCACAAGTTAAATATACAACTAATTTATTTCTCTCTCTAAAGAATATCCCACTTTCTCTCTCTTCCTCTTCTTGAATTCGATCTTGATCTCATTCCAACTTGGTGTTATGATATCCAATATACTACAATTGGTATCAGAGCACATGGTTTGATTAGTCCGATTGTATGTGCGTTTTTCTTGGGAAATCTAGATCAAAAGTTACTTCTTGGAAGGTTTATGGTCCTATTCTTGGTTCTTCTTTAATTCTCACGTGTTGATGTTAAAGTTAGTGTTCTATTAGTGTTATAACCCTCCTAGATCAAGTAGTTAAAAGGAATCCAAGCAAAAACGTTCAAAAGGGTGATTTTAGGTGAAATATTGACGTTGCAGTTTAACTCTCGGTATTAGTTTCTTCACTGCGGTTTGACACTGAGGTGACAGTGACTTGTGGTTTGTCGTCTGCGGTTTGATAGTGACTGTTCTGTCTGGTAGCGATTGCGGTTTGACCAAATAGGTATTGCGGTTTGACTTCGTCTGCGGTTTGATTGTGACTGTTTTGTCTGGTAGCGGTTGCAGTTTGACCAAAAAGGTATTGCGGTTTGACTTCGTCTGCGGTTTGATTGTGACTGATTTGTCGGGTACCATTTGCGGTTTGACCAAAACATCCTGCGGTTTGACCATAACATTCTGCGGTTTGACCATTGTGGTTTAGGGACTGCGGTTTGACCCTTGTGGTTTGACATTCTACACTGCGGTTTGTCAGATCCTGGTTGAGGTTTGACCCAAAAGTTGACTGAGATTTGCTCAACCTTTTTCATTGTGGTTTGATCGTAGAGTATTGACTGTGACTGGTCCAATCCACCACGTGAACCTAGCATAACCTACCCATTTCACAACGACACTACAATTCACCTAATCCTACAAACAATCATCACTTTTAGCATACAATCACTAATCATTGTAACGATCCAACTATTATCATAACACATCCAACTTATCATTATCTCACGGTTTCTTCTTGATTTTGTAAAACTCCGCGAAAGAAACGATTTCTCGGTTTAAATCATAGACTTGTAAAATCCCATGCACGTTTCCACAATGCCTACCAGTTCAGATTCCTTTCTATCTTAGGTACTCAAATTGTACGACATGAATGATATGCATGTGACTTCCAATCCTGCATATCAAACAAACGTGTGTGATTCTGATAATGCTAATATGGAATTGTCATGCTCGAATTCTCACGAGAAAGAATATCCTCATCCACTAACGTTGACTAATGAAAAGGAAAGTCGCATTGAATGCTTTTGACTGCTTCATTAACATCTCAAGCTTTTTTTTGAACAACCTGGGTACTTGGGAGGTTACAAACGATCTTTCGTAACACTCTTTGGTCAAGATGTTCAGGACTTCACAGTCAAAATGATTCTATACCTAGATCAACTTGAACGACAACTTGACAAAGAAGAATTTTCTGGAGGTAGATCCATGGCTCCCCTTTGTGTGATCAACAACCAACTCCAGGTGTTCATTGATTCTCAATACACTGAGGATTATGATTATGACAGTCAAATGACGAAAAAGTGTTTTGGTAATTACACTGGAACTGAGGTTGACATGTTCAGGAGGACATTACTCCAACTTATGAGTAATGTTAAGGGGTTCATTAATGAAAGGGCTCAACATATGGGAAATGGGACGGAATCAGACAAGCATGATGATAGTAATAGCTCAGGAGCTGATATCACACTGTGTGTGGATGCAGTTCTCATACCAGAAAATCCCCAAGTACTGTCTGCTGAGGTTCATCTGTTTGATCAATGTAATGTTCCTTCTAATGAACAACAACATACTGATCAAATTAAACCTACTTATGACACATATCTGATGGAAAAGACTGATAGTAATATCACCTCTGATTCAACAAATATGAGTCATAAGGGGGAGAAATTGATCAGGATGCTGAACATGATGATGCGTCACGATTTTTGCTTACGGCTGAGCCTTCCAAATCAAATGATATGGTTTAAAAGGAAGTTTATAATGAGCTTTCAAACAGATTTTTACAGATAGAAAAACATTGCATTTCTCTTGAAATCGCAATGCAACAAAAGGAAGAAAGATTTCAAACTAACCTACCATGTAAAAATCCGGAACTCCCTGAATTCCGTGAATTCTTCATAATAAATGATTTGAAAGCTCAGCTAGAAGCCAAAAACTTGACGATCAAAAACCTGAAAAACAGTTTGGCTGAGATGTGTGACATGTGCAATGAATTTAAAGCTAAACATGATAATAAAGTGGCTAAATTAAGTACTGAAAATGAGACTTTGAAAATGCAATGTAAAAATCTGTGTGATTCAATCAAAGAAACGAAATCAAAGTTTATCGAACGGACGACATCTTTGATTGCCAAAATGGATGAATTCAAAGCTCAAATTCAAGAGAAAGGTTTCACAATAACTGCCCTTAAGAACGAATTGAGGAAATTAACTGGAAATAGTGTGAATACTAAGTTTGCAAAACCATCAATCTTAGGAACGCCTGTTTCACAACCTCTTAGAAACCGAACGGTGGCTAGACAACCAAATGCGTTTAGATCTGAATGAACCAAATCTTCTAACCTGAGGTGTGCAACTGATTGCGTGGTTTTGTAACCTTACAATAGGTTTTACCTCTCGAGGGATCTCAAGAGGCTTACAACCCCACCAGGCAGTGTACCTGACCGATGTAGTATAGTGTAGTGGTAAGTACGGGGGATTGATCGTTCTCCACAGGGAATAGTGTTCGTTAGGTATGAAAGGCTACTCTAATTAGGTCTAAGGGTTGAGGAAGATTCTTTTTTATGTTTTTATAGTTTTTATGAAAGCAAGTAAAATCTCGGGTTTGAAGGAGTGGGCGGAATTAGTTGCTAGTCAACTAACCCAAATTACTACGAATGCAAATAAAATAAAATAACAAAAATGAAATGTGGTGAGAAACTTATGTGTAGAGAAATGTGTTTACTTAGATTTCCTTACTCCCTAACTATCTTTTACCGGTTAATTAGTGTGTATTAGTTGCGTGGATGACGGGTGTATTCCTTAATACCATTCGTGGGGTGGCGTACTTACTTCCCCAACTCTACAAGCTCCTACTTCACTCCTATGTCGAGCCGGCTAGGAAGCTCCTAACATGGGATCACTAGAATTCGCTTGTGCATTAAATACAACCATAAAAACCTTTAGTACGCATTTGGTTCATGTTTCTTAAGACGTTCAAGCAAGTTACCGAATAGGAAGTTAGCCAGTTTTCTTAAGCCTAACATAGATAAACAATCATCCAATACAACTAACAACACACTAACAACCAATAATCAATAGCTAGGTTTCATTAGATCTAAGCAAACACAAGATAAAATTAGCCTAACATGTTAAACAAAAGACAAGAATAAGATAGAATCAAACAACACATAGACATATTGAATGATTAATTGATAACTTATCTTTCAATGAAACATGGAAGATCTCAAGGCAAAAAGCCCTGAAAAAGTAGCTAAAATCGTCTTAGGGTTTTATCCCAAAATTCCACACACTAAGCTCTCCTTAATGACAAAAAATTAGAAAACTATATATAGATTTTTGGATCTGACGGCGTCACCTTATGGAGTGTGACGCCGTCACCTCGCCGCTTTTAGGGTTCCCGGATGACCTTCTTGACGCCGTCCCTCTTTAGCTCTTCAAAAATCCATTCTGGCTTATCAAGGCTTGACGCCGTCGAACCATGAACGTGACGCCGTCCCCTTATGATTTAAGCCGTGACGCCCTCGATCAAGTTAAAGCGTGACGCCGTCAGAATTCACATGCTATTTTCACTGGCCCGTCATGAGTAAATTTCACATCCAACTTTTCTTGCCAAGGCATGACGCCGTCCAGAGTAAAGTCTGACGCCGTCAAGAGTAACTTTTAGCCAATTTTTGAGACTTTGTCGTTTTCTTCACTTTAATGCTCCAAAAACGTCCAAAATGCCTCCTTTTCCAGATTTCTCCTCAAAAGTACCTAAAATGACAAAAGGAACGATTTAGGGCAATATTTGATCAAATAAATGCGATTTCGGGCTTAAATGACCCCTTAAAAGCGGTACACTTTTCGCCTCATCAAATACCCTTACACTTGAGATTTGCTTGTCCTCAAGCAAATGCGCTTTTATTCTAATCAAAATACAAGCTAGGGGTCATTTAATGCTAACATAAAAGTAATTACAACAAATAATCGTTCCACTTCAATCATAATAAGCACGGAGATTACATACTAGCACCTCACAAGTATTGTTTAGATACTCACATCTCTCAAGTGTCATCAAAATAAATCTCATAAATGAAAACGGAAAATATCTCTCACTACCTGTCATAGCAAATAGATTACCATAGGCTTGGGAAAGGATCAAAAACCTCCTCCACTAGGCGTAAGCACCTAAGATAAACTATCAAAGAGGGCTTTTAATTGGGTTATAACGTTAGGTGTAGGGAAAAGGAAAACACGGTTTTGTTGGATAAAGGATATTTTACTGGTGGCTAGTTAAAAATCTTGATCAATTACATGTACTATTCAATGTTGCTAAGCCAAGACTAGACTCGATCTTAAGCTAGAAACGAAATAACAAAATAACAAAAACATAAAACAAACATAAAATGAAACGGGATGGTAGTCCGTATGTTTTTTTTCTACTTTTCTTTTTCTCATTTTTTTGTATTTTTCTTGATTTTTTTCGATTTTTTTTTTTTTTTTTTTTTTTTTTTTTGCATACACTTTTGCCCTACCATCCAAAATAATACATCATAGGGCATTGCATTCCCCTTACACTTGAACTTTTACATAACTTTACAATTACTAATCTAATGACTCGAATTAAGATAATCGAAAAACTTGGAGTACTTTTAAAATATTTAGCACATATGGGGGTAATAAATGATGTTCTTCCCCATTACTCCATTATACTAGTACTTTACCCATGAGTCCCAATCGTCCCAAAACAATATGTACAAGGATATGACTCGACTTAGCAACCATGTAATCAACTAGATAATTAACTTGGGTTTAAACAAATGTTGTAACAATAATGCACTAAAAATGAGTGCATACAAGGTAGGATAAGGCGATTTGGGTGTACATTTAAGTGGGGTGTAAACAAATTCTTCCTTTAAGTAAAATGCTTAAAGGTCGAAACGAAAAGATAGGCTCTGAGGGGTGTACTAGGGGTATCGTGTACTAAAAATGAGTACAACGCAAAGGTGTGGGAGAATTACTTGACCAATGTAGCCAAAATAATTATAACAAAAACACAGGTGTAAAACAATGGGTTAATCCTAATGCCTCTTATCATGTAGTAAATCTAACTACACGAATGTAGTCTCACTTGTGGCCTTGGAATGGTCCTAACGCAAGTTCTAGAATCTAAGTGCTACCGGTACACAGATCATAGCATAAATGCTTTTCCTACCAATTCTAGGGGTGAACCTCACATATTTGGGGGTGGAAAATTTTTTAGTGGTACGGTTTTTTGTGCTAGTCATATAACTCCTATCCATGAGACGCTCATTAAAACTAAAGTTTCACTCCTATATGTTGTAAAAAAATTTAAATTTGGCACTAAAATTACCTTAACAAGTATTTCTCTCAGTTTTATTACACATCTACTATTAAACAAACAAAAATCAAGCGTAATAGCATTCTCTAAAAATCGTATTTCTACCCCCCCTTACACTTAAGATGAACATTGTCCCCAATGTTCAAATAACAAGATGTAAAAGTAATAAGGTAAAAGAATGAAATCAAATACTCCCCTGATTCGCTCGGTGGATAATGAAATTACACGGTTAGATCTTCCTCCAAAGAGAATGTTGAAGCTCCATGACTAATGCATCGCCATAAGCTTGATTCCAAAAACATCTCCTTGTCCAAAATAACCTGTTAAACCTGAGAAAACAAACACGAAAACCTGCATAACATCGGCGGGAAAAATCTATATATAAGGATATAATGCTTGTGGAATGATAATTTTGCAGATTCCTGGAGATTATAAGTTGGAGATTTTAATAAAAACTTTTTATGAAAACAAAACTTTCAAAAATTTCTGGAAATTAAATCTGACGCCGTCAGGTTATAACCCCTGACGCCGTCAGAAATGACCTGACAAAAATTTTCGTTTTAAGTCTCCGGAAAATTTCTGGAAAAACCTATACCTTACTTCCTGGAATTCCTGCAAAACTTCATTATGACTCGATACAAGCATTTGACTCAAACAAATACTAATATGCATGCTTATATCTCATTGTTATCGTTCATGTTCAATCTTGTTCTTAAAAACAAATTTGGATTTCCCTTACACTTATCTTTTGCAAAATACCTTTATATGTAGTTAAGACGAAGTTAAAAACAAAATAAAGCATTTTCACAATTTATATTTGAGACATGAACAGTAAACAAAAAGAATAAGAAATGCATACGGAAACAAATAAAATTAAATAAACAAACAATCAAACAAATAAAGCAAATAAAGCTTGGGCTGCCTCCCAAGAGCGCTTGTTTTTGTTCGAGTCACGAGCCTGACTCTACCCTTATTTAACGGATAAAGGAGAGGTTTTTTCTACACTTAGGATTAAGTGCGGGTGATAGTAGCGATACACACCATCTGGGTGAAAGTATGCCACATGAGGAAAGAGTGACGGATGAATTATATACTCAAAGGGGTGTGCTCCTTTCATCATAACCTTACCTAGTTCACTTTGGTCAATGGGTGAATTAAAGTTTTCTCCTAAAAAGGGATCATCTTCTATCAACTTCGAGAGATTCCTAGTTGGGAATCCATCTTGACCTAATAAACCCGGTTTAAACCCATAGTGTTTCTTGTGATTAATCATGAATGGGTGATGTAAGTATGAAAGGTTATGGTTCACTCCTATGTCAGCGTTCTCTCTACAAGGCTTAGAGTCTACTACCTTAATCTTAACATTGCCCAGACTACATGGTTTGATGGGTGGATCGGGACCTTTTTCAATTCCTAAATTCACATCTAAGGATGGAAGATTAGGTAACGGTTTTGGTTGAGGCTCCGGTTCATCAAAAATAGGAAATCCCCTAGAACTAAGAGTAAGGTTGTGATCACTATAAGCATTCAAACCTATATCCTCTAGTTGTGCTTGGTCCAAGGGTTCTACCTCTATTGGGGTTCCTATAGTCTCTTCCACTTCTTCCGGGTAAGTCACGGGCGGTGTGTGTGCCTCAAATGATGGTAGGACTTGTGGGGCACTTGGTGGGCTTATGTTACTTACCTCATCATTCCTTACGTCAAGCTCACCTATATCCTCATCATGCGTTTTAGTAGGATCTAACCCTAACATTTTCCCAAGTATCTCAAGTGCTTCTCTAGGCATTTCAACTTCTATGTCCAAATCATACGGATCATCCTCAATATTCTGACTGCTATATTCAAACTGCCTAAAAGATTCATCATGTGTTTCTTGAGATTCGACGTCATCAATCACAAAACCTAGGTCTTTTTGATCAATGTGATCATGTTCGGCTAAATCCTCCGTCATATCAAGGTCACCTATGTGTTTGTTTTGTAATATGGCATTACATGACATCCACTTAGGTATCTCAACACTAACATATTCATCCCCAAACAAACTTGTTTCATGATCCTCGAAATTTGTGGTCAATTGACTTGTACTAACGTTTGTTGGGTTGTCTACTATATAATAATATTGGGCACACTCTTCAATAGCTTCCCATGCTTTCTCAGCACTTAATTCCCTAATATCCCTGCCGGCAATATGGTAAATGTCCCTTTGGGCATGTCGGTCGACATGATTGTAAAAGATTTGAGTTAGGGACCAAAAATCGAAGTTATGATGAGGGACTTTTTGGAGTAAATATTTAAAACGAGTCCATGCATCATAGAGAGGTTCATCTTTATGTTGTTTAAACATCAAGATGTCATATGGAGTGGGTGAATTACGTGGCTGGTAGTATGGTGGATTCGCGTTCTCCATAATGGTGAACGGAAGAGTCAATGGAAATTACGAACAAACACACAAAGAAATAAGATAGACTAAAGAAAACCTAGAAAAATAAAATAAAAATCTCACTAGAAAGGAATCTAGTGAGTAGACCTAATAGAAATAAAAATTCAACCTAAACAATAACTATTCCCCGGCAACGGCGCCAAAAACTTGATTGCGTGGTTTTGTAACCTTACAACAGGTTTTACCTCTCGAGGGATCTCAAGAGGCTTACAACCCCACCAGGCAGTGTACCTGACCGATGTAGTATAGTGTAGTGGTAAGTACGGGGGATTGATCGTTCTCCACAGGGAATAGTGTTCGTTAGGTATGAAAGGCTACTCTAATTAGGTCTAAGGGTTGAGGAAGATTCTTTTTTATGTTTTTATAGTTTTTATGAAAGCAAGTAAAATCTCGGGTTTGAAGGAGTGGGCGGAATTAGTTGCTAGTCAACTAACCCAAATTACTACGAATGCAAATAAAATAAAATAACAAAAATGAAATGTGGTGAGAAACTTATGTGTAGAGAAATGTGTTTACTTAGATTTCCTTACTCCCTAACTATCTTTTACCGGTTAATTAGTGTGTATTAGTTGCGTGGATGACGGGTGTATTCCTTAATACCATTCGTGGGGTGGCGTACTTACTTCCCCAACTCTACAAGCTCCTACTTCACTCCTATGTCGAGCCGGCTAGGAAGCTCCTAACATGGGATCACTAGAATTCGCTTGTGCATTAAATACAACCATAAAAACCTTTAGTACGCATTTGGTTCATGTTTCTTAAGACGTTCAAGCAAGTTACCGAATAGGAAGTTAGCCAGTTTTCTTAAGCCTAACATAGATAAACAATCATCCAATACAACTAACAACACACTAACAACCAATAATCAATAGCTAGGTTTCATTAGATCTAAGCAAACACAAGATAAAATTAGCCTAACATGTTAAACAAAAGACAAGAATAAGATAGAATCAAACAACACATAGACATATTGAATGATTAATTGATAACTTATCTTTCAATGAAACATGGAAGATCTCAAGGCAAAAAGCCCTGAAAAAGTAGCTAAAATCGTCTTAGGGTTTTATCCCAAAATTCCACACACTAAGCTCTCCTTAATGACAAAAAATTAGAAAACTATATATAGATTTTTGGATCTGACGGCGTCACCTTATGGAGTGTGACGCCGTCACCTCGCCGCTTTTAGGGTTCCCGGATGACCTTCTTGACGCCGTCCCTCTTTAGCTCTTCAAAAATCCATTCTGGCTTATCAAGGCTTGACGCCGTCGAACCATGAACGTGACGCCGTCCCCTTATGATTAAGCCGTGACGCCCTCGATCAAGTTAAAGCGTGACGCCGTCAGAATTCACATGCTATTTTCACTGGCCCGTCATGAGTAAATTTCACATCCAACTTTTCTTGCCAAGGCATGACGCCGTCCAGAGTAAAGTTTGACGCCGTCAAGAGTAACTTTTAGCCGATTTTTGAGACTTTGTCGTTTTCTTCACTTTAATGCTCCAAAAACGTCCAAAATGCCTCCTTTTCCAGATTTCTCCTCAAAAGTACCTAAAATGACAAAAGGAACGATTTAGGGCAATATTTGATCAAATAAATGCGATTTCGGGCTTAAATGACCCCTTAAAAGCGGTACACTTTTCGCCTCATCAGCAACCCAAGTTGATGTGAAACAAGTTTTGTCAAAACCAGTCACTTCACAATCTAGACCAAATGTTCAGACAGTTAGTGGTTGTTCTAAGGCTGAATCTTAATTGTCTAAGACAATGGAAGTAAGTGCTCACTCTAAGGTTCGATCCCCTAAGACTAGAAGCCACAACAAGCCCGTAGGACCAAAGAGTCATGCTCAGAAACCTAGTGGGCAGATTGCTGTAGGACTAAAAGATTCTCCCAACAAGAATTCTAAGGGGTATAAGAAATCTAACACTCTGATATCTTGCCTTAGGTGGTTACCAACGGGTAGAATTTTTAGAATGGTTGGTCTTAGATGGATACCTATTGATATAGATAGGACTTCCAAGAATGATTGTGAAAATCAAAAAGATCGGGATTTCAATGTCACTAACCTACATAAATGTGAGCAAAATCATCGTGTTAGTGCAGGGCATCCTTACTTAAGTGCAGGTACATCTACCATTTCCGTCAAAGAAAAACTCCTGGTGTGGGCCAAAAGGACTGAAATCTCCTGATTTGGGAGAACAGAAAAATCAACAGTGATGTACATGCATAATGATATCTGTTCACATCAGTTCAAGCCTCGTTCTTCAACGACAATGACATTTGAACACTGCAGTTCAAGCCCCGGGCCTCAATCTCAACATAATGGTGTCTGCTGAAAACACTCCAGGCCCCGTTCCTCAAAGAAAAGAAAGGCGTACGCTTGAGTGCGCTTTATCTTCAAAAGAAGAGAAATCTTCTTGTTTATGACCATTCTCATCAACAAGCTTCATGCTCTTCCCATGCTCATTCAGTCATCAAGTGGAGTCACTTACCATTGATGGTATTCTTATTCACTCGTTCAATCAAAAATGGCAGTCATATGCAATTTTTGAGGGGGAGAAGGGTGAATAAACAAATTGCCAGTTATCAAGTGGATCTACTTACTGTTAATTGTATTCTTATTCACTCGTTCAATCAAAAATGGCAGTTGGCAGTCATATGTAATTTTTGAGGGGGAGAAGGGTGAATAAACTACATGTTGAGTGAGATTTGAGAAATTGTCATACGAATCTCCTCCAACACCAAATGTTCTACTAACAACGGATGACTGGGATTTATTAGTTCAATCGATGTTTGATGAATACTTCCAACCTCCAACGAATGTTGATCATCCAGTTCCTGAAGCTCCTGCTCCGGTTCCTGCTGACTCAACTGGTTCACCTTCTTCAATCTCCATTGATCAAGATGCACCATCTAGAAGTACAACTCAAACTACTCAAGAAACCAAATCTCCAGTTATTCCTCAAGGTGTTGATAATGATTCTCAAGATATTGAAGTTGCACACATGAATAATAATCCGTTCTTTGGCAGTCCTTTCCCAGAACCAGGTTCTGAAGAATCTCCTTCATCACAGATTGTTGTTCCTTCCAATGTGCACTCTGTAAATCAACCACAAGAACATAAAGGAAAATGTCGGCTAAAACGTCAAAACGGCTAAGAGTTTGGACATGGAATGTCAAGTGATCACGGAGTTTATTTGGTATCCCTTATTTGAGATTGAAGTGGGTTTCACAAAGGCATGATCTTATTTTATCTTGAAGTCGGGTTTGGTTGGATGCATAACTTTCAATGATAACTTGCTCGTGCTTAAAATTTATGATTGGGACTTGGATTATCTAGTTATACTCGATGAAAGGAGTTACAATGAAGTTCTCACGGGTTATAGCTATCAATTCAAGGAGTTACATTGTAGTGCTCAGTGTCACATGCAAATGCAGATGTGGATTGATGAACTCAAATAAGTACATTTTATTACTATCATTTATCCTATTAATTTGACTTGTTTTACTATATTATGTATGAGGATTGATACTTAATCGTTTACTTTTGTAATTCTCAGGTAAAAACAAGCATTTGGTGAAACTTAGCGATTATGGACTAATAATGGAGCAAAACGTGCATAAAGTGGAAGTCTACTGACATGGACAAGATCAAGTCAATTCTGCTCCAGATGCGCCGCATCTCACTCTCGACATGCGCCGCATCTCTATCAAGATATCACCAGATACGATCCAAGATACAAGAGGACATGCGCCGCATCTAATCATGGAGTTACGCCGCATCTTCTGGCGGTGTACGAATATTCCTGAATATTATAATCTTGGACCCCACGCGAAGTTACGTACATACGCCGCATCTACTTAGTAGATGCGCCGCATCTTCCCTCAGACACAAACTATAAATACCCCGTAGACCAGACGAGTTAAGAGAGTTCGAAAAACCTAAAACGGAAGTTCGGACAGCAGAGCAAAAGGACGAATTCAGTCAAGAGGCAGCACAAGACACACCCAAATCGAAGATACAAGAGCTGTAAGAAGGTGCTGCATGTATTTAATTCATTAAGTAGTTTTTTTTTATTGTGTTAGCAAACTTTAATTCATCAGGATTGGTGGCTTGTGTAATGTGACAACGAAAGATTGCACTCCCTTTAATACTTGCTTTCCCATCAATTAAAGTTTATATGTTGATGTCTTTGGTTACTACTTATTAGTGCATTGATAACCTCTGTGTTTATTAGTGGCTTGCGGGCATCCGACTGCGGGACAAGATGTGGCTCCCACGGTTGTTTCTAAATTGATCACTTAGGAATAACTTTTAGACATAAGTAATCATTAAGGGTTTACTCGCCGATGAGAATAGGACCAACGAGAAAGGGTTAATTACATACACTTCATATAAAGCTATCAATAAAACAAGTGACAATCTACTTAATCATAAGGACAGCCCTCTTATTGTCTCGAGTATCTATCTGTGTACGTGTGTGCTACATGCTGATTCGTGCCTATTTGTTTATTTTATTATTTAATTGCAAACGAAACCGTGCCAGTCTCTCAGGCTGAAACCCCCTTGCGTTAGGATATTAAAATACTGATTAGAATAACTAGATAATACGTTCCACTCTTAGTGATCGACACTCTACTTACCATTATCTTCATACTGACCGGGTACACTGCTCGTTAAGTGTGTGTGTTATTGATAAGTCGGCTAAATATAAATTTAAAACTTGAGTAGGCATTAAAACTGCTAAACCGCAACGACACATCACGCGCATCAAGTTTTTGGCGCCGTTGCCGGGGAGTGAATTGTTATTATCTGTTAATTTGATTAGTATTTTAATTAGGTTTTTCTTTTTATTAGATTAATTGCATCATTGTACTATTTTGCATAATTGTTGTATTGTGTGCTATTTGTTTTCTTTTATTTTTGCTTTTATTTGTTTTTGTTCGTGTGTTTTATTTTTGTTTTATTTTTCGTTTTTTTTTGTGTTCTGCTATCGTTGTACTGTGCTAAATCAAACGATACGGCGCATCTGATCTCTCAGATACGGCGTATTGCGTTTAATTTTTTTATATACAACGCGTTTAATTAATTCGATACGACGCATCTTTTACCCAAGATACGGCGTATCTGTTTTTAATAAGAAAAATTTTTTCTAAGCGATAAAGTAATACGACGCATCTGCTTTTGCAGATACGGCGTATCTGTTTTTAATAAAAAAAATTTTCTAAAACGTTAACGCCATACGACGCATCTTCTTTTGAAGATACGGCGTATCTATTATTTTAATTAAAAACAGTTTGCGAATTATTAAACAGATACGGCGTATCGATCTCTGTCGATACGGCGCATCTTACTGAATCAAAAATCTTTTATTTTTAAACGTAACGAAAATACGGCGCATTAACTTTTGTTAATACGATGAATATAATTTGATAAATATAGTTGATTTTTGATATTTACCTTGATCGGTCCGCTACTCTCGTGTGCAAGTTGTTTATTTTCAGGATAAATGATGACTCAAGCATCACCAAGAAGGATTACATTCTGAACCAAACCAAGAGACGCTAGCTGAAGTGACCGAACATAAGACGGGAAGAGTGGAGGAAAACTCAGTACTGGTAACATTGAACTTCTTTAATTCTTGAAATAGAATCCCAGGTAAACTCTACGATGATTCAACTGCACAAAGGAAAGTTCTCTACACTATGATCTCAGTTTTATTATCCTTATTATACGTCTGATTCAATTCGTAATCTTAATTTTGTATGCTCAAAAACGATATTTGTTCCTAACCTCGGAATAAATCCTTATCCACTAAACAATAAGATTACGATTATTAATGAAACGTTTATGCCTATCACTCTTATTTTGAATTCATCTATATGGTGTGCCGTTTTTACCCAAATTTGATGTATAAGGAACTGTGTTGCGGAGGCCAAGGTACGTTCTTCATTTAAATTTCGTTAACTAACATAGAGATACGGCGGATCTAAATATCCAAAGCGCCGTATCCCTGACCAACTAGGACTTATTGACTAGTCAACGGAATTAACTAGATACGGCGCATCCCAATTTTATGATACGGCGCATCGTGTCGCCTTATAAATACGACGGGAATACGCCGCATAAATACACACAGTTAAGAACACGCACTAAAATTATACTCAAAATCCGATCATCTTTCTTTAATCCGCCTTTAATCCGAGCATTAATCCTTCTCCTAATCACAAATACTAAGGTAATTGTTACATTTCGATTCAATTTTGATTAATACGAAAATTAGGGTTTATAGGATTGAATCGATTCGCGCTTAAACGATAAAGGGATATGATTAGAACTTGGCATTAATTATTTCCCCTAAGTTAATTTTAGAATAAGACATCGAATTTGACATTACTTGAATCGAACGAAAATTTAGGTTTTGGGTTTGATTTTGAATATCTAGCGGGAAGGCGAATTAATAAGTGGTGGAATGCGATATTTGAACTGATATAAAGAGTATATAATACTGTGATATTTAGTGGTAGTTTACGTCACGGATACGGATTCTCGATAAACGTGCCTGCCCCTTTATTTTATACTGATATGCTTTTAGATGCGGCGCATCTGGGTTGATTAATGCGGCGTAACGACCTATTTCAAAATTGATAAAATTTTAGATACGCCGTATTGATTAATCTAGATACGACGCATCTCAATACGCCGTATCTGTTGTCTTGCACCGCATCTCTTATACTTTATACAGATACGCCGCATTGATTTAATCAAATGCGCCGTATCTACCTTTCTTGCAGACTATTTACTGACTTTGAATGTTTATTTCAGATGACACTACCAGATATCGCACAAAGGCACCAATGGTTACGATTCGAGAACATGGGACTTACTGATGGCACTCTAGAGGATTATTTGCATAGGCTTGACTCAGTTTACTTCAAGAAAATATTCAGAGTCCAGGTTCTGAATTTTGACGATGTGGGATTGATCGGTGGTGGACATGCAGCTGCGAGCTTACAGCGTCGTATGGAGATGGTTGTTGTTGGAGGTGATGATGAGGTGGAGTTCAGGTCTAGTGCTTGGGAGCGACTGTTTAGGGTTGACGAGCCTCTGATTAGGGAGCTCATGCTGGAGTTCTTTAGCACTATTCATTACAGAGAGACGGATGTGGAGATTGATACAGCTGACACTCTGGTGTTCAGGTTAGGAGGTGTGCACAGGCAGATGTCGATGAGGCAGTTTATTTTAGCCATGGGTCTACACACTGAGGAGGAGCTTGGATCTGCTGGGTTTGCCAGGTACTGGGCTGAGAGTTTACGGGTTGTCCCTGACAGAGGGGTATTCAGTGATTACTGGTTTAGGATTTCTTCGGGGGGCGACATCACTACTTCCACCCCCTCATATACTTTGATCAGGGAGCCGATGAGGAGGCTGTGTCACAGGCTGATTGCACTTACTATTGCTGGGAGGGGTCAGTCGCCTGAAAAGGTGACCACTCTGGACCTCTTCCTACTTAGGAGCATGGATGAGGGGATGCCGGTGAACATCCCCCACTTTTTGGCACACTACCTCCACCGATCAGCTGCTGGGAGAGATCGGAGGAGCCACATGACTGGCGGGCATTTTGTTTCGAGGCTGGCCCGCCATTTTGGAGTTATTGGAGCGGAGATTCCAGCGGGGCTGGAGGTTGTGGTGGCTCGTCTCCCAGTTATCGATAGGGACTATTTGGTTAGACTGGCGATCTGCCAGGTGGCTGCTGGGGGCCACTTTTGGGCAGCATTAGGGCCCGCCAGAGCTGCAGGGCCAGAGGCGGAGCAGGGAGGACCTCAGGATCCTCCGGCTGCTGCTCCTGCCGACGAGGAGGTGCCACAGGCACCAGTACCCCCACGCACCGTGATTCAGAGACTCGACGCAGTCGAGGGAGAGGTGATGGTACTGAGGAGAGACTTAGAGTGGGTGGTCATGAGTGTGAGCAGATTACTAGAGCAGCAGGGTATTACACACGCTCGTCCAGATGGTACTGAGGTTGCAGGAGTGACACGGGCATACGAGCGCAGAGTCCGCCAGAGGACTGATGGAGCCAGCACTTCCGGGACCCATCCAGACGACCACACTCACCCATGACCTTACTCTCTTGATTTCATAGACTGTTCCACACATTATTATTACTTTTTGGATTGTACTCATCGTTATTTTTATGCTTATGTTTAATGTTTCAGTTTATATTTCTTGTTATGTTTGACGAAGACTGGCATTAAGTTCAGCATGAGAGAACGAGAGGACGTATGAGATTAAAACGTGGAACGTGCCATTTTTGCAACAGACTGTTAACAGTCTGTTTGGTAACTACATGCGCCGTATCTGCCTAAACAGATGCGACGCATCCTATCCTTTACTTTGTTTTATAGTCAGTCCAGGCCGCACGAAGATACGGCGCATCTCAGTCGTGAGATGCGACGCATCCTCTGCAATGGTCATATCTTATTTTATTTTTTCTGCATTTTTATTTTTCGACTTTAAAACTTTTTATCAGTTTATTTTAATGCGGCGCATCCCTGGTTAAGGATGCGGCGCATCTTTATTCTGATCCGTATTAATTCCAGGCTCGATACGGCGTATCTTCTTCAATAAGATACGGCGCATCGACTGACCTGATGATTTTCAGTTTTAATTTTTAAGTTTTATTTTTCCTAACTACTAATGTATTATGCAAGTTGAACCTTTCTTATCTTAGGTGTGTTTTAAAGTGTTGGTGGTATTATAGTTTCCTGGATTTCCTGTGGATACATCAAGTATGAAGTTTTAACATTCTAATCCACAAGAAGTTGATTTTTGCTCTTATACTAATGGAGGATCATACCGAGCAAATCTCAGGGGAGTTTTTCCTGTTCTAATTCTTTTATTTTCCAGTTTTTAATATTATGATGGGTTGTACTTAAGTTTTTTGAAAATTTTCCGGGTAAACAAAGCATTTGGGTGAAACTTAGCGATTATGGACTAAATAATGGAGCAAAACGTGCATAAAGAGGGTCTACTGACATGGACAAGATCAAGTCAATTTTTGCTCCAAAATGCGCCGCATCTCACTCTCGCATGCGCCGCACTCTACAGATATCACCAGATACGATCCAAGATACAAGAGGACATGCGCCGCATCTAATCATGGAGTTACGCCGCATCTTCTGGCGGTGTACGAATATTCCTGAATTATTATAATCTTGGACCCCACGCGAAGTTATACAACGCCCATACTAGTGAGCCGCATCTTCCCTCAACACAAACTATAAATACCCGTAGACCAGACGAGTTAAGAGGTTCGAAAAACCTAAAAGGGAAAGTTCGGACAGCAGACCCAAAGGACGAATTTCCCAGTCAAGAGGCAGCACAAGACACACCCAAATCGAAGATACAAGAGCTGTAAGAAGGTCGCTATGTATTTTAATTCATTAAGTAGTTTTTTTTTAATTGTGTTAGAAAACTTTATTCATCAGGATTGGTGGCTTGGTAATGTGACCCCCGAAAGATTGCCACTCCCTTTAATACTTGCTTTCCCCCATCAATTAAAGTTTTATGTTGATGCCCTTTGGTTACTACTTATTGTGCATTGATAACCTCTGTGTTTATTAGTGGCTTGCGGGCATCCACTGCGGGACAAGATGGGCTCCCACGGTTGTTTCTAAATTGATCACTTGGGTAACTTTTAGACATAAGTAATCATTAAGGGTTACTCGCCGATGAGAAATAGGACCAACGAGAAAGGGTTAATTACATTACATTTCCCATATAAAGCTATCAATAAAACAAGGGGAAACCAATCTACTAATCAAAAGACAAGCCCTCTTATTGTCTCGAGTATCTACTGTGTCGTTGGTGCTACATGCTAAATTCTGCCTATTTGTTTATTTTTATTATTTAATTGAAAACGAAACCGTGCCGGGTCTCCCAGGCTGAAACCCCCTTGCGTTTAGGATATTAAAATACTGATTAGAATAACTAGTAATACGTTCCACTCTTAGTGATCGACACTCTACTTACCATTATCTTCTACTGACCGGGTTACACTGCTCGTTAATGTGTTGTGGTTTTTTGATAAGTCGGCAAAAATATAAATTTAACTTGGAGTAGGCATAAAACTGCAAAACCGCAACGACACATCACGCGCATCAAGTTTTTGCGCCGTTCCCGGGGAGTGAATTGTTATTATCTGTTAATTTGATTAGTATTTTAATTAGGTTTTTCTTTTTATTAGATTAATTGCCCTCATTGTACTAATTTTTCATAATTGTTGTATTTTGTGCTAATTTGTTTTTCTTTTATTTTGCTTTTATTTGGTTTTTGTTCGTGTGTTTTATTTTTGTTTTTTTTTTCGTTTTTTTTGTGTTCTGCTATCGTTGTACTGTGCTAAATCAAACGATCGGCGCATCTGATCTCTCAGATACGGCGTATTGCGTTAATTTTTTATATACAACGCGTTTAATTAATTCGATACGACGCATCTTTACCCAAGATACGGCGTATCTGTTTTTAATAAGAAAATTTTTTCTAAGCGATAAAGTAATACGACGCATCTCTTTTGCAGATACGGGGTATCTGTTTTTAAAAAAAAAAATTTTCTAAAATGTTAACGCCATACGACCCCATCTTCTTTTGAAGATACGGCGTACTATTATTTTAATTTAAAAAAATTTGCGAATTATTAACAGATACGGCGTATCGATCTCTGTCGATACGGCGCATCTTACTGAATCAAAAATTCTTTATTTTTAAAACGTAACGAAAATACGGCGCATTAACTTTTGTTAATCGAATGAAAATAATTGATAAATATAGTTGATTTTGATATTTACCTTGATCGGTCCCTACTCTGTGTGCAAGTTGTTTAATTTTCAGGATAAATGATGACCAAGCATCACCAAGAAGGATTACATTCTGAACCAAACCAGAGACGCTGCTGAAGTGACCGAACATAAGACGGGAAGAGTGGAGGGAAAACTCAGTACTGGTAACATTGAACTTTTTTAATTCTTGAAAAGAAACCCAGGTAAACTCTACGATGATTCAACTGGCACAAAGGAAAGTTCTCTACACTATGATCTCAGTTTTTTTTATCCTTAATTTAAAAGTCTGATTTAATTCGTAATCTTAAATTTGTATGCTCAAAAACGATATTTGTTTCCCAACCTCGGAATAAATCCTTATCCACTAAACAATAAGATTACGATTATTAATGAAACGTTTATGCCTATCACTCTTATTTTGAATTCATCTATATGGTGTGCCGTTTTACCCAAATTTGATGTATAAGGAACTGTGTTGCGGAGGCCAAGGTACGTTCTTCATTAAATTTCGTTAACTAACATAGAGATACGGCGGATCTAAATATCCAAAGCGCCGTATCCCTGACCAACTAGGACTTATTGACTAGTCAACGGAATTAACTAGATACGGCGCATCCCAATTTTATGATACGGCGCATCGTGTCGCCTTATAAATACGACGGGAATACGCCGCATAAATACACACAGTTAAGAACACGCACTAAAATTATACTCAAAATCCGATCATCTTTCTTTAATCCGCCTTTAATCCGAGCATTAATCCTTCTCCTAATCACAAATACTAAGGTAATTGTTACATTTCGATTCAATTTTGATTAATACGAAAATTAGGGTTTATAGGATTGAATCGATTCGCGCTTAAACGATAAAGGGATATGATTAGAACTTGGCATTAATTATTTCCCCTAAGTTAATTTTAGAATAAGACATCGAATTTGACATTACTTGAATCGAACGAAAATTTAGGTTTTGGGTTTGATTTTGAATATCTAGCGGGAAGGCGCGAATTAATAAGTGGTGGAATGCGATATTTGAACTGATATACAAGAGTATATATACTGTGATATTTAGTGGTAGTTTACGTCACGGATACGGATTCTCGATAACCGTGCCTGCCCCTTTATTTTATACTGATATGCTTTTAGATGCGGCGCATCTGGGTTGATTAATGCGGCGTAACGACCTATTTCAAAATTGATAAAATTTTAGATACGCCGTATTGATTAATCTAGATACGACGCATCTCAATACGCCGTATCTGTTGTCTTGCCACCGCATCTCTTATACTTTATACAGATACGCCGCATTGATTTAATCAAATGCGCCGTATCTACCTTTCTTGCAGACTGTTTACTGACTTTGAATGTTTATTTCAGATGACACTACCAGATATCGCACAAAGGCACCAATGTTACGATTCGAGAACATGGGACTTACTGATGGCACTCTAGAGGATTATTTGCATAGGCTTGACTCAGTTTACTTCAAGAAAATATTCAGAGTCCAGGTTCTGAATTTTGACGATGTGGGATTGATCGGTGGTGGACATGCAGCTGCGAGCCTACAGCGTCGTATGGAGATGGTTGTTGTTGGAGGTGATGATGAGGTGGAGTTCAGGTCTAGTGCTTGGGAGCGACTGTTTAGGGTTGACGAGCCTCTGATTAGGGAGCTCATGCTGGAGTTCTTTAGCACTATTCATTACAGAGAGACGGATGTGGAGATTGATACAGCTGACACTCTGGTGTTTCAGGTTAGGAGGTGTGCACAGGCAGATGTCGATGAGGCAGTTTATTTTAGCCATGGGTCTACACACTGAGGAGGAGCTTGGATCTGCTGGGTTTGCCAGGTACTGGGCTGAGAGTTTACGGGTTGTCCCTGACAGAGGGTATTCAGTGATTATTGGTTTAGGATTTCTTCGGGGGGCGACATCACTACTTCCACCCCCTCATATACTTTGATCAGGGAGCCGATGAGGAGGCTGTGTCACAGGCTGATTGCACTTACTATTGCTGGGAGGGGTCAGTCGCCTGAAAAGGTGACCACTCTGGACCTCTTCCTACTTAGGAGCATGGATGAGGGGATGCCGGGGAACATCCCCCACTTTTTGGCACACTACCTCCACCGATCAGCTGCTGGGAGAGATCGGAGGAGCCACATGACTGGCGGGCATTTTGTTTCGAGGCTGGCCCGCCATTTTGGAGTTATTGGAGCGGAGATTCCAGCGGGGCTGGAGGTTGTGGTGGCTCGTCTCCCAGTTATCGATAGGGACTATTTGGTTAGACTTGGCGATCTGCCAGGTGGCTGCTGGGGGCCACTTTTGGGCAGCATTAGGGCCCGCCAGAGCTGCAGGGCCAGAGGCGGAGCAGGGAGGACCTCAGGATCCTCCGGCTGCTGCTCCTGCCGACGAGGAGGTGCCACAGGCACCAGTACCCCCACGCACCGTGATTCAGAGACTCGACGCAGTCGAGGGAGAGGTGATGGTACTGAGGAGAGACTTAGAGTGGGTGGTCATGAGTGTGAGCAGATTACTAGAGCAGCAGGGTATTACACACGCTCGTCCAGATGGTACTGAGGTTGCAGGAGTGACACGGGCATACGAGCGCAGAGTCCGCCAGAGGACTGATGGAGCCAGCACTTCCGGGACCCATCCAGACGACCACACTCACCCATGACCTTACTCTCTTGATTTCATAGACTGTTCCACACATTATTATTACTTTTTGGATTGTACTCATCGTTATTTTTATGCTTATGTTTAATGTTTCAGTTTATATTTCTTGTTATGTTTGACGAAGACTGGCATTAAGTTCAGCATGAGAGAACGAGAGGACGTATGAGATTAAAACGTGGAACGTGCCATTTTTGCAACAGACTGTTAACAGTCTGTTTGGTAACTACATGCGCCGTATCTGCCTAAACAGATGCGACGCATCCTATCCTTTACTTTGTTTTATAGTCAGTCCCAGCCGCACGAAGATACGGCGCATCTCAGTCGTGAGATGCGACGCATCCTCTGCAATGGTCATATCTTATTTTATTTTTTCTGCATTTTTATTTTTCGACTTTAAAACTTTTTATCAGTTTATTTTAATGCGGCGCATCCCTGGTTAAGGATGCGGCGCATCTTTATTCTGATCCGTATTAATTCCAGGCTCGATACGGCGTATCTTCTTCAATAAGATACGGCGCATCGACTGACCTGATGATTTTCAGTTTTAATTTTTAAGTTTTATTTTTCCTAACTACTAATGTATTATGCAAGTTGAACCTTTCTTATCTTAGGTGTGTTTTAAAGTGTTGGTGGTATTATAGTTTCCTGGATTTCCTGTGGATACATCAAGTATGAAGTTTTAACATTCTAATCCACAAGAAGTTGATTTTTGCTCTTATACTAATGGAGGATCATACCGAGCAAATCTCAGGGGAGTTTTTCCTGTTCTAATTCTTTTATTTTCCAGTTTTTAACCTTTTATACAAACAACGAGGACGTTGTTTAACTTAAGTGGGGGGATAGGAGAATTAGAACACTTAACAATTACTTGTCCTACTTTTTCAAAAATTATGCTTAAAATGTGCTTAATATATCAAACTTAAAAATTTTTTAGCATGTTTTTGTTTAAGATCTAAGTTACATAACTGCACACATGACGTTATTTTCAAAAATTGTGATTTTTCTAAATTCACAAATCTATGAGTGTGCCGGTGACTTGTAAACTTTAGAACTTGGCTTGTATACTATTCGAGACCACCATAATGAGTATTATTTATATAATTGGAATGACTTGTCTAACTTGGTAAAATTCTAGGATTACACCAAATAGCCTTTATATGTTATGTGTTATTAGCTAACTACACTGGTTAGTTAACCCCCGTATAAACCCTTTTGTTACTCTCATTTTTAGAGTAAGATACCCCTAGAAAAACACTCAGAGCCATTCCTTTCGTTTCTTACACCTATGTTTGAAATGTTTCGTTACACCCTTACACCTTAGCCTACCCTGTAGATTAGAATCCGTGGTTGGTTAATTGCTATAGGCAGAGTGTGTTTCCTTACATTACCTGTGTTCGCGTGCGTAATTCATTATCTTTGGTTAGGTCGGGAAATTGCACAATGCAAATTGGAGTGAAAGTAAATATTGTATATTTTTGAGTTTATTTTTCGTGTGTTTACTACTTTCACTATTACCGTTATTTCTGAAAGTATGAAAAGTATGAAAAAAAAATTATCCGGAAAGAAAGTTGTAGTGATGTGGTGAAATTTTACACATCTATGTTTATGATGTCAAAAAAAAAAAAAAAAAAAAAAAAAAAAAAAAAATCGAAAAAATGAGAAAAGAAAAAGAAAGAAAAAAAGAGTTGGATGTTTATTTTAAGCCAACGATGTAGAGTTATGTAAGTGGTCGATATCACCACTATTTGTTGTATTATATATATGGATTGAATGGGAATTGGCAGTTATGGGAATGCCGATTAAGGTTTATTCTTTGATTAAGATTTTGTTGAGTATAATTCGTGTCTACCAAAAGCGTGTGTTTCAAGTGTTAAAGCGTGAGTTATTCAATGATATGAGTCTTATTCATGGGATGGTTGGGATAGTGATTAACCACACTTAGGATTTTAATTTATTTGTTTTGTTTTGTTTATTTTTATTTTTACACCAATTTATATCCCAAATATTATCCATACCCTGTATTGTTCTTTATCCAACCGAACCTTTGATTTATTGAGATTAGGGATTTGAGCAATCTTAAGTATCGTAGTCGTGGATTCGGCTATGTATTTATGATTTTGTCGCCCTTTTTGATATATTATTATTGGTGAAGTTTGGACCTATCTTTAGCCTATTCGAGTTAAGGATTTGAGCAATTGCAAGTATCGTGTTCGTGGATTCGATCATGTATTTGTGATTTTGTCGCCTTTTCTGGAATTTGAGATCGATAGTGTAAAAAAGAATAATTAACCCTTTAGCCTAAAAACCCTTTTTACCGCTTTAGACTTGTTATTCCTTAGCTTTAGTGGTGGAGATGTGTATACTTGCCAAGCTTATGATAGAATATTCGTCGCGACTGGACAGTTAAACGATTAGATTTGCTTTTATCGACTTATTTTATTTTACTTCTAATTCGTTAAGTGTTTAGTTGTGTGATTATGAAATAAACGAATACATGCTTAAATATAAAAATAAATCCTAATACATCTTTTAGGATACATTTTCATAAATGAAATTCTAAGGTTTACTTGGGGACAAGTAAAGTTCAAGTGGGGGGATATTTGATGAACTCAAATAAGTACATTTTATTACTATCATTTATCCTATTAATTTGACTTGTTTTACTATATTATGTATGAGGATTGATACTTAATCGTTTACTTTTGTAATTCTCAGGTAAAAACAAGCATTTGGTGAAACTTAGCGATTATGGACTAATAATGGAGCAAAACGTGCATAAAGTGGAAGTCTACTGACATGGACAAGATCAAGTCAATTCTGCTCCAGATGCGCCGCATCTCACTCTCGACATGCGCCGCATCTCTATCAAGATATCACCAGATACGATCCAAGATACAAGAGGACATGCGCCGCATCTAATCATGGAGTTACGCCGCATCTTCTGGCGGTGTACGAATATTCCTGAATATTATAATCTTGGACCCCACGCGAAGTTACGTACATACGCCGCATGTACTTAGTAGATGCGCCGCATCTTCCCTCAGACACAAACTATAAATACCCCGTAGACCAGACGAGTTAAGAGAGTTCGAAAAACCTAAAACGGAAGTTCGGACAGCAGAGCAAAAGGACGAATTCAGTCAAGAGGCAGCACAAGACACACCCAAATCGAAGATACAAGAGCTGTAAGAAGGTGCTGCATGTATTTAATTCATTAAGTAGTTTTTTTTTATTGTGTTAGCAAACTTTAATTCATCAGGATTGGTGGCTTGTGTAATGTGACAACGAAAGATTGCACTCCCTTTAATACTTGCTTTCCCATCAATTAAAGTTTATATGTTGATGTCTTTGGTTACTACTTATTAGTGCATTGATAACCTCTGTGTTTATTAGTGGCTTGCGGGCATCCGACTGCGGGACAAGATGTGGCTCCCACGGTTGTTTCTAAATTGATCACTTAGGAATAACTTTTAGACATAAGTAATCATTAAGGGTTTACTCGCCGATGAGAATAGGACCAACGAGAAAGGGTTAATTACATACACTTCATATAAAGCTATCAATAAAACAAGTGACAATCTACTTAATCATAAGGACAGCCCTCTTATTGTCTCGAGTATCTATCTGTGTACGTGTGTGCTACTTGCTGATTCGTGCCTATTTGTTTATTTTATTATTTAATTGCAAACGAAACCGTGCCAGTCTCTCAGGCTGAAACCCCCTTGCGTTAGGATATTAAAATACTGATTAGAATAACTAGATAATACGTTCCACTCTTAGTGATCGACACTCTACTTACCATTATATTCATACTGACCGGGTACACTGCTCGTTAAGTGTGTGTGTTATTGATAAGTCGGCTAAATATAGATTTAAAACTTGAGTAGGCATTAAAACTGCTAAACCGCAACGACACATCACGCGCATCATGGATAGTCTCAAGAGGTGTTGTACTTCCTTCGGCTCTTAGTTGAGTGTATAAGGGTACTTAGGGGTTTTCTTCTGCTTCGTTATTCAATCAACAATAGTGCAAGCTTAAGTAACAAATTTGGGGAATTCTTCGTCAGTTTCAGGTTTGGTATATCGGGTTTACTTCACCAAGTGGTCACAGCAATAGCCGACAGAACATAAGGGTTGATAAAGATAGTCAGAGAGCGTTTTAGTAGCTGTTGATTCTCACAGGATACATTTGAGCCAAGTTTGTTCTTCTCACAAGATTTCAAGTATATGTGCGTAAAATGTGTTGCTGATTCTGAGGTATCAAAACCAGCAAGGGGGAAGGAGACATACATCGGAATGCACAACGAGTACACGTGATGAACTTTATACTTCTTCTTAGTTGAAGTTCTTCCGGGAAGACAAATGTCATGACCGCAGAGAAAATCAGTGTTTGGGGTATTATTCCAACTACATGGGGGAAGAGATGTAAGAAACAGTTTCCGATGATAAAAGAGGTTCACAATGGCAATTTCCTGAAGGGAGAAAAGGGGATTTTCGGGTCTTAATTGATCTTGATGTTACGTTTTCGACTTCATTAATGGGATTGAGTGTGTACTTTGGGTTTTTGAGCTTCATACAATGAGACTGATTGCATCACTTCAACTACTTGGGGGAAGTGGTCTCTGGATACTTTTGGTATGCATTACTTCAGCCTTCAGCGGGAAGAAATATGAGAAGATTTATTGTGGTGTGAGATGATACACTGCTGATCTATTTGATGATCCCCCGAACGGAGAATCACAATGATTATTCTTAAAAAGGAGCAGCAATATTTGATGTGGTTTGGTACGAATTCAGTTGTACACTTACCTTATGTAAGCTTGAAAGAGAGCTCTGAATATGCTCAAAAAGAAGATTTTCGGTTTGGGGGGAAGCTATCAAAGCGTCACAATTGAGAAGGCTCAAGTTCAGGCAATTATTCAGGAGCCTTGAAAGCTTTGGTGGTGAAAGTTTAAGAGATGTTGACTACAGACTTCCACAACGTACAAGAACGATATCCTTATTTTGGTATTCATGTCATCATCTTCTTAAACTGAATAGTATAGTTTCTACATATCTTATACCAAAATGTAAATAGAAAATATAAAACCAAAATGCAAATAGAAAAATATAAAACCAAGAAAAACCATAAAAATCAGAAAAATAGAAAATACCAAAAATAGTTTTTCAAGGCATGTCTTATGGTATCGATAACATTTATGGTCCTAGAAATGTCATTCAATAATGACACGGGTCTTTAAATGAAGTTCGAGCAGAAGTTCAAAAAGTTTTCAAAACATGCCTAAATGGCTTGCTATTACTTCATATAGCAACCCGCGTTTCAAAATGGGGAAGGCACGTCGCCAAAAAGACAGCTCTTCCTTCTACTGGGTGATGTTCACCCGGGCATTGATTACTTTATATCCCTGTTTCTTCAATTTAATGTACGGTTCAGTGCGTTATTTCCTGATTAAGAAGAGAAGTCTTCTTTGAATACAAATAGTTTTCATTCTATGATTCTTATGAAAATTATTTGCGAGACACATGGTGGTAACGTGTTGGTTGAAATTCTTTCAGACTTGGATTGTTCATAAAATTTGTCACTTAATCAATGACTACAACTCTTTAACTTTAATATAAGTGATTGATTGAGGGGGAGAGTGATTTCAAATTTTATTTCATCAAACGGGTTTCTTGGTTAACTCATAATTATTAGAAAAGGTTTTGTAGTTAATGGGGTATTAGTTGAAGAGGAACTTACTAAGCT
Organism: Artemisia tridentata subsp. tridentata; assembly: GCA_021014915.2. NCBI lineage: Eukaryota > Viridiplantae > Streptophyta > Magnoliopsida > Asterales > Asteraceae > Artemisia > Artemisia tridentata. The sequence goes on from CP139508.1 coordinate 251,548,181, forward strand.
TTATCTCAAATGGCCAAATGTGTTAGTTGTTAGAAATATTAGGGCATTGTGTGCAATTTGCGTATAGTTTCCTAGCTTTATGTAACAAGAAGGTCCATTTGTGTCACTTTGGAATCCTCGTTTGATGAGGCGAAAAGTGTACCGCTTTTAAGGGGTCATTTAAGCCCGAAATCGTATTTATTTGATCAAATATTGCCCTAAATCGTTCCTTTTGTCATTTTAGGTACTTTTGAGGAGAAATCTGGAAAAGGAGGCATTTTGGACGTTTTTGGAGCATTAAAGTGAAGAAAACGGCAAAGTCTCAAGAATCGGCTAAAAGTTACTCTTGACGGCGTCACAATTAACATGGGACGGCGTCATGCCTTGGCAAGAAAAGTTGGATGTGAAATTTACTCATGACGGGCCAGTGAGTTTGCATGAGAATTCTGACGGCGTCACGCTTTAACTAAATCAAGGGCGTCACGGCTTAAATCATAAGGGGACGGCGTCACGTTCATGATCCGACGGCGTCAAGCCTTGATAAGCCAGAATGGATTTTTGAAGAGCTAAAGAGGGACGGCGTCAAGATGGTCATCCGGGAACCCTAAAAGCGGCGAGATGACGGCGTCACAATGCATAAGGTGACGCCGTCAGATGTCAAAGTCTATATATAGTTTTCTAATTTTTTGTAATTAGAGAGAGCTTAGTGTGTGGAATTTTGGGATAAAACCCTAAGACGATTTTAGCTACTTTTTCAGGGCTTTTTGCCTTGAGATCTTCCATGTTTCATTGAAAGATAAGTTATCAATCAATCATTCAATATGTCTATGTGTTGTTTGATTCTATCTTATGCTTGTCTTTTGTTTAACATGTTAGGCTAATTTTATCTTGTGTTTGCTTAGATCTAATGAAACCTAGCTATTGATTATTGGTTGTTAGTGTGTTGTTAGTTGTATTGGATGATTGTTTATCTATGTTAGGCTTAAGAAAACTGGCTAACTTCCTATTCGGTAACTTGCTTGAACGTCTTAAGAAACATGAACCAAACGCGTACTAAAGGTTTTTATGGTTGTATTTAATGCATAAGCGAATTCTAGTGATCCCATGTTAGGAGCTTCCTAGCCGGCTCGACATAGGAGTGAAGTAGGAGCTTGTAGAGTTTGGGGAAGTAAGTACGCCACCCCACGAATGGTATTAAGGAATACACCCGTCATCCACGCGACTAATACACACTAATTAACCGGTAAAAGATAGTTAGGGAGTAAGGAAATCTAAGTAAACACATTTCTCTACACATAAGTTTCTCACCACTTTTCATTTTTGTTATTTTATTTTATTTGCATTTGTAGTAATTTGGGTTAGTTGACTAGCAACTAATTCCGCCCACTCCTTCAAAACCCGAGATTTTACTTGCTTTTATAAAATATAAAAACATAAAAAGAATCTTCCTCAACCCTTAGACCTAATTAGAGTAGCCTTTCACACCTAACGAACACTATTCCCTGTGGAGAACGATCAATCCCCCGTACTTACCACTACACTATACTACATCGGTCAGGTACACTGCCTGGTGGGGTTGTAAGCCTCTTGAGATCCCTCGAGAGGTAAAACCTGTTGTAAGGTTGCAAAACCCACGCATCAAGTTTTTGGCGCCGCTGCCGGGGAATAGTTATTGTTTAGGGTGAATTTTTATTTCTATTAGGTCTACTCACTAGATTCCTTTCTAGTGAGATTTTTATTTTATTTTTCTAGGTTTTCTTTAGTCTATCTGTTTTCTTCGTGTCTTTGTTCGTAACCATTACCGTCCGACATCATGGAAGATGGTAATATCCTTAACCCACACAACCCACCACCACAACAACCACCACCACCTCCTAGAGCCCGTACTTTAGGAGAGTATTCCCGTCCTAGCCACCACGGCTATCGAAACACCATTGAGCTCACTCAAGGAGCCAATATCACACCCTTGCGATCCGACACCATCCGGTTGGTGCAAAGCGGATGCGCATTCCATGGACTTCGTTCTGAAGATCCTAATCAACATCTCAAGGACTTTCTTAAAATCGTTGATTCTATAGACCTTGATGTTGCCACTCGAGAGACGACCCGATTGCGTCTCTTCCAATTCTCTCTGCGGGACCAAGCTAGTCAGTGGCTAGAACGTCAACCCGCAGGATCCATCACCTCTTGGGATGATCTCACCACTCGTTTCCTTGCTCAGTTTTTCCCACCGGGAAGAACTACCAAGCTAAGGAATGATATCTTGATGTTCCAACAACGTCAAGGCGAAACTCTCTACGAGGCATGGACTCGATTCAAGGACTTACTCCAAAAAGTCCCTCACCATGGCATAGAACTTTGGCTCCAAGTCCAAATCTTCTATGACCATATCAATCTCTCCACAAGGCAAACCATTGACCAATCGGCCGGTGGCAAGCTACGTGATCTAAGTGCGGAACAATCATGGGCTCTCCTAGAGGATCTTGCTCTTTATGACAACGAAAGTTGGAGTGATCCCCGTGATTTGAATAAAACGGTCAAGGCAATATCTTTGCCTTTGAACAATTCAAGCACTTCCGACCGTAGGATCGTAGAACTTGAAGACCAAGTCAAGTTTCTCATGAAATCCTACGAGGCTCCTAAACCTTCAAGCCAAGTGAACAAAATCACTTCTTCATGTGAATTATGTAGTGGTCCCCACGACACTCGTGATTGCATGGAACTCCCCGAACAAGCTTTTGTGGACTACGCATCCTCGCGTACCGACGGAGCGGGAGACAAGTGGTACACTTTCAAGCCCGAGCCAAACCATTATGGTGATTCATACAACCCCTCATGGAAAAATCACCCGAACCTTAGGTGGAAACAAAACCAAAACTCGCAACAAACCAATTCTTCCAACCCACCTAATCATTTCCAATCAAGCGGTTCCAACTCGAACCGTACTTTCAACAACAATCCTTCCGGCAATGGTAGTACCAATAACTTTGAAGGATTGATGTCTCAATTTATGGCATCTCAAGAAGCTCGGATAGCTAGATTCGAGACCGAATTCAATCAACAACAAACTGAGATGACCAATAAAATTGACAACTTGTTGAAAGCCCTCCATAACCAAGTGTTATCACCTCCACATAAGGACGCTAGGAACACAAATAGCGGACCCCAAGTCAAAGACCCTTCTTCATCCAAACATGTCCACTTCGTCAACGTTGTCACTATTAAACCAATCGATAGGAGCATGGAAGAAAGTGAACCAAAGGATGAGGATAGGAAAGTCGAGGTTGATAAGGAAGTTAGGACAAGTGAGATTGAAGAAGTAGATGATGATGAGGACTACTTCAATAGGCTACCCACTAAGGAAGAGCGTGCATATCATACAAACTTATTCGATGACCCCGAGACACCACTATTCCTAGGTAGACCAATCATAGAAATAGGCGACCCTTCTAATCTCAACATACCATGCAACATAGGGCATCTACATGTGTGGAAAGCTTATATCGACCTTAGATCACCCATAAACATCATGACTAGAGCCCACTACAACTTGATAATGAAAAATCAGCTTGGGTATAGGATGTTCCCTGACAAGGGTTGGATGAGTAACTTCACGGGAAGAGTTAAGGGATTACCGGTTTATGTAGGAAACTTCACCTATGTCACCGACTTTGTAATTGTTGAAGATATCCGCCCAATAGTCGATGCATCCTTAACTCAAGTGGTTTTTGGAAAACCATTTGTTGAGGTCTCTAAAATGACTTATGAACCTTCCTTAGGGATAGTTAGATTTAAGGATGAGACCGATGAAGTAAGCTACCAAATGCCATATAAGATAGAACAATTCCAAAACTTGTCAAATGTTGAGAAGGAGCTTAAACAAGCGGTCTACTATAGGAATGATAAGGATAGAAGTAAAGGAGTAGACTATGTTATGGAAAGGATATTCGGTTTCTACAAGGATTGTTTGAAATTAGGACCGGAATATAAAACCGGGAAGGAGAATGGCCTAGGAACCGTGACCGATGATGGAGTCACGTAATGTACGTGACTTTGAGTCTAGCTACAAGACTCGTTAATAAAGAAAGGCGCTTCTTGGGAGGCAACCCAAGCTTTATTTGTTTTATTTGCTTTGTGTGTTTGTTTGATTTTATTTGTTTCCGTATGTGTGTTTAATTTTTATTCTTATTGATTCATGTTCAAAACTAAATTGTGAAAATGCTTTATTTTGTTTTTAACTTCGTCTTAACTACATATAAAGGTATTTTGCAAAAGATAAGTGTAAGGGAAATCTAAATCGGTTTATTAGAACACAAATGAACATGAATCATAATAATAATAAGTTAGCATACATATTCGTATTTGTTTGAGTCAAATGCTTGTATCGAGTCATAATGATGTTTTGCAGGATTTCCAGGAAGTAAGGTAAAGGTTTTTCCAGAAATTTTCCGGAAACTTAAAATGAAAATTTTTGTCAGGTCATTTCTGACGGCGTCAGGGGTTATAACCTGACGGCGTCAGATTTAATTTCCAGAAATTTTTGAAAATTTTGTTTTCATAAAAAGTTTTTATTAAAATCTCCAACTTATAATCTCCAGGAATCTGCAAAGTTATCATTCCACAAGCATTATATCCTTATATATAGATTTTATCCCGCCGATGTTATGCAGGTTTTCGTGTTTGTTTTCTCAGGTTCAACAGGTTATTTTGGACAAGGAAATGTTTTGAATCAAGCTTATGGCGATGCATTAGTCATGGAGCTTCAACATTCTCTTTGGAGGAAGATTTAACCGTGTAATTTCATTATCCAACGAGCGAATCAGGGGAGTATTTGATTTCATTCTTTTACTTTATGCTTTTACATTTGTCATTTGAACATTGGGGACAATGTTCATCTTAAGTGTAAGGGGAGGGTAAAAGTACGATTTTTGAGAATACAATTGCGCTTGATTTTTGTTTGTTTGATGGTAGATGTGTAATAAAACTGAGAGAAATACTTGTTAAGGTAATTTTAGTGCCAAATTTAAAATTTTTTACAACATATAGGAGTGAAACTTTGATCTTAATGAGCGTCTCATGGATAGGAGTTATATGACTAGCACAAAAACCGTACCACTAAAAAATTTTCCACCCCCAAATATGTGAGGTTCGCCCCTAGAATTGGTAGGAAAAGCATTTATGCTATGATGTGTGTACCGGTAGCACTTAGATTCTAGAACTTGCGTTAGGACCATTCCGAGGCCACAAGTGAGACTACATTCGTGTAGTTAGATTTACTACATGATAAGAGGCATTAGGATTAACCCATTGTTTTACACCTGTGTTTTTGTTATAATTACATTGGCTACATTGGTCAAGTAATTCTCCCACACCCTTTGCGTTGTACTCATTTTTAGTACACGATACCCCTAGTACACCCCTCAGAGCCTATCTTTTCGTTTCGACCTTTAAGCATTTTACTTAAAGGAAGAATTTGTTACACCCCACTTAAATGTACACCCAAATCGCCTTAGCCTACCTTGTATGCACTCATTTTTAGTGCATTATTGTTACAACATTTGTTTAAACCCAAGTTAATTATCTAGTTGATTACATGGTTGCTAAGTCGAGTCATATCCTTGCACATATTGTTTTGGGACGATTGGGACTCATGGGTAAAGTACTAGTGTAATGGAGTAATGGGGAAGAACATCATTTATTACCCCCATATGTGCTAAATGTTTTAAAAGTACTCCAAGTTTTTCAATTATCTTAATTCGAGTCATTAGAATAGTTATTTGTAAAGTTATGTAAAAGTTCAAGTGTAAGGGGGTGCAACGCCCCTATGATGTATTATTTTGGATGGTAGGGTAAAAGTGTATGCAAAAAAAAAAAAAAAAAAAAAAAAAAAAAAAAGAAAAAAAAAAAAATCGAAAAAATCAAGAAAAATACAAAAAAAATGAGAAAAAGAAAAGTAGAAAAAACATACGGACTACCATCCCGTTTCATTTTATGTTTATTTTATGTTTATGTCTTGTTATTTTCTTTCATTAGCTTAAGATCGAGTCTAGTCTTGGCTTAGCAACATTGTATAGTACATGTAATTGATCAAGATCTTTAACTCGCCACCAGTAAAATATCCTTTATCCAACAAAACCGTGTTTTCCTTTTCCCTACACCTAACGTTATAACCCATTTAAAAGCCCTCTTTGATAGTTTATCTTAGGTGCTTACGCCTAGTGGAGGAGGTTTTCGATCCTTTCCCAAGCCTATGGTAATCTATTTGCTATGACAGGTAGTGAGAGATATTTTCCGTTTTCATTTATGAGATTTATTTTGATGACACTTGAGAGATGTGAGTATCTAAACACTACTTGTGAGGTGCTAGTATGTAATCTCCGTGCTTATTATGATTGAAGTGGAGCGATTATTTGTTGTAATTACTTTTATGTTTGCATTAAATGACCCCTAACTTGTATTTTGATTAGAATAAAAGCGCATTTGCTTGAGGACAAGCAAATCTCAAGTGTATGGGTATTTGATGAGGCGAAAAGTGTACCGCTTTTAAGGGGTCATTTAAGCCCGAAATCGTATTTATTTGATCAAATATTGCCCTAAATCGTTCCTTTTGTCATTTTAGGTACTTTTGAGGAGAAATCTGGAAAAGGAGGCATTTTGGACGTTTTTGGAGCATTAAAGTGAAGAAAACGGCAAAGTCTCAAGAATCGGCTAAAAGTTACTCTTGACGGCGTCACAATTAACATGGGACGGCGTCATGCCTTGGCAAGAAAAGTTGGATGTGAAATTTACTCATGACGGGCCAGTGAGTTTGCATGAGAATTCTGACGGCGTCACGCTTTAACTAAATCAAGGGCGTCACGGCTTAAATCATAAGGGGACGGCGTCACGTTCATGATCCGACGGCGTCAAGCCTTGATAAGCCAGAATGGATTTTTGAAGAGCTAAAGAGGGACGGCGTCAAGATGGTCATCCGGGAACCCTAAAAGCGGCGAGATGACGGCGTCACAATGCATAAGGTGACGCCGTCAGATGTCAAAGTCTATATATAGTTTTCTAATTTTTTGTCATTAGAGAGAGCTTAGTGTGTGGAATTTTGGGATAAAACCCTAAGACGATTTTAGCTACTTTTTCAGGGCTTTTTGCCTTGAGATCTTCCATGTTTCATTGAAAGATAAGTTATCAATCAATCATTCAATATGTCTATGTGTTGTTTGATTCTATCTTATGCTTGTCTTTTGTTTAACATGTTAGGCTAATTTTATCTTGTGTTTGCTTAGATCTAATGAAACCTAGCTATTGATTATTGGTTGTTAGTGTGTTGTTAGTTGTATTGGATGATTGTTTATCTATGTTAGGCTTAAGAAAACTGGCTAACTTCCTATTCGGTAACTTGCTTGAACGTCTTAAGAAACATGAACCAAACGCGTACTAAAGGTTTTTATGGTTGTATTTAATGCATAAGCGAATTCTAGTGATCCCATGTTAGGAGCTTCCTAGCCGGCTCGACATAGGAGTGAAGTAGGAGCTTGTAGAGTTTGGGGAAGTAAGTACGCCACCCCACGAATGGTATTAAGGAATACACCCGTCATCCACGCGACTAATACACACTAATTAACCGGTAAAAGATAGTTAGGGAGTAAGGAAATCTAAGTAAACACATTTCTCTACACATAAGTTTCTCACCACTTTTCATTTTTGTTATTTTATTTTATTTGCATTTGTAGTAATTTGGGTTAGTTGACTAGCAACTAATTCCGCCCACTCCTTCAAAACCCGAGATTTTACTTGCTTTTATAAAATATAAAAACATAAAAAGAATCTTCCTCAACCCTTAGACCTAATTAGAGTAGCCTTTCACACCTAACGAACACTATTCCCTGTGGAGAACGATCAATCCCCGTACTTACCACTACACTATACTACATCGGTCAGGTACACTGCCTGGTGGGGTTGTAAGCCTCTTGAGATCCCTCGAGAGGTAAAACCTGTTGTAAGGTTGCAAAACCCACGCATCATCGTTTAATCCCCTAAATACTTTAAAATTCAAAATCTAAAAGAAGTTAGAAAACCCATTGTGTTTGATGTTCTTGAATACCCTATAGGCATTTGTATTGTCTGATTGAATGAGTTTCAAATGTAGATTGACTTTTGTTAGTTGACAACTGCTTAATTGTTGTTGATTTAGTGCATGTGCACTCAGAATATGCTTAGGTATGTAGCTTTTGTGTTAGAATCATGTCCCTAAGATCCTGAGTTGAATGTTAAAATATGTGTGAATTTCCATGTTCGTGATTGATGGTTGATCTTCATACTAAATAGTGGTTTGATTAGGATTTGAATATGGTATTATGAGTACGCAAGCTGCTACGTGGTAGCGAGCTATGAAGAGTGAATCTGTATGTATGTATATCTGTGTTGATATTCTTATGCAGACTCCATGGCCGATATGAATATTCATGCTCCCTCTCTAACCATTTGATCAGATGTTTAAACACTATTGACTGGCTCTGAATTCACCACAACAACAACATCGGCAGCAACAACAACAACAACACCTTCACCACCACCACCACCATCACTTCAACAAAGCATTACTAATTCTGGTCTCGCTGAATGGAGATCTACGATACTTGGAAGTTTTTTTGGTGGATGGAAAATTGATGTTGACTACTGACTCCCTCAAAAAAGCGAATGATCTTACCATCTGTGCGTAAAGGTCAACATCATCTGTTTCATAACAGTTACTTTGTACATAATAAGCAGTGAATAAAATGTGGTTGTTATGTGTCAGTGTATGATTTTTTTAATTAATTCAACATCTTCCAAACTTATCATATCTGACACTAACATTCTCCCTCATTGATTGAGGGGGAGCATTGAAATGGTCCATTATCTGTATATATTGAATCAGACCACATTTTCTCCCACATTTTCTAAACTTATTTAAATCAATTGGGATCACAAATATCAAAAGGTTTGAAATTTTTGATCGAGGGAGAGAATGTGTTTTAAATATGAAAACTGATAAAATGTGATCTTTTGGACTCAAGTGTAGGCTCTCTCATATGTGCTAAACACTTTCGTATATCGATGCACATATTTTGAGTGGGAGCAAATGGTTTATGATGGCAATTGTGGAAGAATACCAAAGACATACCAATCTTATTTTAATGTACTAGAGTTATAAGGATGGTGAGGTTAGGTATTAGTTCCCATGATCCAGCCAGAACCGGAGGGATCTTCCTAGGGATAATCCTCTAGTTAGAATAGAAGTCCTTAGGAATGATTAAAAAGGAGAAAAGTGAATAAGGGAAGAATGCCGACTGAGATGGAGCTAGGACTGGAATACACCCAACAAGGTGCTAGTAATGAAGTCTCGGTAAGCACTAAAGGGGTTGAAGAATGAAAAAGAAATGTAAAGATAAAGGGTGAAAAGAAAGAAGCCCTCATTACACTTTAGGCAGAAACCGGGTCAATACATATGCTGTCAGAATCACTAAGTTGATTGCTGGCATTGAAGACAAGTATCATGGACCCAGTGATACGCTGCACAACCCTTCCTAGCCACTCAAGGTCCCTCAAAGGAATGTAAAGATAAAGGGTGAAAAGAAAAAGCTTTTATCATTACCATTCGATATGTTTTAAAGACACTTATGTATCATTATACTTTGGGACCTCATGTTTGTAACTCTGATATTATTAATCGAATGGTAACTTTACAGTAACGTCTCATTTAGAGTTCATTTTCTGTTACCTAATCTTGGTACTATGAAGTATTACCCGAGTGAAACAATCTTCCCCTGTGATATTTTTGGGGTGTTACAAGTAAGCTTCGTGATAAGAATGCGGAAGACTCTTGGGGCATTATAGAGGACCTCGCCCTCTTTGAAAATGAAAGTTGGAATGACCCTCGTGAGCTTACAAGGAAAACGGTCAAGGCAATATCCTTTCCTTCCAATGTCTTAAGTATTCCCCATCGTAGGATCATTGAACTTGAAGATCAAGTGAAATTATTGATAGGTTCCTATGAAGATCCTAAACCTTCACATCAAGTGAAAAAGATCACTTCTTCATGTGAATTATGTAGTGGTCCCTATGACACTCATGATTGTATGAAAAATACCGAACAAGCTTTTACAGATTATGCATCCTCACGTACCGACAGAGCGGGAGAGAAGTGGTTCACTATTAAACCCGAGCAAAACACTCTTGGTGATTCATACAACCCTTCTTGGAAAAATCACCCAAACTTTAAGTGGAGACCAAATCAAAATTTATCTCAAAACAATTTTTCAAACCCAACTAATCATTTTCAACCAAATGATTTGTCCTCAAACCATACCTTTAATAATAATCCGTCGTTTTCCAATAATTCCAACAATTTTGACGGATTGGTATCCAATTTTATGTCATCTCAAAAAGCTCGTTTCTATAACTTTGAAGCCGATTTCAAAGAACAACAAAGCTAAATGACAAATAAAATTGATACTCTCTTAAAGGTTCTCAATCATCATGTATCAAACACTTCTACTGATAAACCCACTAAGAACATGAATATTGGAACTGAAATCCTAGATCCTTCATCTTCCAAACATGTTTATTTTGTGAATACCATCACTTTGTTACTTCCACGTAGGGATGACATGGATGATGAAAATGAAACCTTGCTTGGAGATACAAGTGACATCAAGGAAGAAATAATGCATGTTAAAAGTGAAAATGAGGAAGAATTAGGTCTTGATTACTTTGATAAACGATTGCGTACCCTCCGAATTGGCTCGAAGGCCTCTCCTCCGAGCTCTCTTGGATCTACCCCCACTAAACATCTAAGTACCTTCGAATACGATCTCATGGAGTAAAACTATCTTAACGATGGTTACCTGAATGAGAATTCACCGACCTAAGCAGAACGCCCCTCGACGTGTGCCCTTCGATAAGACTAGTGCAAAGGTTAACCCTGACCAAGTCAAACCCATGTTCTTGCCCATATCGAGGCTTTCCCACCAAGATATGGATCGTGGTGCCCAACCCCCTGTAATCACCTAAAACCGTAGGACTCCCCCACGTTCACCGGTTCAAGTGAGAGATGTGCACATGCCTAGTTTATCACCTATAAATAGATAGGCAAAGCACCCAGGTTTGATCATGCCTTCATCACCTACTTTACATACTTACACACTTATTATCATCTCGATACACATACTTACTCTCACGCCGGAGGTGATTCGCATGGTCAAACTCCTGTGCGTCATTTAACGTAGTGTTTTCATTTATGTTGACACCGGTTACCCACAGCTTGGCAATTCATCCCTCATCATCAAACTCTTTGATCACCATCGAAGCTTGGTAGTGCCTATTATTGAATGATCAGTGGCGCCATCCGTGGGACCACTACATTTGGTCTCGTTAAAACCAAAGCTTGTAACCATTAAAACAAACACCCTATTATTTTGGCATGACTGAAGGGAGAGAGGAAACACCCCTACCGAGTTTCTCGACCTTAACACCATTACACACCTCTGACAGGGTCAACTTAGCACCCATAACCACCTCCATGTTTACCGTTACTTCACCAAGAAGTACTCTACCCTTAAACCGAGCCTCTACTTCTGCTAATCCGATACCAACAATTAGCCTGACTTTCGTAGAGGCCAATTATGAAGCCTTGGTTTCCCTCATGCGGGAAAAAAGGAGATGTGTACGCAATCAAGAAATGCGTAAAGACTTGGAATACTCTAGTGAAGAATACGACGAAGAAATTGAGATGGGGCCCCGGCCTACACGGAATGCGGAAACCACACTATAGAAATGTAGCGCAGGGGGGGGGGGAGGTGAATAGGTTCCTGTTTAAAATCTTAAATGTTTCGTATCAAATTCCCGATCAAGTGTGACTAAATATGAATAGTGGTTATGTCACTCATAACAAATATATATGTCACGTAATCACAAATATGTTTACCAAATCAAGACTCATGTACCATCAATACAAGTAATCACATAAACATAAACAAGATTAAAAGAATTAAGCTACTTCTGATAGCACTGGGGACAGTCCCTAAAATGTATGGACGGTCCCATATATATGTGGGACCGCCTGTCGATTTACAGGACCGTCACCAGTGTCGTTTCCAAGACATGTGATTAAATATGTATATGCGTTTTTTAAGTTCTTTTAGTATATATCTCAGGCACAATCACAATCTAAGCAACAAGCCACACAAACACAACCTAAATGCAAAAAGATAAATGAAAGAATAAAGCGCAAAAAGATAACATAAAAGAAAGCGTAAACCAGACACGGTGATTTATAGTGGTTCAACACGAAGCACCTCTTCGCCCTACTTCGCTCCCCGAGTACCCAACTCGAGAGTTACTTCACTAGTCAACACGCTCCCTTTAGGCGGAACAAACCGTACACCAAAGCTTACCCCAATTTAACGACACAAAGCGGAATGTCGTGTCCTAATCCTAGCTAGAACCAATCTACACAAAAGCCTATGTGGCTACACGGACATACACCTAGTCCACTTGAATCTTCACCCAATCCAAGTCATTAAGAACCTTCACCCGGTCCTAGTCTTCACTCACGGACTCACACCAAGTCCAAGTCTTCACACACGAACTCACACCAAATCAAAGTCTTCACACACGGACTCATAGAAAGTCCTAATCTACACACGGACACCCGCGGATGTACACACCATCCCAATCTACACACAATTACCTACAGACGTACACACCATCCTAATCTACACAATCAACCACGAACTTACATTTTGTCTGGATTTACAATTACACACCTAATCACGACTCATACATAAGTCGGATACACTAATTTACAAATAAGAGAGTTTGGAGGAAGAAGAGCATCGTAACACAAGTTACGTGTGTGTGTGGACTACTTTAACACCCCCAAATTTAATAATTGCGGAAGCATACGGGTAATGGGGGTGCTACTTATAATTGGAAATTACAACACAGGGTAAATAAAGAACGGAATACATACTCCATTTTAATATATCAATTCAAGTATTTAAAGTTTACAATAGGGATTCATGTTCAGAAAATAGGCCCATTAGTTTCAGTGGTCTCATACAAAACAAGTCATAGTTATGTGCGCCAATACTTCTGAAAAAGGGGCTATGACCCTTGCCTTGCCAACACCTTGCCATAATCAATCAAATTAAGCACCTGAGAAAAACATGCTAAAAGTCAGCAAAAAAAGCTGGTGAGTTCATAGGTTTAAATTAAAGCAGTAAACAGTAAGTTTAGACCAATAGTTTTGGGTACGATCATTACAACGCATATAATGTCATACAAAATAGTCTATCGCGCTAGCTCTTGGTTCATGCAACCGAAGCTTGACAGTTCAGTGCGCTACCCTATAGCACATATACAAAAATCAGGGGCCTATAGCGAGTGTTTAACCCAATACTGTAAAACCCTAAATTTCCATTCATTTAAAATTCCCATTTTGCCCCTCAAAATTTATAAATTTATACGAGCATACAATTAATTATACAAGAACAATATACATTTTAACCTAAGTATAAAAATTTAACCATATGTCATTCATACATTATAATTACTATATGTTATACAAACCTAATTCATACAAAAAAATAATATTGTTACAAAAAAAAAATAATAATAAAAAAAAAGAAAAAAAAAAGGATAAGTATGGACGCCCCCCCCCCTCCTAGCCCATTAATACTTGATTTGCAATTAAATCAAAAGAAGCCAATCAAGCCCATAATCGGTGCAATTAAGTCCAGACATTTAACATAATGGATCACCCTCCAAAAATAACCCACGCTCCTCTCTTATCCGATAAGGCCGGCTTCATCTTCCCTCCCTCCTCTCCTTTACTGTACGACACACAAACCCCAAAAACACACAAGTTTCTGCCATTTTCTTGTTCTCTCTCAATCAAAGGTCGAAGGTTTCTACGGGTAATTCATTGGTAATTAATCATTGGAATTCTAGGGTTGTGATTCTCCTTCTTATTGTCTCGTTAAGGTCAAGTTAACATCTTTTATTTTTTTTCCTTCCAGTCGACATGTATATGATCTTGAATCCGAAATTTATCACATGAAAACAAAATTAATAACATGTTTAATACACATATTAATCCGTTTATTATGCTTCTCGTTAACCATAAAATCGTCACATAAAATCATAGATGTTAACTTGTAAGAATTATGGTTTTTGTAATTTTTGGTGTTGTTATTTTATGTGTTCGTGTGTAGGTTATTGTTATTAATCTTGAATAATTTATATGAAGTGTTTATATATATGTTGGTGATGAGTAATTTCTGGAAATAAGAGTTGTAATGATCACGTGGTTGTTTGGGTTAAAAAGGAATAGGTGAATTACGGCTTGGTTGTGAATTAATTAAAATAATTCTTGAATATTTAGAGTACATGAACTAAAATTGGTGTTTGATTCTTTGGATTTGATTGCATAAGTATGTTAATATGATGCCTAGATGAGTTGTGGTTGAAGGGTGTAAGCTTATATGCAAATTGGATAATTAAAATGGTGCTAGATATGGCCTAAAATGAATTTGTGTGATTGACTGTTCTGAATGTCGATTTTGTTTGCTTTATAACGTTAGCTTTTAATGTTTCTAATACTGAAAATTTTCCTATAAATCTAGTTTAGGGTCCTAGGAAAGTATTCCAATTGGTTTGAATGAATTTCAGTTTGATTTGGATGTTTTTCTGAATTTAATGTGATCATATGTTAAAATGTGTTAGCTGATTTATATTTCAGTCGGATTCTATGATTTTTAATTTCCAAAATATAGCAAATTAGAGGCCACAAATTTACAAGAATTATATTTCATATGTGGACTACCTTCTGGAATTTTGGTAGAATTTTCTAATGTCATATGGTTAGGTTTTTAAGTGCATATTTTTGAAGTGTATCTACAGATCCGAATCTGACCATGTTAATTTAGATCATTTTTAAAAGGGGTTTATGCATGATAATAAAATCTGTAAAAATTCCAGTAGACTCCTAAGACATATGGGCTTCTGTGATAATTTTATGAATTTTTAGTTTTGGATTCTGATACGTTTTTAAAATTCGTTTGTTGGGCTTAATTTTGTGATAAAATCAGTTAATATGTATGCATGTTTTACCTAAGTGTTAAAGGTGTTCTTTTGATGTTAGGTGCCCCAATACTTGTTTCTATTTTGGGTATGACTTATTAATGCCGTGCTGACTAGTGTGTAAGTATGTTAAACCTATTTGATAATCCCGAACCCTAAACCTAATTTAACTAAATTGGGAAGTCTTGTTAAAAGTTACTAAGTATGGAAAGTTACTAAATATGGAAACTTACTAAATATGGAAAGTTACTAAAGATGGAAACTTACTAAATATGGAAACTTGCTAAAAATGGAAAGTTCTTAAAAATGAAAAGTTACTAAAAATAGAAAGTTACTAATTATGGAAAGTTACTTAATCTGGAAGGTTACTAAAAATTGAAAGTTTCTAAAAATAGAAAGAAACCTAAATTATGAAATCTGATTAAAACGAGCTTATAGGTAACACGTGATCATTAAATTGTATAGGTTCGGTGAAGAAGGAGTGATTCCCTGTTTCGGCATCCTTTCTTATTTTGGTTGCTTGCATAAGGTACATATATTTTGACCTTTCTTATAAGGTTTCTCATGATCCCTTTCACATCTTTTGATTTACTTAGCTTCTGACATGAACCTTTGCTATGCACCCTTTGATATGAGCCTTTGCTATGCACCCTTTTGATATGAACCTTTGCTATGCACCCTTTGATATGGGCCTATGATTATGATATTTCTGATGACCTTAGATTCTGTGTCATTACTATGACATTCTGTTTGACCCTTCTATTTGATACCTGAGCTATCACTAGTCATGGGGGTTCCATGACCATGTCATTGATGCACCAATGGCATGACTCTAGGGTGGTCGAGTGATGTTCCACCCCGTCCCTTTTGTTATGTAATATATATGGCCACGATGATTATGATTTCTGCTGGGGCGTATGGATGCATCCTAATTCTAATCTGTTATGTTATATGATATATTTATGGTGACTCGTGCTGTATGCAATACACGACTTTCATAATTCTGGGATCTGATCACTCCATTATATTACTTATGGTTACTTATGAAGATTATGATTATGATGTTATGATATGATATGTTTCTGGGCTCGTGGTAGATTTCTGACAACCTTTACTGTAGCAAACTGCAAAAATTCCTATAATTAACGACGTTTAATTATATATTAATCTCCGTCATTATTTCTAATCACCATTTTTATGGGAAAATTTAAAATTTCTTTATTATATTATTTTTACGCGGGAACAATATTAGATAAATTACCAAATGACGGGACGAGCTCATACCCGAATTTACTAAATCAAATACATCTAATATAAACTCACATGGGCCAAGAGAAACTTCAGCCCAACCCTTCTTCTCGCCACTGTTCATCAGCCCACCATCTAAGGCCCAATTCCCCTTTCTATTTCACAATCCAGTCGAGTAGATACTCACTCAAACGCCCTCGTTTTCTTTCGAAATTTAAACGCGACATGTACATGTTTTTGCACCACCTAATTGTCCTCCTACCAAGGAACTAGGATGCAAAATATTAGCTCGTGATAAGAACGTTTGATATGTTTTTAAAGACCAAAGTGTTTGGCCATTTAATACCAAGTCGACCTTAACTTATTTTTCACAAAGTGAACCGTTTTGACCCGGGTTTGTTCTAACCCCATTCTAGTGATTTTGTTTGATCATTGGTGAGTTGTTGAGAGTGTTTAACATCGAGGATATCAAGATTTCTCAATAGTTCCAATTCTTGGACACCAAAAATGTGCTAGTCGACATATTTACATATATGTCGAGACATACTATCTTTCCCCCACTTGCAAACTCCCTCAAAGTCTTGTAATGTCAGTAAATCCATTCTAAAATCCCAACATTCACTGACATTTGAAAAGTAAGAGCAAGTTGGGTTTGATTTAGAATTCAATATAACTCAATACGTATTCATATATACGTATAACCCTTATGCTCCTTCACCACCTCTCCCACACAACTCCATAACACATTTTCAAGTTCCTTTGGATCAGTGAAGAAGTCACAAGGACCAGAAGCCATCACCTTTTTTCATCTCAAGTTCATTCGAAGCATATGGGTTTATATATATTCAAACGTATATGTTAGTTTTGAAGAGTTGTGAATCGTTCTTGTGTTCCATTCATTCTCACTAGTCCACTACCCACCCTAGAGGTGTAGTAAGTTGTTTCAACCCATCTCTATTCCATTTCATACGAAATTCTTTCACCATGCATCGTATAATAATTATTATCAAACGTATATATTGTCTATTTATTTTTACGTATCACATGTTCCTCTAAAATACCAAATCGTGATTTGCCTCCCTTGTGGAAGGCCTAGGAATCACTAAAAATACTCACGTCACGTTTATACTGTCGTCACATGCATCTATCGAAACCATTTGGTACCATGTTCAAATCGTATAAAAACTAAACACTTAGATTTTTCTAAGTCTTTTACTCAGAACATGTGTTCCGGTCGACCATAAAAACGACCTTATATAGAAAAATTGGACTTAACGAGCAGACTATAACTTTACACGATCTATTAGACCACGTTACTAGCTACAACTTTTGTATATATAACTTACAAATATAAGCACATCTAGTCCCTCAAAATCGATCAAAGTGAAACGCAAGAACCATTTCTGAAACTGAGAACAAAACGCGATGTGGGCAGTTAAGCCCATTAAGCGAATTTTAAGAAAATGAAATAAGCTGGCTTATTGAGGTTTGTAGATATGAAAATAGAACATTAAAAATAAGCTTGTGGATGAGCCCAACTCGTCTCAAGGCTTACGGTTTTAAAAACGTTAATGGGCTTTGAAAATGGCTCGTTAAAAGCCCAACTATAGAAAAATAAGCTCTTTTGCCATATAAGCTGTTGAAATAAGCTTTATTAAACTTAAATAAGTCACAGAAAAGCTCGCATAACTTTTCCCATATTTTTGTACATTTGGACTAAAAATGCAAAGTAATTTCACTTACGAGGACCAAAAGTGCCAACCGTCTAAAATAGGGGCTGAAACTGTAGAAACAAAATCTTTAAGTTAGAAATTGATATTATTTAATATTCCAAACTCAGAATGCTATTTTGGAAATGTAGTGGACCATAAACGTAATTTATACTTAACCGAGGACTAACGGTGCAACGCTAACGCCGTTAGGGTAAAAATTGTAAAAACTGGAAACGGACAAGGACCAACAGATTATATTTGACATTCTTATTTCTATTTTTCATTTTACGATTTCACATCATGTCACATGCATTTTTGTATATTTCATTTACTTATAATTTAACTTTACGTTAATTATATATAACGAGATTTTAGACGATTTAACTTAACGATTCGTTTTCCCACTTTCGAGGAAACGATTTTATTAGTCTCAAAGAAATAAAAACAGGATAATGTTATGTGTAATATTATTTTTAAACTTTAGGCATTTTAAGCATATCACACTCTCACTTTAACGATCAAGTCGTTATTCGTTCTCATTATCACTTCCACCATTCGTATTTGGTCAGATTCTCAGAATTTCCTATTTACCAGGTTTTGTTTTGAAGTCGTTCCCATAATCTTACTTGACTTTTTAATTCCACCTTGTCAGATACGCTCAAGGTGAGTCATAGCCCCGATTTTACACGTTTAAATAACTTTATGAACTCTTTGGGGGAGATACATGCTCAAACTGTTTACGTTTACTTTCATACTCTAGAAACTCATATGATTTACTCAGAATTATAATACGTTGATTTACTCTTTGGGAGAGATATATGCTTGTTTTACTTGCAAATTGCTTGCTTAGCTTAAGCACTGGACTTAGATGATAGTATTTCCAAACTTCTTGTGGTAACATGATACTGGTTCTCATTACGGAACATCATGAATGTACATCTCACTGTTATATGTTAATTCCAAACTTCAATGGAAATATTTGTCAGAATTAAAGTACGCATATTTTATGCACCCCATTACCTTGATATTGACTAAGCACCCTTACTTCCAGAAACTCCCTTTATCATGAGCCATTAATCACTAGTAGTGAACGCGAATATAGTGGGCAGCTTCGAAACCTGTTAGAGGCTTGACATCATATCCCACTAATTACTTGACGGAATGCCTTTGTGGCTAGTCGTATTAGTCGCGATGCACTATATTTGAGCAAAATAGGAATTGGAAAATCACCTATTACTCGAGGGCATATTTCCATCATTAACTTGATGTGACTCCTCCGTTTTTACGGTTCTTTGTTAACGTTGGCGTGTCATGAGGCTTGGGGCAATATCCATAAGATATTATGTTTCTTCACTAGGGCTGAGCATCGGGCCGGATCCCGACCCGACCTGACCCGTCTAATCCTGATCCCGAAAGACACCTAAATCCTAAACCGAATACCGACCCGAAAGTAGTCAGTTTCGGTATAGTCGGTTTTGGGACTATCGATATAGTCGGTTTCGGGATGATTTGCTTGTATTTTGTCAGTTTTTGGCCCGTCCCGTCCCGTCCCGACCCGAATCTCGAAAATGCTAGAAATCCAAACCGACTCCCGACCCGAGAAGCTATTATTCGGTTTCGGTACTATCGGTTTATGTCGGGATCGGGTCGGTTGTCGGGACTCGGGCGGTTTTGCTCACCCCTAGTCTTCACATATATCTAGATACAGCTATATTAGTATTTCACCAGAACTTGATTATAGATTTCAGGCATAACATCATTGTTTCCACTTCATGCTAGGATTATGATCCTATACTTGAACTTCACTGAATACATATATGATATACTTGTGGTTATACTCAACACCACTCATTACTTGTTTCATCGCTGTTAGCATTTATTACAGTTATTACCTCGCTCTTGAAATCATTGAAATGAACTATTTATCAGTACTGAAACTTATTTCGAATATCAACTCACCTCTGAAATTATTGAAAACTGATTGTTTACTCATACTTGAATTTATTTCAAATATTACTCTTGAATTCATTGAAATAAATGGTTTTCCATTAAACTCTATGAACTCACCAACCTTTGTGTTGACACTTTAAGCATGTTTATCTCAGGTAATTAACGGAGCAGGACAAGACACAGAGCGGGCATTGTATACTCTGATAAATTAAATGGTGTAAAAATCAAATATGTCATTCTTTCCAAATTATCATACCCTTTCATGGGATTTACAAATCAGATATTTCACCTTTATATCAAAAATATTATATGAATGACAAATAACTTTCAAAACGCCTCTTTCGAGTCGTTTTCTGTGATTATGACCTCGATCCTCACCGTAATACCCAAATTACTTTTCCGCTGCTTTAACATAATTTAGGGGGTGTTACATTTACACCTTTGATACATTTTGATATACCTTTTGTTATCCCCCAATGCACCATATTCTGTTTTCTCCATTTCAGTTGACTTATGATATTTGTTCTGATGATCTTGATCTCTCATTCTTTTGACAGATGATATTCGTTTCAGCAGGAGCTTGTGTTTCCTTTTTCTGTACATATATATGTTTGATTATTCGTTTGTTATATATATATATCTGTTCACTGGGCTTTTTAAGCTCAGCCGCATTTCTTTTCCTGCGGCAGGTTTTAGGTTGGAAGCTGGGTTTGAGTGAAGAGTGCGTAGGAGATCTTAGTGGACTACCCTGACGATAGATTCCCGTTTGCTTTTGGATTAGATTTTGATTTCTCTTCAGTTAGATTTATGCTTGGAGTTGTATTTCATTTTTGGAAATTATTTTGTATAGAGTAGCTATCATTAGAATACCTTTGTAACTTTTATGTTTATAAGTCTTCCGCTTGCGTTGTACGTTCTGATTTGTCACCATAATGTAGCATTTCAGCCCTTGTCGGGTTGGGGTGTTACAATTATGGTATCAGAGACCAGGCTGCGACTTGTAGTAAATAAAACCTTGACCTGTGGAGTTTCGACCTTTAGGCTTCCACTGTAAAAGCTTATAAGACAACCCTTGAAGTTTTGCATTAGGTTTTCCCTGTAGAAACTGTAGTTATGACTGGTGAGGATTGGGTAGAGTATGCCATAAGACATTGATTATTTATCTTTCTTCCGCACTACTCTGATTTACGCCTCTGCTTTCAGTTAGGCCCTTATAAGATCATTCGTTCGAGAGACTTAGGAAATTTAGCAAGATACGCAATATAAGTTTAGTGATCACATAAGTATAAAATGCTTTGAGACTTTTGTAGTAATGCCTTACTGGTTTCACTCTCTGATGTGGCCACATTCTTTTAATTTCGATCTCCGATTCGTTTATGATTCATTTGGATACCTTTTCATTCGTTCAGAGAATTTGTATATGTATGAATCCGATGTGTTCGACACATTCTGTAGTTTCCCTTGCTTTTGCTAAGCATATTAAGTTCCCCTCTGCACTATTAGAATCTGCTTTACTCTTTTCTATTCCTATAAGAATGACTTGTGATTATCCGTCACGAGTATCGGAATTGTCCAATACGTTTTGAAAATAATTGAAGATAAGTTTTGTTCTGTTAATCTGTTTCCTTTGGGGATGTCCGATTCGATATGATTCTGAATATGGATTTGGTTGACTAAGCATCGAGATGCTAACAACAGTCATATTAGATTTGTAATCCTTGGCGATTTGAGAAACTCGAACCCTGTACCATGGTTCCCAACCTGGTAAATAATTATGATCACATCTATTTTAAAAATTTGTACGTCAATCTGTCGCGGTTGTGAAGATATTTCGTTTGATGAAACTCGACTCGAGAGTTATTCGATTGTTTGGAGCTTTCGTAAAGTATTCCTTAATGAATTATCAAGATTTCCATCTGATTGAGAAGATGTTTTGATCTGGTTATGAGAATTGTTTAGTCACGACTCGAGGTAGACTGTGATTGCAATAAAGGCATGTGTATATGATACAAGTATTATGACGCCTGGCCAATGTGATAATAGTTACATCATATAACTTGAACTTATTGGGATCATAGGAGATCTTGAGCAGTGCCTGAGATCAGTAAGTTGGTTGATTCAGAAACTCTATCCGTATAAGAGCAACGTTTTGCCTCCTTCTGAAACTCTGCGTTTTATGTCATTAGTGAATGAAAAGAATTGAAGGACCATCTTTTAGAAAGTGGTTTTATCCGTTGAGTGTGTATCCGTGGTGTACCCAAGTTGTATTCATGAAGAAGGATGATGATAGCATGAAGTTGTGTAGTGATCTCAGGAAGCTGAATAGTATTGTAGTTAGAACCGTTATCCGATACCTCGAACCGACGATTTGATTAATCAACTACAGAGTGTGAAGTTTTCCCAATGATGAATTTTAGATCTGATTATTTTTTAGTTACGTTTAAAGGAGCAAGATGTTCCTAGAATTGCTTTCCGTATTCGTTTTGATCTCTATGAGTATTGTGATGCCAATCGTATTGGCTACTACTCCGACTGTTCCTATGAACTTGATGAATCGTGTCTTTCATGAATACTTGGACAATTTGTCATAGTATGACATATTGGTATATTCAGAGACGAAAGAGAAACACGGAAATCATCTTCGTATTTTGTGTTGAGGTTTCTACGTCAGAAGAAGCTATATGTTATACTCTCGAAGAGCAAATTTTGGATTGGGATGTAGAATGAGAGGAGAAATTTTGAGAAGCTGGAAAGAGAATTGTTCCTACTCAAGAAGGAGACTTAGCATGTCCGTATGCAATACGGGAAGATTGTTTGTTATGCATCAGTATAGCTAGAACCGCAAGAAGCGAACTATCTGACACATGACTTAGGAGTGATTGGTGTCATCGGGAGCAAGACAGTGGAACATGATCTGTGCTAGAAGACTTGAAGGAAGCGGTTTTGATTGAAGCACACTATTTGGTCTATTCATCTTAGTTGTACTATTATGTGTAGAGACTTGCAGCAGAAATTTTGATAGAATGGTATGAAGACGGTTGTAACTACCTTTGTGGTGAAGTGGTTGGCGTGTCGGCAGGCTAAGATTTAGTATCAGCGTACAAGTGGTTTTATTTAGTGTTGGATGTTCATATGTAGAAGTGAGATTAAACTTTCAAGGATTTTGTAACGGGAATTCCACGCACATTTAGGAAGGACAACATGACTTGAGTGGTAGAGGACGGTTTGACTAGGTCGGCTCACTTGGAAGATTGGCAGTGATTTCCTTCGGCAGAGGATTATTCAAAACTACATGGCGCACCTGCAGTGATCGTGTCAGAGATTCGCGTTTCAACATCACATTCCTAGGAAGGGCTACTGAAGGCTTGAGGGACCAGACTCGAGTTAGTAATGCTTTGCACCTCCAAACCGATGAAAAGGCAGAACAACTATTCGATGCTTGGAAAGATGTGTTGAGCAGGATTTTTGACAGAGATGAAGATCACCTTTTGGGTTAAATTAGGTTAGGGAGCTGTTTATTGAAGGACCTGAGTTAATTCAATGACTAATGGATTAGTTATCATGATGGAAGAGGAATTCTGAAACTTTAGACCGGGAATTGGTGTGTTCCGTGTGATGTTCCGTACAACAGTGTTGGGCATTTTGGCATTTGAGGAAGATTTAGTTCACGACACGTTAGACCTTAGATTTATTCTGATCCGTAGGATTATTCTACCTATTCCATTAGACTTCTGATACGTTTTGATATTCCGATATGTGCTTAGCTGATCGTCGATACGAATATGTTACCCACCTCTATATGAAACTCTTGAGACGTTTGGTAATTTCAATATGTACTTCTCTGATTATTAGCCAGTTCCTCAATTCACTCAGAATCTCGATAGAGTTGATGAGGTTTGATAAGGCGAAAAGTGTACCGCTTTTAAGGGGTCATTTAAGCCCGAAATCGTATTTATTTGATCAAATATTGCCCTAAATCGTTCCTTTTGTCATTTTAGGTACTTTTGAGGAGAAATCTGGAAAAGGAGGCATTTTGGACGTTTTTGGAGCATAAAAGTGAAGAAAACGGCAAAGTCTCAAGAATCGGCTAAAAGTTACCTTTGACGGCGTCATAATTTACTCTTGACGGCGTCATGCCTTGGCAAGAAAAGTTGGACGTGAAATTTACTCATGACGGGCCAGTGAAAATAGCATATGAATTCTGACGGCGTCACGCTTTAACTTGATCGAGGGCGTCACGGCTTAAACCATAAGGGGACGGCGTCACGTTATAGGTTCGACGGCGTCAAGCCTTGATAAGCCAGAATGGATTTTGGAAGAGCTAAAGAGGGACGGCGTCAAGATGGTCATCCGGGAACCCTAAAAGCGGCGAGGTGACGGCGTCACAATCCATAAGGTGACGCCGTCAGATGTCAAAGTCTATATATAGTTTTCTAATTTTTTGTCATGAAGAGAGAGCTTAGTGTGTGGAATTTTGGGATAAAACCCTAAGACGATTTTAGCTACTTTTTCAGGGATTTTTGCCTTGAGATCTTCCATGTTTCATTGAAAGATAAGTTATCAATTAATCATTCAATATGTCTATGTGTTGTTTGATTCTATCTTATTCTTGTCTTTTGTTTAACATGTTAGGCTAAATTTATCTTGTGTTTGCTTAGATCTAATGAAACCTAGCTATTGATTATTGGTTATTAGTGTGTTGTTAGTTGTATTGGATGATTGTTTATCTATGTTAGGCTTAAGAAAACTGGCTAACTTCCTATTCGGTAACTTGCTTGAACGTCTTAAGAAACATGAACCAAATGCGTACTAAAGGTTTTTATGGTTGTATTTAATGCACAAGCGAATTCTAGTGATCCCATGTTAGGAGCTTCCTAGCCGGCTCGACATAGGAGTGAAGTAGGAGCTTGTAGAGTTTGGGGAAGTAAGTACGCCACCCCACGAATGGTATTAAGGAATACACCCGTCATCCACGCGACTAATACACACTAATTAACCGGTAAAAGATAGTTAGGGAGTAAGGAAATCTAAGTAAACACATTTCTCTACACATAAGTTTCTCACCACATTTTCATTTCAGTTATTTATTTTATTTGCATTTGTAGTTATTTGGGTTAGTTGACTAGCAACTAATTCCGCCCACTCCTTCAAAACCGAGATTTTACTTGCTTTCATAAAAAATATAAAAACATAAAAAAGAATCTTCCTCAACCCTTAGACCTAATTAGAGTAGTCTTTCACACCTAACGAACACTATTCCCTGTGGAGAACGATCAATCCCCCGTACTTACCACTACACTATACTACATCGGTCAGGTACACTGCCTGGTGGGGTTGTAAGCCTCTTGAGATCCCTCGAGAGGTAAAACCTGTTGTAAGGTTGCAAAACCCACGCATCAAGTTTTTGGCGCCGCTGCCGGGGAATAGTTATTGTTTAGGTTGAATTTTTATTTCTATTAGGTCTACTCACTAGATTCCTTTCTGGTGAGATTTTTATTTTATTTTCCTAGGTTTTCTTTAGTCTATCTATTTTCTTCGTGTCTTTGTTCGTAGCCATACCATCCGACATCATGGAAGATGGTAATATCCTTAACCCCCACAACCCACCACCACAACAACCACCACCTCCTAGAGCCCGTACTTTAGGAGAGTATTCCCGTCCTAGCCACCATGGCTATCGAAACACCATTGAGCTCACTCAAGGAGCCAATATCACACCCTTGCGATCCGACACCATCCGGTTGGTGCAAAGCGGATGCGCATTCCATGGACTTCGTTCTGAAGATCCTAATCAACATCTCAAGGACTTTCTTAAAATCGTTGATTCTATAGACCTTGATGTTGCCACTCGAGAGACGACCCGATTGCATCTCTTCCAATTCTCTCTGCGGGACCAAGCTAGTCAGTGGCTAGAACGTCAACCCGCAGGATCCATCACCTCTTGGGATGATCTCACTACTCGTTTCCTTGCTCAGTTTTTCCCACCGGGAAGAACTACCAAGCTAAGGAATGATATCTTGATGTTCCAACAACGTCAAGGCGAAACTCTCTACGAGGCATGGACTCGATTCAAGGACTTACTCCAAAAAGTCCCTCACCATGGCATAGAACTTTGGCTCCAAGTCCAAATCTTCTATGACCATATCAATCTCTCCACAAGGCAAACCATTGACCAATCGGCCGGTGGTAAGCTACGTGATCTAAGTGCGGAACAATCATGGGCTCTCCTAGAGGATCTTGCTCTTTATGACAACGAAAGTTGGAGTGATCCCCGTGATTTGAATAAAACGGTCAAAGCAATATCTTTGCCTTTGAACAATTCAAGCACTTCCGACCGTAGGATCATAGAACTTGAAGACCAAGTCAAGTTTCTCATGAAATCCTACGAGGCTCCTAACCCTTCAAGCCAAGTGAACAAAATCACTTCTTCATGTGAGTTATGTAGTGGTCCCCACGACACTCGTGATTGCATGGAACTCCCCGAACAAGCTTTTGTGGACTACGCATCATCGCGTACCGACGGAGCGGGAGATAAGTGGTACACTTTCAAACCCGAGCCAAACCATTACGGTGATACATACAACCCCTCATGGAAAAATCACCCGAACCTTAGGTGGAAACAAAACCAAAACACACAACAACCCAATTCTTCCAACCCACCTAATCGTTTCCAATCAAGCGGTTCCAACTCGAACCGTACTTTCAACAACAATCCTTCCGGCAATGGTAGTACCGATAACTTTGAAGGATTGATGTCTCAATTTATGGCATCTCAAGAAGCTCGTTTAGCCAAGTTTGAATCCGAATTCAATCAACAACAAACGGAGATGACCAATAAAATTGACAACTTGTTGAAAGCTCTCCATAACCAAGTGTTATCACCTCCACATAAGGACGCTAGGAACACAAATAGCGGACCACAAGTAAAAGACCCCTCTTCCTCCAAACACGTCCACTTTGTCAACATTGTCACTATTAAACCAATTGATAGGAATGAGGATAATAGTGAACCAAAGGATGAGGATAGGAAAGTCGAGGTTGATAAGGAAGTTAGGACAAGTGAGATTGAAGAAGTAGATGATGATGAGGACTACTTCAATAGGCTACCCACTAAGGAAGAGCGTGCATATCATACAAACTTATTCGATGACCCCGAGACACCATACTTCCTAGGTAGACCAATCATAGAAATAGGCGACCCTTCTAATCTCAACATACCATGCAACATCGGGCATCTACATGTGTGGAAAGCTTACATCGACCTTAGATCGCCCATAAACATCATGACTAGAGCCCACTACAACTTGATAATGAAAAATCAACTTGGGTATAGGATGCTCCCTGACAAGGGTTGGATGAGTAACTTCACGGGAAGAGTTAAGGGATTACCGGTTTATGTAGGAAACTTCACCTATGTCACCGACTTTGTAATTGTTGAAGATATCCGCCCAATAGTCGATGCATCCTTAACTCAAGTGGTTTTTGGAAAACCATTTGTTGAGGTCTCTAGAATGACTTATGAACCTTCCTTAGGGATAGTTAGATTTAAGGATGAGACCGATGAAGTAAGCTACCAAATGCCATATAAGATAGAACAATTCCAACACTTGTCAAATGTTGAGAAGGAGCTTAAACAAGCGGTCTACTATAGGAATGATAAGGATAGAAGTAAAGGAGTAGACTATGTTATGGAAAGGATATTCGGTTTCTACAAGGATTGTTTGAAATTAGGACCGGAATATAAAACCGGGAAGGAGAATGGCTTAGGAACCGTGACTGATGATGGAGTCACGTAATGTACGTGACTTTGAGTCTAGCTACAAGACTCGTTAATAAAGAAAAGCGCTTCTTGGGAGGCAACCCAAGCTTTATTTGTTTTATTTGCTTTGTGTGTTTATTTATTTGTTTGTTTGATTTTATTTGTTTCCGTATGTGTGTTTAATTTTTATTTTTATTGATTCATGTTCAAAACTAATTTGTGAAAATGCTTTATGTTGTTTTTAACTTCGTCTTAACTACATATAAAGGTATTTTGCAAAAGATAAGTGTAAGGGAAATCTAAATCGGTTTATTAGAACACAAATGAACATGAATCGTAATAATAATAAATTAGCATACATATTCGTGTTTGTTTGAGTCAAATGCTTGTATCGAGTCATAATGATGTTTTGCAGGATTTCCAGGAAGTAAGGTAAAGGTTTTTCCAGAAATTTTCCGGAAACTTAAAATGAAAATTTTTGTCAGGTCATTTCTGACGGCGTCAGGGGTTATAACCTGACGGCGTCAGATTTAATTTCCAGAAATTTTTGAAAATTTTGTTTTCATAAAAAGTTTTTATTAAAATCTCCAACTTATAATCTCCAGGAATCTGCAAAGTTATCATTCCACAAGCATTATATCCTTATATATAGATTTTTCCCGCCGATGTTATGCAGGTTTTCGTGTTTGTTTTCTCAGGTTTAACAGGTTATTTGGACAAGGAAATGTTTTGAATCAAGCTTATGGCGATGCATTAGTCATGGAGTTTCAACATTCTCTTTGGAGGAAGATTTAACCGTGTAATTTCATTATCCACCGAGCGAATCAGGGGAGTATTTGATTTCATTCTTTTACTTTTTACTTTTACATCTTGTTATTTGAACATTGGGGACAATATTCATCTTAAGTGTAAGGGGAGGGTAAAAGTACGATTTTAGAGAATACAATTGCGCTTGATTTTTGTTTGTTTAATGGTAGATGTGTAATAAAACTGAGAGAAATACTTGTTAAGGTAATTTTAGTGCCAAATTTAAAATTTTTTACAACATATAGGAGTGAAACTTTGATCTTAATGAGCGTCTCACGGATAGGAGTTATATGACTAGCACAAAAACCGTACCACTAAAAAATTTTCCACCCCCAAATATGTGAGGTTCGCCCCTAGAATTGGTAGGAAAAGCATTTATGCTATGATGTGTGTACCGGTAGCACTTAGATTCTAGAACTTGCGTTAGGACCATTCCGAGGCCACAAGTGAGACTACATTCATGTAGTTAGATTTACTACATGATAAGAGGCATTAGGATTAACCCATTGTTTTACACCTGTGTTTTTGTTATAATTACGTTGGCTACATTGGTCAAGTAATTCTCCCACACCCTTTGCGTTGTACTCATTTTTAGTACACGATACCCCTAGTACACCCCTCAGAGCCTATCTTTTCGTTTCGACCTTTAAGCATTTTACTTAAAGGAAGAATTTGTTACACCCCACTAAAATGTACACCCAAATCGCCTTAGCCTACCTTGTATGCACTCATTTTTAGTGCATTATTGTTACAACATTTGTTTAAACCCAAGTTAATTATCTAGTTGATTACATGGTTGCTAAGTCGAGTCATATCCTTGTACATATTGTTTTGGGACGATTGGGACTCATGGGTAAAGTACTAGTATAATGGAGTAATGGGGAAGAACATCATTTATTACCCCCATATGTGCTAAGTGTTTTAAAAGTACTCCAAGTTTTTCAATTATCTTAATTCGAGTCATTAGAATAGTTATTTGTAAAGTTATGTAAAAGTTCAAGTGTAAGGGGAATGCAATGCCCCTATAATGTATTATTTTGGATGGTAGGGTAAAAGTGTATGTCTAAAAAAAAAAAAAAAAAAAAAAAAATCAAATCAAAAAAAAAAAAAAAAAAAAAAAAAAAAAAAAAAAGAGAGAAAAGAAAAATAGAAAAAAAAAAACATACGGACTACCATCCCGTTTCATTTTATGTTTATTTTTATGTTTTTGTTATTTTGTTATTTTGTTTCTAGCTTAAGATTGAGTCTAGTCTTGGCTTAGCAACGTTGTATAGTACATGTAATTGATCAAGATTTTTAACTAGCCACCAGTAAAATATCCCTTATCCAACAAAACCGTGTTTTCCTTTTCCCTACACCTAACGTTATAACCCATTTAAAAGCCCTCTTTGATAGTTTATCTTAGGTGCTTACGCCTAGTGGAGGAGGTTTTCGATCCTTTCCCAAGCCTATGGTAATCTATTTGCTATGACAGGTAGTGAGAGATATTATCCGTTTTCATTTATGAGATTTATTTTGATGACACTTGAGAGATGTGAGTATCTAAACACTACTTGTGAGGTGCTAGTATGTAATCTCCGTGCTTATTATGATTGAAGTGGAACGATTATGTGTTGTAATTACTTTTATGATAGCATTAAATGACCCCTAATTTGTATTTTGATTAGAATAAAAGCGCATTTGCTTGAGGACAAGCAAATCTCAAGTGTAAGGGTATTTGATAAGGCGAAAAGTGTACCGCTTTTAAGGGGTCATTTAAGCCCGAAATCGTATTTATTTGATCAAATATTGCCCTAAATCGTTCCTTTTGTCATTTTAGGTACTTTTGAGGAGAAATCTGGAAAAGGAGGCATTTTGGACGTTTTTGGAGCATAAAAGTGAAGAAAACGGCAAAGTCTCAAGAATCGGCTAAAAGTTACCTTTGACGGCGTCATAATTTACTCTTGACGGCGTCATGCCTTGGCAAGAAAAGTTGGACGTGAAATTTACTCATGACGGGCCAGTGAAAATAGCATATGAATTCTGACGGCGTCACGCTTTAACTTGATCGAGGGCGTCACGGCTTAAACCATAAGGGGACGGCGTCACGTTATAGGTTCGACGGCGTCAAGCCTTGATAAGCCAGAATGGATTTTGGAAGAGCTAAAGAGGGACGGCGTCAAGATGGTCATCCGGGAACCCTAAAAGCGGCGAGGTGACGGCGTCACAATCCATAAGGTGACGCCGTCAGATGTCAAAGTCTATATATAGTTTTCTAATTTTTTGTCATGAAGAGAGAGCTTAGTGTGTGGAATTTTGGGATAAAACCCTAAGACGATTTTAGCTACTTTTTCAGGGCTTTTTGCCTTGAGATCTTCCATGTTTCATTGAAAGATAAGTTATCAATTAATCATTCAATATGTCTATGTGTTGTTTGATTCTATCTTATTCTTGTCTTTTGTTTAACATGTTAGGCTAAATTTATCTTGTGTTTGCTTAGATCTAATGAAACCTAGCTATTGATTATTGGTTATTAGTGTGTTGTTAGTTGTATTGGATGATTGTTTATCTATGTTAGGCTTAAGAAAACTGGCTAACTTCCTATTCGGTAACTTGCTTGAACGTCTTAAGAAACATGAACCAAATGCGTACTAAAGGTTTTTATGGTTGTATTTAATGCACAAGCGAATTCTAGTGATCCCATGTTAGGAGCTTCCTAGCCGGCTCGACATAGGAGTGAAGTAGGAGCTTGTAGAGTTTGGGGAAGTAAGTACGCCACCCACGAATGGTATTAAGGAATACACCCGTCATCCACGCGACTAATACACACTAATTAACCGGTACAAGATAGTTAGGGAGTAAGGAAATCTAAGTAAACACATTTCTCTACACATAAGTTTCTCACCACATTTTCATTTCAGTTATTTATTTTATTTGCATTTGTAGTTATTTGGGTTAGTTGACTAGCAACTAATTCCGCCCACTCCTTCAAAACCGAGATTTTACTTGCTTTCATAAAAAATATAAAAACATAAAAAAGAATCTTCCTCAACCCTTAGATCTAATTAGAGTAGTCTTTCACACCTAACGAACACTATTCCCTGTGGAGAACGATCAATCCCCCGTACTTACCACTACACTATACTACATCGGTCAGGTACACTGCCTGGTGGGGTTGTAAGCCTCTTGAGATCCTTCGAGAGGTAAAACCTGTTGTAAGGTTGCAAAACCCACGCATCAAGGTTTTATCGTTTAGCACTACCTCCATATTTGCCTCATGTGTACATGTGTTTCATGTATCTCTTAGTGAGATTTCAAATATCATCTGTCATGTATATGTTCTGCATTCGTTCGATCGAGATTTGTTATGATTTGTCTGTTATTGAAGAGCCTGAGGCTATCTTGGAGCGTCAGCATCGGGTCATGAGAAATTGAAGAATTATACGTATATGTCATCCACACATCTTCTGTGATTCGATACATTTCCATCTGATCTCTCTACTCCATTTTCGAGGATGAAAATTATCTTTTAGAGGGGAAGAGTTGAAAAACCCTAAATTTCCATTCATTTAAAATTCCCATTTTGCCCCTCAAAATTTCTGAATTTATACGAGCAAACAATTAATTATACAAGAACAATATACATTTTAACCTAAGTGTAAAAATTTAACAATATGTCATTCATACATTATAATTACTATATGTTATACAAACCTAAGTCATACAAAGAAATAATATTGTTAAAAAAAAAAAAAAAAAAAAAAAAGAATAGATAAGTATGGACGCCCCCCCCCCTCCTAGCCCATTAATACTTGATTTGCAATTAAATAAAAAGAAGCCAATCAAGCCCATAATTGGTGCAATTAAGTCCAGGCATTTAACATAATTGATCACCCTCCAAAAATAACCCACGCTCCTCTCTAATCCCATAAGGCCGACTTCATCTTCCCTCCCTCCCCTCCTTTAATGTATGACACACAAACCCCAAAAACACATAAGTTGCTGCCATTTTCTTGTTCTCTCACAATCAAGGGTCGAAGGTTTCTACGGGTAATTCATTGGTAATTAATCATTGGAATTCTAGGGTTGTGATTCTCCTTCTTATCGCTCGTTAAGGTGAAGTTAACATCTTTTATTTTTTTTCCTTCCAGTCGACATGTATATGATCTTGAATCCGAAATTTATCACATGAAAACCAAATTAATAACATGTTTAATACACATATTAATCCATTTATTATGCTTCTCGTTAACCATAAAATCGTCACATAAAATCATAGATGTTAACGTGTAAGAATTAGGGTTTTTGTAATTTTTGGTGTTGTTATTTTATGTGTTCGTGTATAGGTTATTGTTATTAATCTTGAATGATTTATATGAAGTGTTTATATATATGTTGGTGATGAGTAATTTCTGGAAATAAGAGTTGTATTGATCACGTGGTTGTTTGGGTTAAAAAGGAATAGGTGAATTAGGGCTTGGTTGTGAATTAATTAAAATAATTCTTGAATATTTAGAGTACATGAACATAAATTGGTGTTTGATTCCTTGGATTTGATTGCATAAGTATGTTAATATGATGCCTAGATGAGTTGTGGTTGAAGGGTGTAAGCTTATATGCAAATTGGATAATTAAAATGGTGCTAGATATGGCTTAAAATGGATTTGTGTGATTGACTGTTCTGAATGTCGATATTGTTTTCTTGATAATGTGAGCTTTTAAAGTATCTAATACTGAAATTTTGCATGTAAACCTAGTTTAGGGTCCTAGGAAAGTATTCCAATTGGTTTGAACGAATTTGAGTTTGATTTGGATGTTTTTCTGAATTTAATGTGATCATATGTTAAAATGTGTTAGTTGAGTTGTATTTCAGTTGGATTCTATGATTTTTCATTTCCAAACCATAGTAAATTAGAGGCCACAAATTTACAGGAATCATATTTTATATGTGGAATACCTTCTGGAATTTTTGTAGAATTTTCTGAATTCATATGGTTAGGATTTTAAGTGCATACTTTCCAGTAGACTCCTAAGACATATGGGCTTCTGTGATAATTTTTTGGATTTTTAGTTTGTGCTTCTGATACGTTTTTAAAATTCGTTTGTTGGGCTTAATTTTGTGATAAAATCAGTTAATATGTATGCATGTTTTACCTAAGTGTTAAAGGTGTTCTTTTGATGTTAGGTGCCCCAATACTTGTTTCTATTTTGGGTATGACTTATTAATGTCGTGCTGACTAGTGTGTAAGTATGTTAAACCTATTTGATAATCCTGAACCCTAAACCTAATTTAACTAAATTGGGAAGTCGTGTTAAAAGTTACTAAGTATGGAAAGTTACTAAATATAAAAACTTACTAAATATGGAAAGTTACTAAATATGGAAAGTTACTAAATATGAAAACTTGCTAAATATGGATAGTTCCTAAAAATGAAAAGTTACTAAAAATGGAAAGTTACTAATCATGGAAAGTTACTTAATCTGGAAGGTTACTAAAAAAAGAAAGTTTCTAAAAATAGAAAGAAACCTAAATTATGAAATCTGATTAAAATGAGCTTATAAGTAACACGTGATCATTAAATTGTGTAGGTTCGGTGAAGAATGAGTGATTCCCTATTTCGGTATCCGTTCTTATTTTGCTACTACTTTTAGCATTTGTAAAGTTCACAAAAATTATAAGAACACATAAAAGGTTGTATGAGCCGATATTTGTAACTTTATTTTGTTTAAATAATTATAAATCAAATAGACTATGATAGGTACAAATAAAATTGGAAATAATTATAGAAAATCAAGATTTTGATTTTGTCATTGATGGGCCAGTTTTACAGCTCATTCCTCCTCCAAATCATATGGTATTACTATTATTTAGCTAAGATCAAATCTCTCCTTATTTAGCAAAATACCAAACCACAAGAAAGACACACAAAAACTCATAGTTCTTCAATTCGATTTTCTGGAATCAAAGGAGTATTTTTCTGGGGTTTTTCTTCATCTAAAGGAGTGGGGAAAATATCTTTGGGTTTGTGGAGTCGCTCGTTGGGTTGCAAGGAATTTATTTGTTCGCTAAGTCCATCCGAGAAGTGTAAAATCCTCACGACTTATCTACACATTCAATAATCATTCTGGTATTTTTCTCATGTTCCTTTCATCATATACAACTCAAATAAAATGTTAGAATAGATTCATGCAAGGCTTTTTGGTCGTTCGAATTAATAATGGGTAAAACACGTATAAAACCTAAAATAAACCATGCTATTTTTCTGGGTCAATTTCATAATTTTTATGGGTTCTATGATTATCATATAAGCTGGGTAAAATGATGGTTCGAATTATAGAGGTCCAAATATGTCGTGGGTTAATTTTGCTCATAATTGGGTTTTTATTTTCGAATGAAAAGAAATAAAACCCTAGGGTTTTGATCTTGATCTAGGGTTTTGAATCTGGAATTATGTTAATAAATGATGAAATAATGATATGGTAATGAGTGGTAAATGATTAGAGATGTTAGGGTTAGGGTTTTGGTTTTAAAAGGTTGTACGATTTAGTTTTTAAAATATAAGGGAGTGTTTTGTAATTAATGAAACTTGTGGGCTATTTTTATAATCTTAATTAGGTCAGTACTAAAGTGTAAAAAATATAACATGAGGACCTTATGTGTAAAATTAGCAAGATATGGATTTAATTGTAAATATGGTGTTCGAATTGCAAATTTAACAAATAGAGGGGTTAAAAGTGTAAATTCGGCAAACTTATGATTTTTCTATGTAAATAATGTTATTAGG
The DNA here is from genome assembly GCA_021014915.2 of Artemisia tridentata subsp. tridentata. Taxonomy (NCBI): domain Eukaryota; kingdom Viridiplantae; phylum Streptophyta; class Magnoliopsida; order Asterales; family Asteraceae; genus Artemisia; species Artemisia tridentata. The sequence goes on from CP139508.1 coordinate 251,583,517, forward strand.
GAGGTAATATGTAATTTTGGGTATTTATGGGTTTAATGTGTAATTATAATAAAGTTATGATGTAAATTATGATTTTTGAAACTAAAGGGACTAATTGTGTAAATATGTAAAACTTGGAGGTTTAATTCGTACCACACTTATATTGGAGGGTATTTCTGTAATATAATAAATATGAGGGTTATTTGTGTAATTAAGAAGGTAATAAGGGTTAAACTGTAAATTATGAAACTATAAGGTTTATTTCGTAATTTTGATGACTAAAGGGTGTAAACTGTTTATATTGAAACTTAAAGGACTAAAGATGTGATTCTGAATAAATGATGTATTTAAAATCAGTAATTTGTGATATTTCATTTAAAACCCTTAACTTTGGAATATTTACGATTAAAACCCTAATTTATGGAAACTTGTCATATTTAAACCTTGACTTGTGTAACTTGCTAAAATACAGCTTATTTCCATAATAAGATTTAAGTAATGACTTAACCTAATTACTTTGTGGAATTTGTCTAACTATGGAAATTTGCTAAATAAGGAAACTTTCTAAATATGGAAACTTGCTAAATTTGGAAACCAGCTAAAAATAGAAAGTTACTAAAAATGGAAAGCCGACTTAAATGAGAGATCTAATTGAAGAAGTTATTAATAATAAGACGACTATGTATTCGTGTAGATTCGCTGAAGGTGGAGTGATTTATTATCCTTATGTTATGTTTCGTTGGCGGTTAAGGTACAGATATTCTGCCCTTCTTGTTAAGGTGCCTTCGTTTCTTTTGATTTGATTCGTATTAGGTTTTTCCTAATCCAGTGCTATGCTCCCTACACTTTGATTTGTTCATTTGATTCATTTTGACCTTGAACCTTGATATGAACCTTTGGCATTTGAACATTTAATTTGAACCTTTGATAATTGGACTTTGATATTGATTTGCTGACTTAGACTATTTGAACCTTTGTAATGATTTGGACCTTTAACCCTTCAGTTTGATACCCGAGCCAAAATTTGTTTCCTAGCCATGAAGGTAACATGGCCATGTCATTGATGCACCAGTCGCATGACTTACGTATGGGTGAGTGATTTCTCACACCGTCCCCATATTGTTCGTTGCATGCACATTATATTTATTATGGCCAATTTTATTGTTCGGGGGATGTATGGGTTGCAATCCTAGGTTCGTGTCCGTGTTCGTGGACTTAACATGATTTGATATTATATATTGTTCGGTGACTGATGCAGGGTGCAATCCACGTCTTTCACAAGTTCGGTACTCCATTTGAAGAATGAGGACACCCCTCATATTATCTGATTATCTGAGAGGTCTCCCCTCTATATGATTATGAAGATATGGTTACTATATTTGGTTCGTGTTCTGGCTCGTGGTGGATTACTGACCCTTTTCTCTTTCTTACTTTGTACTCTTGATTATACCTTTGTGAAACCAATGCACAAAACTATACATGTTCGTTATCTTTTGCTTTCGTTTTCGTTTATATATATCTGTTCACTGGGCTTTTTAAGCTCAGCCGCATTTCTTTTCCTGCGGCGGGTTTTAGTTGGAAGCTGGGTATGAGTGAAGAGACTTTTGGACTTAGAAGACTTGATAGCTATTCCGGACTAGAGTTGATTAGAAGTTAGTATATTTTAGAATTAGAATTCGCATTTGTAACCTTTTAAATTTCAGTATCTCATTTGTAACCTTTGAGAATTCTTGTATTACTTGAAATGTATGCTTTGTTTTGATCTGATATGAAGCCATTAGTGTGATATCTTTACCCTTATCGGGTTGGGGTGTTACAATTATGGTATCAGAGAGACAGGCTGCGATTCGTAATACATTTACCCTTGACCTGTGTAAGTTAGGACCACTAAGTTTTTCCCTGTAGGCGCTCGCAAGACAACCTTTGAAAATTTGCTTTAGGACCTCCCCATAGGAACCTAAGTTTTGACCGGTGAGGAATGGGTAGACTATAAGGCATCTGTTTAGTTATCTTTGTTTCCGCATCACTCTGATTCGTGCTTTGCTCTTGGTTAGATCCTGTTGATATCACTTTTGGAAATTGAAAGCTCATTCTTTGCACGACCTAAAATTTGAACCCGATTAAATCTTGAAGGCATTGAGAATTGCATAATAATTACCTGACACTAATTGATCCTTATCTTCAGATTTTGACTCTGATCTCGGATCCTTTCGTTAATCATTTTGACGCCTCTTCAGGCATTCTGAGAACCTCCATGGCGATGATGTACTTGATGTATTCTCTTATTTGTCTCTTGCTTTTGATAAGTATCTATAAATCTTCCAACACTATTCAATTTCGTTTCACCCATCTTTGTCCTTATAAGAAGCCTTGTGGTGTATAACCACGAGTATAAGGATGTTTTCCCCCTCACTTTTGAATGATAAAGCTTTGATTTGCGAACCGTCTTTCTTTGGATAGTTAACTTCGATTTTATTCTGACAAGGAATTTGTTGAGTGATCAGTCGAGTATTGACAACTACCCTCCTATATCTCACCTTTAATGTTTGCAACAATTTTTGAACTCCCTACCATGATTACCGATTGTTAAACGTTCGCTATTACTCTGAAGACTCGTGTGTTACTATTGCGGTTATAAAGTTTTCTTAGAAACCATTTCGTACACCTATGAATGAACCTTATCTTGGAAGCTATTTGGCACTTTGAGTCGTCTGAGCATGAACCTTGTATTGAACGTTATTTGGCACCCTGCGTTTTCTGAATATGATTCCTGGTAGAGCCACCAAAATGTTTCCATCGGAGCGTGAAGTAGGATTTGACATGATGCCGAGAGATTTCTAGTCGCTAAACGAAGATGTCTTTCGGATCATACCAATTGATTGGAGCAACCGGGAAGAGCATCAACCGAAGACCAGGAAGTGAGTTTGCTTAAGTGTATCTTCTGGGCTTGTTTTAGTTTCGTTCGCGATAAGAAGGATGGCGACTGGAGATAGCTGAACCGTATTACTGTTAGAAGCCAATATTCCTCTACCCTGAAAGGACTATGTGTTTTTTTTAAATTCAGAGCGCGAAGTTTCCTTTCTGATGAATTGATTTTATTCTTGAAATCGTCTTCCGTATTCGTAACGACTGCTATGACGGTTAGTGACGCTAATAGTATTAGCTAAAGCTCTGACTGTTTCATGAATTTGATAAATGATGTTTTCTCGTGAGTGCTTGGGAAAATGGTCATTGTATGACTTAATGGTACATTCGGAAACGAGGAAGAGCATGAAAATCATTTTGCACCTTGTTAGAAATTTGACGATCATTTGTGCATTCTGGGAGATGGATATTTGTTGAGACAACGGTGTTCTTTGCCTGACCTGGAGTTGACGACAACGGCGGCTACCCTGAAGAGTGAAGACAGTTCTTACAAGGCAGAAGTGTTGGCGATGCAGAAGAAGAAATTCTAGTCAAGATGGCGAACCTGGAGCTGATGAAGACATGCAGTCTCACTTCCCTATTCATCTTGGTTGTACTAAGATGAATTGAGAGCGGGAGCAGACTGGACGATGAAGAGATTTAGAGATCGTGCCAGAAATCCACATTACTCCATCACATTCAAAGAAGAACTGCAGGAGGCACGATGAACCAGACACAAGTTCCCGATCTTGGTTTCACTTCCCGACTGATGGACAGACGAAGACAGATTAACCGGACCTGAAGAGATTGGATTTGCTGAATGAGCGGAGTTTTGAAACAGACCCTTTATGTTTGGAGGAATTGATTCTATGAAGACCGAAGTTCTTGGCGACTAAATCTAATTTCCGTTGAATCTCTTAAGTTTCGTGATGAAGTAATAAGACCCTCTAATGATTTGAGTTCCTTAGAAGCATTTCAGTTCGTGTTTATTTTTCGTATGTTCGGTGATAGCTTTGTTTTGAGAGATTTTGACAAATTGTGGAAGATATGATGCTTGTGACGGCGTACCATACTTCTGCTAGACGATATGGGATTTTGATACTCTTGCGAATAGTTTTGTTTACCTCTTGACTATGGCAATTGATTTTGTTGGCCTATGAGACTGTAGAAGTACTAGGTGGATTAAGATAGGCGGTTTTGATTACGACTCGAGATAAAGTATGATCATCACGAAGGCATAATTATGTGGTGCTAGTATTATGATGCCTGATCAACGTGATAATACTTACACCATATAACGTGCACTCATTCTGGCCATAGGATGTCTTGGGGAGTACCTAAGAAGTTTAGAATTTGAACTCCGTTGGATTATCCGCGAATAGTGAGACTTTAGGTTCATCCTATCTATGCGTATACTCTGTTTTCGTTCATTAGATATCTGATTGAGTTTGAACTCTGGATTTGCATTCCTTTGACCTCAGTCATAAATCTTGAACTCTGGTTAAGCTCTCTACTGTTGATACAATTAATTCGATTTGAGATCTTGTTCGTATTCCATCTGACCTTTCTAAAGATTCGCCTATAGTCCATTTTATGTGCATGGACCTTTTGATCAAAATCAGCCTAATTTGTCTTCTCTTGAGAAATTTGAACCCACCTCATTTTGATCTGAGTCATGAGAAACTTTTGGTCTGAATATCCTTTTGGAAGAACCTCCTCAGGCATGAGAATGTTGTGATGATCTTTTACGATTTGCTACGACTTCGTTTAACTTTGCGACTTCAATTTTCGAGGACGAAATTTTTTTTTTAGATGGGAAGAAGTTGTAAAACCCAAAATTTGAAAGCTTGCAAAATGACCAAAATACCCCTGAAACTTTAAAATTTAATTAAAGCATATATAAAGCACCAAATTAATTCCAAAACTTGGTAATGAGCTACATATGAAGTAAATTAATTCTTGCTACTACTTTTAGCATTTGTAAAGTACACAAAAATTATAAGAACACATAAAAGGTTGTATGAGCCGAGATTTGTAACTTTATTTTGTTTAAATAATCATAAATCAAATAAACTATGATAGGTACAAATAAAATTGGAAATAATTATAGAAAATCAAGATTTTGATTTTGTCATTGATGGGCCGGTTTTACAGCTCATTCCTCCTCCAAATCATACGGTATTACTATTATTTAGCTAAGATCAAATCTCTCCTTATTTAGCAAAATACCGAACCACAAGAAAAACACACAAAAATTCATAGTTCTTCAATCCGATCTTCTGGAATCAAAGGAGTATTTTTCTGGGGTTGTTCTTCATCTAAAGGAGCGGGGAAAAATAGCTTTGGGTTTGTAGAGTCGCTCGTTGGGTTGCTAGGAATTTATTTGTTCGCTAAGTCCATCCGAGAAGTGTAAAATCCTCACGACTTATCTACACGTTCAATAATCGTTCTGGTATTTTTCTCATGTTCCTTTCATCATATACAACTCATATAAAATGTTAGGATCGATTCATGCAAGGCTTTTTGGTCGTTCGAATTAATAATGGGTAAAATACGTATAAAACCTAAAATAAACCATGCAATTTTTCTGGGTCACTTTCATAATTTTTATGGGTTCTATGATAATCATATAAGCTGGGTAAAATAATGGTTCGAATTATAGAGGTCCAAATATGTCGTGGGTTAATTTTGCTCGTAATTGGGTTTTTATTTTCGAATGAAAACAAATAAAACCCTAGGGTTTTGATCTTGATCTAGGGTTTGGAATCTGGAATTATGTTAATAAATGATGAACTAATGATATGGTAATGAGTGGTAAATGATTAGAGATGTTAGGGTTAGGGTTTAGGTTTTAAAAGGTTGTACGATTTAGTTTTTAAAATATAAGGGGGTGTTTTGTAATTAATGAAACTTGTGGGTTATTTTTATAATGTTAATTAGGTCAGTACTAAAGTGTAAAAAATATAACATGATGACCTTATGTGTAAAATTAGCAAGATATGGATTTAATTGTAAATATGGTGTTAGAATTGCAAATTAAACAAATAGAGGGGTTAAAAGTGTAAATTCGGTAAACTTATGATTTTTCTGTGTAAATAATGTTATTAGGGAGGTAATATGTAATTTTGGGTATTTATGGGTTTAGTGTTTAATTATATTAAAGTTATGATGTGAATTATGATTTTTGAAACTAAAGGGACTAATTGTGTAAATATGTAAAACTTGGAGGTTTAATTCGTACCACACTTATATTGGAGGGTATTTCTGTAATATAATATATATGAGGGTTAGTTGTGTAATTAAGAGGGTAATAAGGGTTAAATTGTAAATTATGAAACTATAAGGTTTATTTCGTAATTTTGATGTCTAAAGGGTGTAAACTGTCTATATTGAAACTTAAAGGACTAAAGATGTGATTTTGAATAAATGATGTAATTAAAATCAGTAATTTGTGATATTTCATTTAAAACCCTTAACTTTGGAATATTTACGATTAAAACCCTAATTTATGGAAACTTGTCATATTTAAACCTAGACTAGTGTAACTTGTCATATCTAAAATACAGCTTATTTCCATAGAAAGTTACTAAAAATGGAAAGCCGACTTAAATGAGAGATCTAATTGAAGAAGTTATTAATAATAAGACGACTATGTATTCGTGTAGATTCGCTGAAGGTGGAGTGATTTATTATCCTTATGTTATGTTTCGTTGGCGGTTAAGGTACAGATATTCTGCCATTCTTGTTAAGGTGCCTTCGTTTCTTTTGATTTGATTCGTATTAGGTTTTTCCTAATCCAGTGCTATGCTCCCTACACTTTGATTTGTTCATTTGATTCATTTTGACCTTGAACCTTGATATGAACCTTTGGCATTTGAACCTTTAATTTGAACCTTTGATAATTGGACTTTGATATTGATTTGATGACTTAGACTATTTGAACCTTTTTAATGATTTGGACCTTTGACCCTTCAGTTTGATACCCGAGCCAAAATTTGTTTCCTAGCCATGAAGGTAACATGGCCATGTCATTGATGCACCAGTGGCATGACTCACGTGTGGGTGAGTGATTTCTCACACCGTCCCCATATTGTTCGTTGCATGCACATTATATTTATTATGGCCAATATTATTGTTCGGGGGATGTATGGGTTGCAATCCTAGGTTCGTGTCCGTGTTCGTGGACTTAACATGATTTGATATTATATATTGTTCGGTGACTGATGCTGGGTGCAATCCATGTCTTTCACAAGTTCGGGAGTTAGCTACTCCATTTGAAGAATGAGGACACCCCTCATATTATCTGATTATCTGAGAGGTCTCCCCTCTATATGATTATGAAGACATGGTTACTATATTTGGTTCGTGTTCGGGCTCGTGGTGGATTACTGATCCTTTTCTGTTTCTTACTTTGTACTCTTGACTATACCTTTTTGAAACCAATGCACAAAACTATACATGTTCGTTATCTTTTGCTTTCGTTTTCATTTATATATATCTTTTCACTGTGCTTTTTAAGCTCAGCCGCATTTCTTTTCCTGCGGCAGGTTTTAGTTGGAAGCTGGGTATGAGTGAAGAGACTTTTGGACTTAGAATACTTGATAGCTATTCTGGATTAGAGTTGATTAGAAGTTAGTATATTTTAGAATTAGAATTCGCATTTGTAACCTTTTAAATTTCAGTATCTCATTTGTAACCTTTGAGAATTCTTGTATTACTTGAAATGTATGCTTTGTTTTGATCTGATATGAAGCCATTAGTGTGACATCTTTACACTTATCGGGTTGGGGTGTTACACTATGATTATGATGTTTCTGATGACGTTAGATTCTGTGTCATTACTATGACATTCTGTTTGACCCTTCAGTTTGATACCTAGAGCTATCACTAGTCATGGGGGTTCCATGACCATGTCATTGATGCACCAATGGCATGACTCTAGGGTGGTCGAGTGATGTTCCACCACGTCCCTTTTGTTATGTAATATGTATGGCCACGATGATTATGATTTATGCAGGGGCGTATGGATGCATCCTATTTCTGATCTGTTATGTTATATGATATATTTCTGGTGACTGGTGCTGTGTGCAATACACGCCTTTCACAATTTTGGGAGCTGATCACTCCATTATGTTACCGATGGTTACTTATGAAGATTATGATTATGATGTTATGATATGATATGTTTCTGGGCTCGTGGTAGAGTTCTGACAACCTTTACACCTTTGATACATTTTGATATACCTTCTGTTATCCCCCAATGCACCATATTCTGTTTTCTCCATTTCAGTTGACTTATGATATTTGTTCAGATGATCTTGATCTCTCATTCTTTTGATAGATGATATTCGTTTCAGCATGTTAGGAATACGTTTCATTAAATATTGCAAGACTTGTTCATTTCATTTAAAATGTTGCACCGATTAGGACTTTAAGTTTGTTATAGTGTTCCGGTCCAATAGAAGTCCTTGGGCCAGCCCTTTTAGTAAGATAGTTCTAGAATCTATTTTGTATATGTTGCCCTAACACAAAGCCTATAAATAGAAGGCATGGGGTATCATATTTGCTGTTGGTTATTCATGTATTGTGCGCAAGCCTTGTTACTAAGTGTATCGAATATGAAAGCCTTCCATTCTATTTTATTCTCTTCTCTTATTGCTTAATAGCTTATCTTCTATCATTCGTAGCTTATTAGATAAGTAGTTGTACGTTCTTATTAGTCTTTACGTGTGTGTGCGTTGTTTAGATAAAGGTGACCTACAAGTGGTATCATTCGCCAAAGGTAGTTATGTTTAGTGTTTTAGAGTAGATCTAATCGTTATTTCATTTGGTTTACCTGGTTTACGTAAGTTTTTGTGGTTCGTTGCATTAAAAGTGTGAAAAACGCAAGTTTGGCAAATCGTTGCTTATTCCTTTTTCATCAAATCTTCGTGTTTTAAGGATAAAGTTGTAAACTTTGGTGCAAATTCGTTGTGTTACTCGCTAATATTCATTAGTTGTACGATTTTTCATCATCCTACAACATTTTGGTTTGAAATTCGAAGAAAAAGGGTTTCTCGCAATTGGTCTGCAAAAATACAAGGATTTATCTCATTTGGCAAAAAAAAAAAGGGTTTCTCGGAATTGCTGGATTAAGGGTTTATCGCAATTGGACTGAACAAGGGTTTCTCGCTATTCATCAGCTTCTTCGGATTTGGTACTCGGTGTTTCCTTACTTGTATAAGTTTGTGAAACTACCTCGACTTGGAATTATTCTCATCTTTTGTATAAAAGTTTGAGAACGTTATCGAAATTGTAATTTTGAAAATCTTTCGAAATTGCTTGATCTTTCGCAATTCAGAGTTATCTCTCACAATTGCTAAGTTCTCTCGCAATTAAGATTGTTTCTCGCAATTACAATTCTCTTTCGCATTTGGTGAATCTCTCGGAATTACTCAGCTTTTTCGCAATTGGACAATCTCTTTCGCAATTCAGAATCTCTCGCAATTTAAATAGTGTTTCTCGCAATTGGACTAAGAACCTTAAGTAAACTTAAAAATCAAATATCATAACTCTTAAAACACATCTTAATTATCTAAAGATCCAACATAAAATGTCTCAACCACCTCACTTCAATTACTACTATTAGCTACAGCAATATCCACAACAACAGCAATGTCATCCTCAGTATCAACAACAACAAGCATTCGTGCAACAGCATCAATTTCTCTCTCCACCACAAGTATCCCAACAACAAATCATGCAACAGAATCAACAACTGCAGAATTATCCATCCTACTCCAGAGAACCACATTGGTTTAACAAGATGTGTGAGGCAATTAGCAGTCAGCAATCCCGACATGAAGCTGGGAATCAAGACACTCCACCTATGCTGACACCTGGTAACTATGTGCAGTGGGCTAGTAGATTTCTCAGATTCATTGAACTCCGTAAACCCCATGGGAAATATCTTAAGCAAGCCATTGAAGAAGGACCCTTTCCACTTCCAGTAAATGTTGTTCCAGGAACTACAGAAAGAGAAGAAACATCAACTCCCATTGCTGTCGCTAACTACACAACTGAACAAACACTGCAACAAGAGGCAAATCAATTGGCAATGTCTTACATACTTCAGGGAATTCCCAATCCCATTTATCGAAGTATTGATGCTCAAAAGACTGCCAAAGACATGTGGGAACATGTGCATCTTCTAATGGAAGGGACTGAGTTAAATCAAGAAGACCTTGAGTCAAAGCTTTACATGGAGTACAATAATTTCATCATGGAACCAGGGGAGACAATTGAATCATACTACCACCGTTTCACAAATGTTGTAAATGACCTCGATCGTCATGACATCAAGTTACCTAAGATTGCTATCAACTCAAAATTTCTGGGTTGCCTTGGACCAGAATGGCAGAAATATGCAACATTTGTCAGGCAAACAAAGAAGATTGGTGAAGTCAAGTATGGACTAATGTATGACTTTCTGAAACAACATCAATCTGAGGTAGATAAGGAAATTGCAGCACGAGGCGGGTTCATATCAGCACCAACACCTAACTCGCTTGCTCTTGTTGCTCAATCCAACTTTCCACTACCAAACCAGGAATTTGGCCAATCATCTTACCAACCAAGTTTTCATCCACAACCTTCTAACCAAATCATCCCATATGAAGCACCATCACAATACTCTGACAACCAAATGATTCCATATAACAACTCAGATTCCATGTTGTACTCAAACGCTGATTATGATGAAGAAGAGGATGCATTCAACTCTCTTAATGAAGCATTTGGATTAATTGCTAAGGCATTTGGCAAGTTCACCAAATCCAACAATCGTCTTTGTTCATCTTCCAATACCAGGAATCAAGCTGTTATTAACGATGGCAGAGTGGAAATTCAGAATCGGTCTTCGGGCAGATATGGTTCAGGAAACAGTGGAAACTATGGGTCTCAGAGGTTTCAGTCAGGAGGGAACAGGTTCAATTCTGCAGGGGTAACAGGAATAGTATGGGAACGACTCAGAATAGAAATCAGATGGCTGGGAATGCACAGAAAGGCATTGCAAATACTTCAATCATGTGCTACAATTGTGGTGGGAATGGTCACATGGAAAATACGTGTCCAAAGCCTCGTACTATGGGCAGTGCATATCACAAGGAAGCTTTTCTGATGGCTCTCAAAGATGAAAAGGCTGCAGGAATGTTAACTCAGAATGAGCAGAGCTTTATGGCCAATGCTGCATCTGATGATGAGATGGAAGATCTTGAAGCAAATGCTGCAGTAATGCTCATGGCAAACATGCAAGAGATGAACATGTCCGAGACAGGCCCGGTCTATGACACCGATGGTCTATCTCAGGTACCTGATCCGCAATGTCTTATACATGAAATTGCTTCACCATCTGCATCTTCATCTACAAATGACAATTCTGTTCAACATGATTCATCATTCTCATCTCCATTAGATGATCAAATAAACATTGTTGTATCATTTGATGATGATAAAACCGTCGTTTCATTTTATGATTCTATTGACGATGAAAGTTATGATCATCTTGAACAAAATGATCCTTTGCCTGATCAAGATTCAGAGCTTCAGGCCTTGTTAATGACCACCCAATCACAAATTGAAAAATGAAATGAAATCAATAAAAATCTGAAAGAAAAAATTGCATTGTTAACGAAGGAAAATGAGTGCTATAAACTACAGCTTTCAGGATATCAAAAACAAGAAAAACGTGAAAAAGGTTTTGAGATTGCTTTCCAACAAGAGTACGTAAAAGTTCAAAACTTAGAAAGTCAAGTTCGTGAGCTAACTGTTTCTAAGGCTGAGCTTCTCTCTCAACAAGAAAAGGATCAATTTGAATTCAAAAAACAAATTAATACTTTAAATTCCGAGCTGTTAAAAACTCAATCTGAGCTTTCAACATCTCAGAATAATTTTCTTGAAGAAAAGCAAGCCTCAAGTAAACGTGTCGACTCATATCTTGAAGAAATTGTCACTTTGGAATCCGAACTTAAAGAGTTTCAAACTATTGTCTAAAAAAATGGTGAATCCATAAACCAAATTCAAAGGGTATCGGTAAAACCAGTTCCGAAAGGAGTTGGATTTGCTATTGGCAGTGACCAACCACGTTTTCTTTCTAAAGTACTCAACAAAAATCCCAAGTTATACAATGCAGAATTATTACTTGATGAAACCTTTCAAAGAGTTGTTGTGCTTGGTAATGATGAAGAACTTGAAATTCTTGAACGTCAAAAAGAACTTGAGAGTCGACCAAAAACTGACAAAGATTTTTCCAGAATTCATCATGATTATAATGCAAGACGTCAAATCAAATTTGTCCCCTCAAAGGACGAAACAGAACAAATGTTTGTTAACACAAACATACATGCTTCTCCTACAATACTTCCTGTTTCCAAAAATGTTGCACAAATCAAGGATTCTTTGACTGAGGATGATGATGTTGATCCAAAATTACCAGAAAGTAAATTATTTCGATATTTTGATATAATTATGGAAGACATATTTTTTTTGGAAAATGAAATTGAGTTTAATTCTCAAATCGAAGTCTCTACTTTTCTTTCCCCTGTCGCAAAAGAAAAGCGAGATATTCTTCAAAAGAAAATTCTGCCTCATGTCAAACATCTGAAGAAATATGCAACACAATGGGAACAAGAATTATTCACGGAAGTTGCATCTATGAAGGGCATTTTCAAAGAACAGGATGACAAACTTCAAAAACAAAAACATCAAAAGAAAATTTTGAAACAAGAGAATGATTGACTCTTAGAAAAAGTTTTGTGTTATGACGTTGTTTCTGTAATAATGAATTCGCTTTTATGAATCATGCAATGAGTTACTTGTGAATGATCATGCGGTAAATGTTGAGATGTTGCAAATGGAGATAGGAAATTTGGTCAAAGAAAATGAGGATCTTCGACAAATCAACAATGATGTGGAAAACAAAGTTTTTAATCTTCAAAAAAGGCTTGATTGGTGTCAAAATCAAAGTGCTGAATTTGAACTAAAATATCAAAATCTCATAAGATCTTTATCATTTCAAAACAGTCATGTTCCTGAAAATTATAAGGAAACAAAAGCTTTCTTAAGACTTAAATTGTTTGAAAATGAAAAGGAACTGGATGAAATTCTTCAAAACAGAAATGACACAGTCCGCCTCAACAGAAAATTAGATTCACAAAATTAAGAATTCCAACACATCATTGTTGATCTGAAGAAGAAACTCCGAGTTTTAGACAAAGGCAAAGCAAAAGTTCATAAGATTGCTCCAGGGATGTATGTAGTAGACAAAACAATTACCCAACCATCAGACCAAACCACTAATGCAAACACTTCTACTTCCACAGGACTAGATACTATCTCTAAGGCTAGCAGTTCTAAGACTCCCAAGAAACAACAGAATCGTAGAGTCAGGAAGTCTAGGAATGGATCATCTAAGTCTTCAGAAGTTAAAGCAAGTAGTTTGAATAACACATATGTAATGTCAGGAATAGAATCAACCTTATCTAAGTCCAATTCTAGGAATGATGTAACAAATGTTGAATCTATGAATGTTAATGTTGATGTTATGGTTGATGCTAGTTGTATTGTTTTTTATGCTAGTATATTATCTGGTGATCATCAAAACTGCATTGCTAAAACTCTGTTGAAACGAAAAAAGAAACGAACTAGTGGTTCTTCCTCTAGGCTCAAAACTGTTGCCAAGTCCATTTTAGGGACTCCACCACTAGTAGTTTCTGAACAAACCATTGAAACACCCATAGCCAAACCCAAGACAACCAAATCACCTAGTGCATTCATTAGGAAAAAGGCAGAGACTAGTTGGACATGGCAACATTGGTTACAAAACACTTCAGGATTTAAATGGTTACCAAAAATACTTATTTCTTGTGTTTCTAACCCAACGGGTCCAACCGTTACCAATTCTCCACCTGTGTCCAATATTTGTGATGCAGGTGATTCAAATTGTCCTCTGGATTGTTGATAGCGGGTGTTCCCGACACATGACCGGCAACCTCAAGCTTCTCATAAACTTTATCGCAAAGTTCATTGGAACCGTCAGGTTCGGGAATGATCACTTCGCAGCATTAATGGGCTATGGAGATTACGTTAATGGGAACATCGAGATCAGTCGTGTATACTATGTTGAAGGCCTTGGTCACAATTTATTCTATGTGGGACAATTCTGTGACGGAGACTTAGAAGTAGCATTTAAGGAGAAGACTTGCTTCATTCGTGATGTTCAAAGAAATGATTTGATGAAAGGAAAATGGGGAACCAGTCTATACACCATATCCTTTGAAGGCATGACAGCTTCATCTCCTATTTGTTTACTCTCCAAGGCTACTACCACAAAGGCTTGGTTATGGCATAAAAGATTGTCTCATCTCAACTTCAAAACCATGACTGACCTTGCAAGAAAAAAATTGGTTGACGGATTACCCAAATTCAGATATGCAAAAGATCATTTGTGTTCTGCATGTGAACAAGGGAAAAGTCACCATGCTCATTTTCCTCCCAAAACAGAACAAAGCACAGATCATGTCCTACAGCTGCTACATATGGATTTGTGTTGTCCAATGCGGGTTCAAACTACTAACGGGAACATGTATATTTTGGTAATAGTGGATGATTACTCACGATGGACATGAGTCTACTTTCTTCGGACAAAAGATCAAGTTCCGTCAATGGTCATCACGTTTCTCACAAAGATTCAATTTCAAGTCCATAACACCGTCAGGATTATTCGAACAGACAACGGCACTGAATTTAAGAATCAAACCCTTCGGGAATATACTGAGAAGCATGGGATTGTTCATCAATATTCAATTGCTCGCACTCCCAAACAGAATGGTGTAGTTGAAAGACGAAACCGTACGCTTGTGGAAGTAGCTAGAACAATGTTGATCAATGTCACAACCCGTAATTTTAGGTCATTTTCCGAACCCCGACGATTCACTATTCATCAGTCACTATTCATCATTTACTATTCACCGATCACTATTCATCATTTTACTATTCATCGTTTTCGGAGTCAATTTGAGATTCTGAGAAGAGTTCAGAAATTTTACTATTCACATGACACTATTCATTCCCGGAGGGAAAACACTATTCATGTCCATCATTCATCACTTCGTAAACTGGGTTTACGGGTATTCAAACACGCGTAACCGGCAAGGTTTAGCGGCGTATTCATGCATCATCATTAAGAACTCATCATATAGACTGGAATAGTCTACATATCATCAGTATCCTAGGTCATGCACGGATATGCATTATTTCAATTTACGTATGCTTAATTTGTAATTAACGTTACCACTCAGTTTTTACTACTAATAATATACCCGATACTCCCGACAATGATCCTAACATATTTTCATATTTATTATAATGATATAAAAATTATATTATTAATTTACCCGGTGTTTTTAAATCAACTGCTACATTTTCCGGTAAACGCTTATAACACCGTTGGTTTGTGAATTTTCAACCCGATAATTATTTTAACACCCGATTCTTGCAAGGAATAATATTTTACAACTTTTACAACTTCGTCATATTTTATTTCACCTCGTTAGCATTTATTTCAAGATAACTCGGTACCCGATAACACCCAATACACAATTAAACTACACTAATACTTCCACCACTAGACAACATCATTAAATAGCCTCCAAGCTTCCCCCCCTCCCCTTGTTTCACGCCACCATGGCCCCCCCTAGCTATTATGCACATGCTTTTAATTAACCAAGCTTACATATCAAGATTCATTAGATATTTACTTCACTTTTCACAAGTATTTTACAAAGAAAACTAGCAACTTTCTCTTCCTTTTTTTCTTCTCTCTAACTTTCGGCCAAACAAGAACATCAAGAACAATCCACTAATTTTTCAAGATCAAGTGCTTAATCAAGTCTTAGTAATAATCTAGTTAGGGTTTTGAAATAAAAACCACAAAGATTTAATGGGTTTTCATCACCATCTCTTGATAATCATCACAAGTAAGTTGTCAAACTCTTTTTCATAATTTCTTCAAGTTGTCTTCATGATTATATGCTTTCCATAGTAGATCTATATGCATATGCAAGCTATACCACTCCATTTACATTTATTTAACTTTTGAGCCATAGAGATGGGTTATAGGTAAATCCTTGGTAGATTAACTTGATGGATGATGTTTAGGAACCCATGACACCCTAAGAAGGTGTATGGTAGGCTATGGTATGATTGGTTGTTGTTTGTGAGGTTTTTGGACAAGTTACTAACTAGGAAAGTGATTTTTAAAGTATATATAAACCTACTGTCTCCATTTTTAAAACGTGGCCAACTCAGTAAGTTTAGGGTTATTTTTGGCCAAATATTTAGAAAATACATTCCGAGACGAAGACGTGGCCGAAAACGGGGATAAAAACGAGTTAATAACGAAGGAGATATGATTTTTACAAGTTTAACGACTAAAAACTATTTTTCCGGAAAAAGGTTGCTGTTTGACGACATTCGACGGCCTATTTGAGGCGTTTGGCGAAACCTAGATGAACCGAGCTACTAAAAATGTGTTAGTATATATTTATACGAAACCATGGATATAAAGAACGTAGAAAACGAGTTTGTAACGACCAAGATATTCACGTTTTAAACAAGATATTCCTTATTATTCTTGACAGCTTTTAATAAAAAGGTATATTACGTACTAAAAGTGTATTTTCCAAGTAACGACGATAGAAGAGCCATTTTCCTTAACCGTTGAGACACGTATCGTCAAGAGCGTCAATGAGATGACTTCAAAGGTTTTCAAAACGCCAAGACTAACACGAACGTTTTATACATTTCATTATACGACTAGTTTTGCAAGCCTAGTATGGACATATTTTCCTAAGTTATGGCAACGCTATAACTCAACGCTAACACTTATTCTTAAGCTTCGAGTGGTATAGGCTTCATGTGCATATGCATTCATCTCACACCTCATAATCTAAGTGAATCATATCATTCATTCATATTAGGTCGCGGTTAGAGAATCGTGCCTCATTTCAGTGTATCCACTTTTGTCATCGTAGCTATCGCACCAGGTGAGTTCATAGCCCCACTTTTACTCTTTAATACTTGTTTTAAACTCTTTGGGGGAGATACATGCTTAAACTATTTGCTATTACTCAAGACGATTTTACTCATATGCTATGCTTTTATACACTTAATCATGATGTGTAGTTTTATTACGATATATGACTTAATGTGGAAAACTATTCTATACGCTATATTCTTTCACCACTGTTTAACTCCTGGATGGAGCCGACGGAGAGGTATTGATAGTACTATCGGGTTGACACCCCCACCCTTTGCCTACGATTCATGGCCTTGGGTGAATATAATCCAGCTATGAAGCATTCTTGCTTATTCTTGTCGTGAGGTTCAGTAGGCTATACTTTACATTAAGCGTGCATATATCGTATACACATGTGACTTGATCATACTATACATTAGCAGTGGGTTGTAAACACACAGGTTGCGAGTCTTGTATGGCCAGGGCTTGGAACTGAGTGGATTTACAACGCCTTTGCTGGGAAATCTTAATCCAATGCAAATTCATTTTACACTAAACTCTATGAACTCACCAACCTCGTGTTGACACTTTAGCATGTATTTTCAGGCTTTAAGCAAAGGCACGCTACTGGAGGTTTTGGCAGGGCATGGCATGGTCATAGAAGACTCTGATATTCATATGGGACCGTTTTAAACGATATTTTCAAGGGCCTAATTCCGCACTACTTTTTACAATGTAAATCAACCTTTTTGTTAAACTATGTTATTCTAAATGATTGAGTTGAAAACCGTTCTTTGCACTTGTGTTGTGATACCAATTGAGTTGCACCCCAGCTACATGTATGCTTCCGCTGGACCCGATTTTGGGGGTGTGACAGATTGGTATCAGAGCCTAGGCTATAGAGAATTGGGTAATTTTAAAACCTAAACTATAGCTACTTTTACGAAAACTTAACCCTATGACCGCCACGTGCCTGCCTGCCAAGCTGATGCCTCATTTGTGGTTTGTTGCTGACATATTTAATGAGATTTATATCTTATTGCCAGATAGATTATACTCACTTATTCTCGTTGATTACTATGATTGTCTTACATATAAGGGTGCATACATATCATACACGTCACAGCGTTACACCTCTTCCTTACGTAGTTTATCATTCGACCTCAAGCCTGATCACATGCCTTAGTCATTTGAACCACCCTTTGCATGTGAAGGACATAGTATTGTTATAACTAAGCTGAGTATTTCAAAATTCATTGAACCTCGGTGGAATATAGACTGGTCATCTATATTCGACCCGGGACAGTGGGACATAGCCTGACCACCTATGTTCGACTCAGAGATGAATTTTGCAATACTGAGAGTAGTTATAAAGGAATTATGTCCGGATTGATTTGATCGGTGTAAGCAATTCCAATATCGAGCCAATCTTTCAAAAGACCTCATTTCAGGATGTTGAATCCATTCTTTCAGAAAACTTGTTTCCTAGCTTGATTTAGTGACAGTTCTTGTTTGATGAGTTGCGAAAATCAAGCTAAGAGTCAAGTTGTTACCCGAGCCGATTCAGTTTAATCTCATGACAGTTCTTGTTTGATGAGTTGTGAGATTAAATTTGAATCGACAACCTCAAACCGATTTAGCCTAATCCCATGACAGTTCTTGTTTGATGAGTTGTGGGATTAAGTAAAAATCGGTTACCTAGAGGTCTTTTGGGGACTACGCTCGATAATGGGAAAGTTTACCCCCATCAAACCCGACCAGGAGAACATACGTATGTAGAACGAACGAGCTGAACTTCGGGACGAAGTTCCTTTTAGGGTGGGAGACTGTCACAACCCGTAATTTTAGGTCATTTTCCGAACCCCGACGATTCACTATTCATCAGTCACTATTCATCATTTACTATTCACCGATCACTATTCATCATTTTACTATTCATCGTTTTCGGAGTCAATTTGAGATTCTGAGAAGAGTTCAGAAATTTTACTATTCACATGACACTATTCATTCCCGGAGGGAAAACACTATTCATGTCCATCATTCATCACTTCGTAAACTGGGTTTACGGGTATTCAAACACGCGTAACCGGCAAGGTTTAGCGGCGTATTCATGCATCATCATTAAGAACTCATCATATAGACTGGAATAGTCTACATATCATCAGTATCCTAGGTCATGCACGGATATGCATTATTTCAATTTACGTATGCTTAATTTGTAATTAACGTTACCACTCAGTTTTTAACTACTAATAATATACCCGATAACTCCCGACAATGATCCTAACATATTTTCATATTTATTATAATGATATAAAAATTATTTATTATTTACACCCGGTGTTATTTAATCAACTGCTACATTTTCCGGTAAACGCTTATAACACCGTTGGTTTGTGATTTTCAACCCGATAATTATTTTAACACCCGATTCTTGCAAGGAATAATATTTTACAACTTTTACAACTTCGTCATATTTTATTTCACCTCGTTAGCATTTATTTCAAGATAACTCGGTACCCGATAACACCCAATACACAATTAAACTACACTAATACTTCCACCACTAGACAACATCATTAAATAGCCTCCAAGCTTCCCCCCCTCCCCTTGTTTCACGCCACCATGGCCCCCCCTAGCTATTATGCACATGCTTTTAATTAACCAAGCTTACATATCAAGATTCATTAGATATTTACTTCACTTTTCACAAGTATTTTACAAAGAAAACTAGCAACTTTCTCTTCCTTTTTTTCTTCTCTCTAACTTTCGGCCAAACAAGAACATCAAGAACAATCCACTAATTTTTCAAGATCAAGTGCTTAATCAAGTCTTAGTAATAATCTAGTTAGGGTTTTGAAATAAAAACCACAAAGGTTTAATGGGTTTTCATCACCATCTCTTGATAATCATCACAAGTAAGTTGTCAAACTCTTTTTCATAATTTCTTCAAGTTGTCTTCATGATTATATGCTTTCCATAGTAGATCTATATGCATATGCAAGCTATACCACTCCATTTACATTTATTTAACTTTTGAGCCATAGAGATGGGTTATAGGTAAATCCTTGGTAGATTAACTTGATGGATGATGTTTAGGAACCCATGACACCCTAAGAAGGTGTATGGTAGGCTATGGTATGATTGGTTGTTGTTTGTGAGGTTTTTGGACAAGTTACTAACTAGGAAAGTGATTTTTAAAGTATATATAAACCTACTGTCTCCATTTTTAAAACGTGGCCAACTCAGTAAGTTTAGGGTTATTTTTGGCCAAATATTTAGAAAATACATTCCGAGACGAAGACGTGGCCGAAAACGGGGATAAAAACGAGTTAATAACGAAGGAGATATGATTTTTACAAGTTTAACGACTAAAAACTATTTTTCCGGAAAAAGGTTGCTGTTTGACGACATTCGACGGCCTATTTGAGGCGTTTGGCGAAACCTAGATGAACCGAGCTACTAAAAATGTGTTAGTATATATTTATACGAAACCATGGATATAAAGAACGTAGAAAACGAGTTTGTAACGACCAAGATATTCACGTTTTAAACAAGATATTCCTTATTATTCTTGACAGCTTTTAATAAAAAGGTATATTACGTACTAAAAGTGTATTTTCCAAGTAACGACGATAGAAGAGCCATTTTCCTTAACCGTTGAGACACGTATCGTCAAGAGCGTCAATGAGATGACTTCAAAGGTTTTCAAAACGCCAAGACTAACACGAACGTTTTATACATTTCATTATACGACTAGTTTTGCAAGCCTAGTATGGACATATTTTCCTAAGTTATGGCAACGCTATAACTCAACGCTAACACTTATTCTTAAGCTTCGAGTGGTATAGGCTTCATGTGCATATGCATTCATCTCACACCTCATAATCTAAGTGAATCATATCATTCATTCATATTAGGTCGCGGTTAGAGAATCGTGCCTCATTTCAGTGTATCCACTTTTGTCATCGTAGCTATCGCACCAGGTGAGTTTCATAGCCCCACTTTTACTCTTTAATACTTGTTTTAAACTCTTTGGGGGAGATACATGCTTAAACTATTTGTTATTACTCAAGACGATTTTACTCATATGCTATGCTTTTATACACTTAATCATGATGTGTAGTTTTATTACGATATATGACTTAATGTGGAAAACTATTCTATACGCTATATTCTTTCACCACTGTTTAACTCCTGGATGGAGCCGACGGAGAGGTATTGATAGTACTATCGGGTTGACACCCCCACCCTTTGCCTACGATTCATGGCCTTGGGTGAATATAATCCAGCTATGAAGCATGCTTGCTTATTCTTGTCGTGAGGTTCAGTAGGCTATACTTTACATTAAGCGTGCATATATCGTATACACATGTGACTTGATCATACTATACATTAGCAGTGGGTTGTAAACACACAGGTTGCGAGTCTTGTATGGCCAGGGCTTGGAACTGAGTGGATTTACAACGCCTTTGCTGGGAAATCTTAATCCAATGCAAATTCATTTTACACTAAACTCTATGAACTCACCAACCTCGTGTTGACACTTTAGCATGTATTTTCAGGCTTTAAGCAAAGGCACGCTACTGGAGGTTTTGGCAGGGCATGGCATGGTCATAGAAGACTCTGATATTCATATAGGACCGTTTTAAACGATATTTTCAAGGGCCTAATTCCGCACTACTTTTTACAATGTAAATCAACCTTTTTGTTAAACTATGTTATTCTAAATGATTGAGTTGAAAACCGTTCTTTGCACTTGTGTTGTGATACCAATTGAGTTGCACCCCAGCTACATGTATGCTTCCGCTGGACCCGATTTTGGGGGTGTGACAATCAATGCCCAATTACCAGACTATCTTTGGGCTGAAGTTGTTAATACTGCATGTTATACCCAGAACCGCGGCATGATCAACAAACGACACAACAAAACTCCATATGAGCTTATTCAAGGCAGAAAACCAAACATTAACTACTTTCATGTCTTTGGAGCACTATGTTACCCGAAGAATGATAGAGATGATCTTGGTAAACTTAAGGCTAAATCAGATATTGGGATATTCGTTGGCTACTGTGAAAATTCTAAGGGATATAGAATTTGGAATCGACGGAACGGGGAAATTCAAGAGACCATACACGCCAATTTCGATGAACTCACGGAGATGGCTTCTGAGCAAGACCGCTTAGAACCCGAACATAACCGTCTAAACCTCCCAGAATCTTCGGCTGCACCTTTACCTTTTAATAGGAAAGATCTGGAAGATTTGTTTGCACCAATGTTTGATGAAGTTTGTGTTAGTAGTGCATCAGATGCTTCCACCAGTTCCGTTGCTCAACATGTCACAAATCAAGCACCTAATCAATCTGCAACTACTTCTACAGCAGTTGATAACGATGCACCTCAACCTGATCCCTCATCACCCTTGGT
This sequence comes from Artemisia tridentata subsp. tridentata, assembly GCA_021014915.2. Taxonomy (NCBI): domain Eukaryota; kingdom Viridiplantae; phylum Streptophyta; class Magnoliopsida; order Asterales; family Asteraceae; genus Artemisia; species Artemisia tridentata. The sequence continues at coordinate 251,605,881 of CP139508.1, forward strand.
TCAAACACCTCCACCTTCAGTTGAAGATTCTTCCCCCACTTCTAACCAAGTTCCCACACCTTCAGATTATGACGGGAATGCATTCTTCAATCCATTTGCTCCACCACCAACCATTCCAGAACTAGGAGAATCATCCTCGAGCAATATGGACCTGTCATATTACCAAAACAACATTCAACATTTTCCATCCACCCACAAATAGACAAGAGATCATCCCTTGGTAAATATAATTGGAAATCCTAACAATCCAGTCATCACAAGACAAAAACTTCACTCAGATAGTGAACACTGCATGTATGCACTCACTGTCTGTCAATCTGAACCTAAAAACATCAAAGAAGCCCTTACATATGACAACTGGATTGAATCCATGCAAGAAGAGCTGGAACAATTCAAACTTTTGGAAGTTTGGTAATTAGTTGAAAGACCAGATGGAGTTTATGTTGTTGGATTGAAATGGATTTGGAAGAACAAGCTGGATGCAGATGGTACAGTGATTCGTAACAAGTCCCGACTGGTAGCAAAAGGGTATAGCCAAGAAGAGGGTATTGACTTCGAGGAATCGTTTGCTCCAGTGGCTCGGATTGAGGCAGTTCGAATGTTTCTGGCATACGCAACCCACAAGAACATCACAGTCTATCAGATGGATGTGTAGACGGCATTTCTCAATGGACAACTCCGAGAAGAGGTGTACGTGTCACAACCAGAAGGCTTCGTGGACCCAGATCATCCAAACCGTGTATATCGGCTTAAGATAGCCCTATAGGGCCTTAAACAAGCCCCGAGGGTGTGGTACGATAAACTGTCTGCATTTCTCCTTGCTAATCATTTTACCATCGGAACTGTTGATCCGAATTTATTTAAACAAACACACGGGGAAGACATTCTCATTGTTCAAATTTATGTGGATGAGATTATTTTTCGTTCAACCAATAAAAAATATTTAAATGCTTTTTCTAAACTGATGAAACAAAACTTTGAGATGTCTATGATGGGTGAACTTAAATTCTTTCTAGGATTGCAAGTTCATCAATCACCCCGTGGTATATTTCTAAGTCAGTCAAAATATGCTCAGGAAATCCTAAAAAAGCATGGTATGACCAGTTGTGACACCTATTGATGCGTGGTTTTGCAACCTTACAACAGGTTTTACCTCTCGAGGGATCTCAAGAGGCTTACAACCCCACCAGGCAGTGTACCTGACCGATGTAGTATAGTGTAGTGGTAAGTACGGGGGATTGATCGTTCTCCACTGGGAATAGTGTTCGTTAGGTATGAAAAATTACTCTAATAGGTCTAAGGGTGAGAGAAGATTCTTTTTATGTTTTTATATTTTTATGAAAGCAAGTAAAATCTCGGGTTTGAAAGAGTGGGCGGAATTAGTTGCTAGTCAACTAACCCAAATTACTACGAATGCAAATAAAATAAAATAACAAAAATGAAAATGTTGGTGAAAACTTATGTGGAGGGAAATGTGTTTACTTAGATTTCCTTACTCCCTAACTATCTTTTACCGGTTGATTAGTGTGTATTAGTTGCGTGGATGACGGGTGTATTCCTTAATACCATTCGTGGGGTGGCGTACGTACTTCCCCAACTCTACAAGCTCCTACTTCACTCCTATGTCGAGCCGGCTAGGAAGCTCCTAACATGGGATCACTAGAATTCGCTTGTGCATTAAATACAACCATAAAAACCTTTAGTACGCATTGGTTCATGTTTCTTAAGACGTTCAAGCAAGTTACCGAATAGGAAGTTAGCCAGTTTTCTTAAGCCTAACATAGATAAACAATCATCCAATACAATTAATAACACACTAATAACCAATAATCAATAGCTAGGTTTCATTAGATCTAAGCAAACACAAGATAAATCTAGCCTAACATGTTAAACAAAAGACAAGAACAAGATAGAATCAAACAACACATAGACATATTGAATGATTAATTGATAACTTATCTTCAATGTAACATGGAAGATCTCAAGGCAAAAAGCCTTGAAAGAGCTGCCAAATTCGTCCTAGGGTTTTCACACACAAAGTTCCCCAATAAGTTCCACACTAATGACAAAGAATTGCAAAACTATATATAGATTTTTAGATCTGACGGCGTCACGTTATGGAGTGTGACGCCGTCACCTCGCCGCTTTTAGGGTTCCCGGATGACCTTCTTGACGCCGTCCCTCTTTAGCTCTCCAAAAACCGTTCTGGCCTATCAAGGCTTGACGCCCTCAGACTATGAACGTGACGCCGTCCCTCTTTAAATTATAACGTGACGACCTTGATCAAATTAAAGGGTGACGCCATCAGAATTCCCATGCAATTTTCACTGGCTTATCATGAGTAAATTTCACATCCACCACTTTTGCCAAGCCATGACGCCGTCCAGGCATAATCCTGACGCCGTCAAAGGTAACTTCCAGCCGATTTTTGAGACTTTGTCGTTTTCTTCACTTTTATGCTCCAAAAACGTCCAAAATGCCTCCTTTTCCAGATTTCTCCTTACAAGTACCTAAAATGACAAAAGGAACGATTTAGGGCAATATTTGATCAAATAAATACGATTTAGGGCTTAAATGACCCCTTAAAAGCGGTACACTTTTCGCTTCATCAAATACCCTTACACTTGAGATTTGTTTGTCCTCAAGCAAATGCGCTTTTATTCTAATCAAAACACAAGTTAGGGGTCATTTAATGCTAACATAAAAGTAATTACAACAAATAATCGTTCCACTTTAATCATAATAAGCACGGAGATTACAAACTAGCACCTCACAAGTAGTGTTTAGATACTCACATCTCTCAAGTGTCATCAAAATAAATCTCATAAATGAAAACGGATAATATCTCTCACTACCTGTCATAGCAAATAGATTACCATAGGCTTGGGAAAGGATCGAAAACCTCCTCCACTAGGCGTAAGCACCTAAGATAAACTATCAAAGAGGGCTTTTAAATGGGTTATAATGTTAGGTGTAGGGAAAAGGAAAACACGGTTTTGTTGGATAAAGGATATTTTACTGGTGGCGAGTTAAAGATCTTGATCAATTACATGTACTATACAATGTTGCTAAGCCAAGACTCGACTCAATCTTAAGCTAATGAAAGAAAATAACCAAAAAACATAAAACAAACATAAAATGAAACGGGATGGTAGTCCGTATGTTTTTTCTACTTTTCTTTTTCTCATTTTTTTGTATTTTTCTTGATTTTTTCGATTTTTTTTTTCTTTTTTTTTTTTTTTTTTTTTTTTTTTTTTTTTGCATACACTTTTGCCCTACCATCCAAAATAATACATCATAGGGGCGTTGCATCCCCCTTACACGTGAACTTTTACATAACTTTACAATTACTATTCTAATGACTCGAATTAAGATAATTGAAAAACTTGGAGTACTTTTAAAATATTTAGCACATATGGGGGTAATAAATGATGTTCTTCCCATTACTTCATTACACTAGTACTTTACCCATGAGTCCCAATCGTCCCAAAACAATATGTACAAGGATATGACTCAACTTAGCAACCATGTAATCAACTAGATAATTAACTTGGGTTTAAACAAATGTTGTCACAATAATGCACTAAAAATGAGTGCATACAAGGTAGGCTAAGGCAATTTGGGTGTACATTTTAGTGGGGTGTAACAAATTCTTCCTTTAAGTAAAATGCTTAAAGTTAGAAACGAAAAGATAGGCTCTGAGGGGTGTACTAGGGGTATCGTGTACTGAAAATGAGTACAACGCAAAGGGTGTGGGAGAATTACTTGACCAATGTAGCCAACGTAATTATAACAAAAACACAGGTGTAAAACAATGGGTTAATCCTAATGCCTCTTATCATGTAGTAAATCTAACTACACGAATGTAGTCTCACTTGTGGCCTCGGAATGGTCCTAACGCAAGTTCTAGAATCTAAGTGCTACCGGTACACACATCATAGCAAAATGCTTTTCCTACCAATTCTAGGGGCGAACCTCACATATTTGGGGGTGGAAAATTTTTTAGTGGTACGGTTTTTGTGCTAGTCATATAACTCCTATCCGTGAGACGCTCATTAAGATCAAAGTTTCACTCCTATATGTTGTAAAAAATTTTAAATTTGGCACTAAAATTGCCCTAACAGGTATTTATCTCAGTTTTATTACACATCTACCATTAAACAAAAAAAAATCAAGCGTAAGAGCATTCTCTAATCGTACTTTTACCCCCCTTACACTTAAGATGAACATTGTCCCCAATGTTCAAATAACAAATGTAAAAGCATAAAGTAAAAGAATGAAATCAAATACTCCCCTGATTCTCTCGGTGGATAATGTAGTAACACGGTTAGATCTTCTTCCAAAGAGAATGTTGAAGCTCCATGACTAATGCATCGCCATAAGCTTGATCCAAAAACATTTCCTTGTCCAAAATAACCTGTTAAACCTGAGAAAACAAACACGAAAACCTGCATAACATCGGCGGGATAAACTCTATATATAAGGATATAATGCTTGTGGAATGATAATTTTGCAGATTCCTGGAGATTATAAGTTATAGGTTTAATAAAAACTTTTTATGAAAACAAAACTTTCAAAAATTTCAGAAAATTAAAACCTGACGCCGTCAGGTTGTAACTCCGGACGCCGTCAGATATGATCTGACAGAATTCTCATGTTACGTTTCCGGAAAAATTTTGGAAAAACCTATACCTTACTTCCTGGAAATCCTGCAAAACATCATTATGACTCGATACAAGCATTTGACTCAAACAAATACTAATATGCATGTTAATTTATTATTATTACGATTCATGTTCATTTGTGTTCTAATAAACCGATTTAGATTTCCCTTACACTTAACTTTTGCAAAATACCTTTATATGTAGTTAAGACGAAGTTAAAAACAAAATGAAGCATTTTCACAATTTACTTTTGAACATCAATCAATAATAATAAAAATTAAACATACATACGGAAGCAAATAAAATCAAACAAACAAATAAATGAACACACAAAACAAATAAAGCTTGGGTTGCCTCCCAAGAAGCGCTTTTCTTTATTAACGAGTCTTGTAGCTAGACTCAAAGTCACGCACATTACGTGATTCCATCATTGGTCACGGTTCCTAGGCCATTTTCATTCCCGGTTTTATATTCCGGTCCCAATTTCAAACAATCCTTGTAGAAACCGAATATCCTTTCCATAACATAGTCTACTCCTTTATTTCTATCCTCATCATTCCTATAGTAGACCGCTTGCTTGAGCTCCTTCTCAACATTTGACAAGTGTTGGAATTGTTCTATCTTATATGGCATTTGGTAGTTTACCTCATCGGTCTCATCCTTAAATCTAACTATCCCTAAGGAAGGTTCATAAGTCATTCTAGAGACCTCAACAAATGGTTTTCCAAAAACCACTTGAGTTAAGGATGCATCGACTATTGGGCGGATATCTTCTACAATTACAAAGTCGGTGACATAGGTGAAGTTTCCTACATAAATCGGTAATCCCTTAACTCTTCCCGTGAAGTTACTCATCCATCCCTTGTCAGGGAACATCCTATACCCAAGTTGATTTTTCATTATCAACTTGTAGTGGGCTCTAGTCATGATTTTTATGGGTGATCTAAGGTCGATGTAGGCTTTCCACACAAGAAAATGTCCAATGTTGCATGGTATGTTGAGATTAGAAGGGTCGCCTATTTCTATAATTGGTCTACCTAGGAAGTATGGTGTCTCGGGGTCATCGAATAAGTTTGTATGATATGCGCGCTCTTCCTTAGTGGGTATCCTATTGAAGTAGTCCTCATCATCATCTACTTCTTCAATCTCACTTGTCCTAACTTCCTTATCAACCTCGACTTTCTTATCCTCATCCTTAGGTTCACTATTATCCTCATTCCTATCAATTGGTTTAATAGTGACAATGTTTACAAAGTGGACGTGTTTGGATGAAGAGGGGTCTTTTACTTGGGGTCCGCTATTTGTGTTCCTAGCGTCCTTATGTGGAGGTGATAACACTTGGTTATTGAGAGCTTTCAACAAGTTGTCAATTTTATTGGTCATCTCCGTTTGTTGTTGATTGAATTCGGATTCGAATCTAGCTATCCGAGCTTCTTGAGATGCCATAAATTGAGACATCAATCCTTCAAAGTTATTGGTACTACCATTTCCGGAAGGATTGTTGTTGAAAGTACGGTTCGAGTTGGAACCGCTTGATTGGAAACGACTAGGTGGGTTGGAAGAATTGGTTTGTTGTGCGTTTTGGTTTTGTTTCCACCTAAGGTTCGGGTGATTTTTCCATGAGGGGTTGTATGTATCACCATAGGGGTTTGGCTCGGGTTTGAAAGTGTACCACTTGTCTCCCGCTCCATCGGTACGCGAGGATGCGTAGTCCACAAAAGCTTGTTCGGGGAGTTCCATGCAATCACGAGTGTCGTGGGGACCACTACATAATTCACATGAAGAAGTGATTTTGTTCACTTGGCTTGAAGGTTTAGGAGCCTCGTAGGATTTCATGAGAAACTTGACTTGGTCTTCAAGTTCTATGATCCTACGGTCGGAAGTGCTTGAATTGTTCGAAGGCAAAGATATTGCCTTGACCGTTTTATTCAAATCACGGGGATCACTCCAACTTTCGTTGTCATAAAGAGCAAGATCCTCTAGGAGAGCCCATGATTGTTCCGCACTTAGATCACGTAGCTTGCCACCGACCGATTGGTCAATGGTTTGCCTCGTGGAGAGATTGATATGGTCATAGAAGATTTGGACTTGGAGCCAAAGTTCTATGCCATGATGAGGGACTTTCTGGAGTAAGTCCTTGAATCGAGTCCATGCCTCGTAGAGGGTTTCGCCTTGACGTTGTTGGAACATCAAGATATCATTCCTTAGCTTGGTAGTTCTTCCCGGTGGGAAAAACTGAGCAAGAAAACGAGTGGTGAGATCATCCCAAGAGGTGATGGATCCTGCGGGTTGTTGTTCTAGCCATTGACTAGCTTGGTCCCGCAAAGAGAATTGAAAGAGACGCAGTCGGGTCGTCTCTCGAGTGGCAACATCAAGGTCTATAGAATCAACGATTTTGAGAAAGTCCTTGAGATGTTGATTAGGATCTTCAGAACGAAGTCCATGGAATGCGCATCCGCTTTGCACCAACCGGATGGTGTCGGATCGCAAGGGAGTGTGTTGGGAATTATGATACGAATCAAGAGCAGACAACTTAGGTCTGGTAGTTTATCTAAGTTAGGTCTGTTTGTGTTATTAGGTCTGGTAATGTAATGTTAAGTCTGGTAGCATATTTAACTCTGGTTGACTTATAAAGTTAAGTCTGGTCGTAAAGATAGGAAAGTCTGTTAGAGTTATGTTAGGAAAAGATACAATGCGTGTATGTATCTTTATTGAAGATTTGTGTATATCTTCTGAGTCGGCTAGGGTTTCCTTGTGTTATAAATGGATCCCTAAAGATTGTTAGTTCGTGTGTGAGTTGTACGAATTCATTATAGTGAATATCAATATACGAAGTTAGTGATATCCCTGCTTGTGTTCTTAATTGTTCTTGTTAAGATTCCGCATTAACAATAACAATCACTTAGGGTTTCTCACTTAGATTGGTTCGGATTTATCCTAACCATCTACTAGGTAATCAAGACTACTTAGTGATCCATATACAATTTGTGGACCCACAAGTGGTATCAGAGCAAGGGAGAGACTCTGAATTCGAAGAACACTAAATCTCAAAAACCTAATTCTCACTCAAATCACCCTACAAAATGTCTGAATTCGATAAGCCTGTTTTCACTAAAACTTTCTCAATCCATAACAGTGAGGATGAGAAATCAAACCATGAAGATGAAGGAAAAACCGATACCAGTAACTCCCAATCACAACAACAACCCATCCCTTCCACAACCACAATCTCAAACATAAAACTTCCATTACTAAAGAGAGAAGAGTATGATATATGGGCCATGGAGATGGAGCATTATCTGGAATACATTGATAACGATGTATGGAAGGTGATTCAAAAGGGAAATTCTAAGAAGAGAATTTCACAAGGGAATGATGGGCAGCTCAGAATAATGCCACCAGTATCTGCTGAGGAGATTAGGGCTGTGGTGAAGGAAAAGAAGGCCAGAACCTTGCTTCTTATGGCTATTCCTAAGGAGCATCTACAAAGGTTTCATGGCATTCTTGATGCAAAGGAGATGTGGGAAGCTATCAAGAAACGATTTGGAGGTAATGCTAACTCCAAAAAGATGCAAAAGGCTGTTCTTAAACAGCAATTTGAAACATTAAGTGTTTCAAAGACTGAAGGTTTGGAGAAGGGATATGACAGATTTCAACATCTGTTAACACAACTGGAAGTTCGTGGTGCAGCAGTCTCAAATGAGGATGCAAATCACAAATTCCTTAGATCTTTACCATCAGAATGGGGCAATGTATCGGTGGCGATGAGGATTAAGGAGGAAGTAGATTCTATGACACCTGATGACCTATACAATAATCTCAGAATGTTTGAAAGGGACATCAGTAACAACACTCAGGCTTCAACCAGTTCATCAAATGTTGCTTTTGTGTCTCAAAACAAAAGCAGTACTTACAAGGTTAGATCTGGTGGTGTTAGGTCTGGTAACTATGAAACTCCTTCAAGTGAAAGGTCTGCTTCAAGTTTTACTGATGAGGTGATACATTCTTTCTTTGCCAATCAAACGGAAGATGAAAGCTTTATTAGTGAAGACCTTGAACAGATTAATGATGCTGAAGTTGAGGAGATGGACATAAAATGGCACATTGCCATGGTTGCTTTAAGGGTCAAACGATTTCAGAAGCAATATGGTAGGACTATCAACATCAACAACAAATCACCAGTGGGATACACAAAGAGGACTGTTGAATGCTACAACTGTCACAAGCATGGGCATTTTTTAAGAGATTGTCCAGAGAAGAAGTCTGCTGATGAGAAAAGAGATGATGATGGGAAAATGGAAAAGAATCAGATGAGCCTGCTGACAATGGAAGCTAGAGGAGTCAATTGGGGTGAGCATCCAAGAGTAATTGAGGAGTCTGATCATGCTCTCATGGCCATTGGTAATGAGGTATCATTATGCTCTAAATTATGTACTGACTCATAGAATCATGTTAAGGCTTTGTGTGATGAGCAGCAAGAACAAATAGGTGATCTAGAAGTAAATTTATTAGCACATAAAAATGCTGTAAAAACTTTAGAGGCACAAAAGGTCACCCTTCAAAAACAACATGCTGCTTTAAATGAAAAACTATACTTTCAAGCTAATAAGATATACGAACAAGATGAAAAGCTTAAAAGGTATAGACAATTAGGGCTTAAAATTCAGAAGGAAAGGGATGAGCTGAGAAAAAGGGTAGATCAATGGAACAGTTCAAACAATAACCTATTTAAGTGTTGGGATTCTCAAATTAAGTCAAATAAAAAATGTGGCTTAGGATATGAGGAAAATGAGAATAGGGCTATATTTAAGAATAGAGAAGAGGACTATGCTGATAAACCTTTGTATAATAGGTTTGTTAAGACTGGTGACTTTAAGGGAGTACCACCACCTTTGAGTGATGACTATACTCCTCTTGAAAAGGAAGAGTTGGATGATTCACTCTTTGTGTATGGTAAGAAAGGTCCTCAAGTGCCTGAACCAACTACCTCAGAGGACAAATCCAGTAGATATTCTTCTTGTCAATCCAATGACTCTGAAGGATCTATTGATGGTTCCTCTGATCACTCTAAGTCTGAATCAAACAATGAGGAAAAAGAGAATCCTGAACCTAAGATTGTTGAGAAGTGTGAACCTGTTATTACTAAACCTGTAGTGACTGAACAAAAGGCTGAGACAGTTAAACCTAGTTGTGTCAATCATATAAAAACTCCTAGGGAATCTGTTAAATTGAATGAGTCACCTAGAAGCAATAGTGTTCACAGAGAAAGTAGGAGTAGTTATACTTATGCTCCTAAAAGATGCTTTGTATGTGGAAGTTTGAGTCATTTAATAAGAGATTGTGACTTCTATGAAAAGAGAATGAAAAGAGAGGCTGAGCAAAAGAGAATGAATGTTAATAAGGTTCATGGTTCAAATAAACCAGTTTGGAATAATGCTAGTAGAGTTAATCATGCTAACCAGTTTGTTCCCAGACCTGTTCAACTAAATAACACTACCAGACCTAACTCTTTTGCTAATTCTGGTAGACCAAATTTTGGGTCTGGCTACAGAAACTTTAATGTGAATAGGCAAAATGTTAACTTTATGAGGCCTAAAGTGAATACTGGTTATGTTAATTCTGTGAGACCTAATATGAACACTGGTTTTGTAAGACCCAAGCAACCTTTTCAAAAACCTCAGGTGAATGAAAATTTTCAAAGAAATAATTTTTATAAGGCTCATTCACCTGTAAGGAGACAAACAGATTCAAGTAGGGGTTCTGCTGATAATTTCTCTGAGTGCTGGGCTTGGAATCCATTTAAAAATGAATTTACCTATAAGTCCAAACATGGTTTCACTGGAGCAAGTTCATACAAGACCTATAAGTATGTTGCTCCACAGAAAGGACTCAAGCCCACTCAGGCCTGGGTTGTTAAGAAAAACTGATCTTCTTTCTTAACTTTGTATAGTTTGTATACTTGTTTGTTCTTTATCTCGCTACTCTTCTTGGTTATTCTTATTTTCAGTAGTTAATTCGTTTTCTGCTTTCTATAGTATGTGTGTTTGGTATTTTGTGCTTAACTTTGTTTTGCAGTTGTTAGCTCTTCTCTATTGCAAGTAATTCATGTGTGGAAAATTAAAACATCAGAACCAAAGAGCTTTTTATTTATTAACAAGAAATTGCATTCTAGGATGCAAGTTACAATGCTTCATAAGACAAAAGCTTTAAACACAAACCAGCTAAACATCACCACCTACACTTTCTGTTTCCCTTTACCCATGAAGTCAGGAATGGTCTTCTTGGCTCCTCTGTCACCAAACTGATTCCATGCTTTTGGGCATGGAAGTGCAAGAATCACGCTGCTTGGTGGGGGATGTGGCACAGAACCACTTCTCAGGGAAGGCACAATATTTGAAGGAAAGGTCTCTTCATCATCTTTGGAGGGGTCTTCTTCTTTGGCACTTTTATCCTCTACATCAGAAGGGGGAATTGGTCTTGAGGTCTTTGGTGCTTCATTGTCTGGTTCCTTTTCAGAAAGGTCATAAGCAGCTAGCCATTGTTTCAGAGTTGCTTCTCTCAATGTCTTGTTTCTTGTGATTGATGAATACCCTGGTGGGAAGTATCCACCCAATCCTCCTGATGATGTATCAGAAGATGAGTCATTTGGATCCCAAGAATCGGATGAAATCTCTATGGTTTTTAATTTGGATGGATCCATTATGCTTATAAGGGTTTATTTTGGTTTGTGATGGTTTTTATGATAAAACAATGGGTGGTTTTATAGGGAAAATCAAGGTTTAATGTCTTTTAATGCTTGGTTGGTGTATGAGTTAATACTTGCAGGGAAAGAGTTATTAATTGTGTTTTTGGAAAGTTGACCTTCGTCTTTATTTTGGTTAAGTATTTATTAGTGATAAAAAAAAATAAAAATAAAAAAAAAAAAAAAAAAATTACACTTAAGGGGAGGTAATGTACATTTAAGGGGAGGCAAATGTACAAGTCTGACATGTTTTTGAATCGGGTAACTTTAAGTGTTAAATCTGGTAGCTCATGTGTCTTGCAAAAATTGGTTGTTGTCTCCTCTTTCTTGTTGTTTCAACTAATTCTTGCAGAAAAGATTGGAATGAGGTGATGCAAAGCCTTGCATTCGCTATAGTCAGTGTGTAAGTCCACTCTCTTGGTTAGGTCTGGTAAGTTTATGATTCGGCCTGGTTGACCTTTTAGGTCGGGTAGTGTTAATTTTATGACCGTTAGATCTGGTCAGAGTAAATAAAGATTTTACTAATATATTACCGTTGCACTATTTTCGGTAAAACAAGATATTTATGAAGTATATAAGATTAAAATTTGATATTATTTATCTTCTTTTATTCTTTATTTGCTTCCAAATTTAAAATCATCTTTATTTCCCACGACTCTGTTTCTACGCAAATATTTTTCGAAACCCTACCTTTCTTGCTAATCAGACCTAAATCATTAACTCATCCATGGCTAATCTCAAGTTTGTGGACAAGCATAATCAAGTTGGTTTCTTGAAGAAGCCAGATCAAAGTGCAGGTTTCGAGCAGATTGTGGATTTCCTAAAAGGTTCTTACATTTGTTATTCATTAACTCATAATCCTACTATTTATCAGTCCCTTGTCAAGCAGTTCTGGAGGTCGGTTACCTCTGAGGCTCTTGATGGTGGGACACCATGTTTAAGGGCGATCATAGATAAAAATGGTTTTACCATTACTGAAGCATCGATTAGGGACAGTCTCCAATTGGATGATGCTTTAGGAGAATTTGATTTGTCTAGTGAGGATATTTTGGAGGGTTTGAATAGCATTGGGTACCCCACAGATGGAAGTTTTACCTTTTGGAAAAGTCATTTTTCACCTCAGTGGAGGTTTTTAGTACATCATTTACTTCAGAGCTTAAGTCCCAAGAGTGGTGGATGGGATCAATTTGGAAGCAGAATTGCTTCTGCATTGGTCTGTTTATCATTTGGAAGGAAATTTAACTTTTCAAAATTAATTTTTGAAGGAATGGTGAAAAATGCTAAGGACCCAAAATTTTTAATGTATCCAAGATTTTTGCAAATGATCTTGAATTTTGAAACTAAGGATAAAGTGCCTTACATCAGTGTGGCCTTTACTCCCAAACTTTTTGCAAATCTAAAAAGGAGTTTTCAAGGGACAGACAAACCTTTGCTTGCTGCTATGCTTGGTACTAACAATGCAGGTACTTCTGGAGCTGCACAAGTGGACCCTGATGAAGCACAAGACCAAGCATCATCTAGGTCTGCTACACCTAGGTCTTCTCCAATTCCATCACCTCAACCAGGTCCCTCACCATCTGTTGAAAGATCATCTACACCTATCCAACAATCTTCACCTCCACAACCAAATGTTCCAAGTCCTGAAGGGGAGGAGGAACATGATCCCATTACTGTGGAAAATCTTCTTATCATTGTTCCTCAACTACAAAAGAAGATTGGTATTTTGGAAAAGTCTAATGAGGCACTCAGAAAAGCTTATGTGACTTTGGTGAAGAAAGTAAAGAAAATGGGAGTAGCAATGAAGAAAAAGGGTGTTTCTTTTGATGATGAGGAAGATGAAGTTGAAAATTCTTCCAAACAGGGGAGGAATTTGGAGCAAGAACAGGAAAATATTCTTCAAACACCAGTTCAAGAACCACTTGTTCAAGATAATGTCACCACAATTAGTCCAGAGACACTGGAAGTTGCAGAGACTTTGGCTCAATCAATGGGCAAAATTAAACAAGATAGGAAGAGAAGAAGGTTAATTTTGTCTGCTGAGGAAGAGGTTGACAAGTTTGGAACTATAACTGATGAAAAGTCTGGTGAAGAAAAGTCTGGTAATGAACTTAGTTCTGGTAATGAAGAACAACAATCTGCACTAAGAAAGGGAAAGCAGGTCATGGAGGAAACTTCATTGCCAAAGAAGTCTAAAAGAAAAACAAGAGAAGAACTTGCATCTGAGGCTGAAATTGAGAGGATTAAGGCTCAAGATATTGCTGATGAAGAAAGACAAAAGATGCTAGATGCAGTTTATGCAAGACAATTGGCTGAAGAATCTGATGATTTTACAAAACTGCTCAATGTTGATGATGAAGTGAGAGCAAAGTATGAAGAGCTGCTAACTATTGAAGGTTTAACTGCTGATGAACGAGCTAAACAGTTAGCTGACTTCATTAATGCAAGAAGTAATGATGATACATTGGGTGGATTCTTGGAAAAGTTCAAGCTTCAGAAGAAATCAAAGATTTCCAAGAAGATGTCTATGGCAGAAAAGAAGTATGATATGAAGATGTATCTTAAGAATCAAATGCATCTTTCTTTGGAACAGATGAAAAGGAAGTCATATGAAGAAATACAAGTAGCATATCTCAAGGCATTTGAGAGAGATCAAGGTTACAAAGCTACTGATTATGATGATGTGCAGAAATATTGCTTTCAAGGTAGAAAGGCTAAAGAGACTGAACTAGTCATTGAACCTGATAAAGTGATTGATTTACAACCTGAAGCTGGTAAGTCAACAGAAGAAGTGCAAGATGAAGTAATTAAGCCTATTGTGTTTCAAAGAAGAAAAGGTTTGGAAAGGAAGAGTAAATCCAAGAAAGTAGTTGTTGAAGAGGAATTAGATGAAGAACCTTCATCTGAAGGAGCTACAATGGGGACTATTGAAAGCACTAAGGAACCTACTAAGGTTGTCAAGTATCAACTTATCATGACTGGTGGGAGGGCTGCATATCAAATAATAAGAGAAGATAATTCTGACATTGTCTATATGAATTTTGCTGGAATTTTAATTGATGTGAATAGGGAGGATCTTCAAGAACTTTATCAGTTGGTGAACATTAAATATAGAGATCATCCACCTGAAGATGAATTTGAAAGAGTCTTTTGGGGAAATTTGAAGGTGATGTTTGAGCCACCAACTGAGTCTGATATAGTGTGGAAACTTCCTGTAGAGCATAACATTGTCAGCTGGAGATATTTTCATACCTGCAAGGTACATTGTGTTTCATTAAAGAATGTTGATATTTATATGCTTGCAGAAGTGGAATATCCTTTATCATCAAGTGTTTGCAAGGAAATGATGAGCAAAAAGTTGTATGCTAGTAAAAAGGATGAAGGATATGAGATGTTATTGGATTTGATTAAAAAGCAGTCTTTGAAGGATGTAGCCTAAGGGTGTTTGAAAGAATTTTCACAAGTTGTTGAGTGAGACTATTGGAACTTCTCACTTGGTGGAGGTGCTTCGCACTAACACATCAAAAGGTTATCAGTCCACCTTGTCTCATCAACATAAGGACTGGCTAATCCTGAGCAAACGGCTAACAGGTAAAGATTGCTCAAATCCGTTTATGGCTGACAATTTGCCAAAAATTGTATGGTATTCAACTCACCATATCTAAGATAAGTGAAGAGTTGGCTAGCCCACAAGGTTATGGCTTGTGGTAAAGGCTGTGGAAAACCATAAATGGTAATCAATTCACCATGATGAGGTGCTTTTCCATCAAAGAATTGACTAGTCCAGAAGCAAACGGCTTTTGGTAAAGACTTAACAAATCCGTTGATAAGCTGATGATTTGCTAAAAATCATATGGTTATCAGTGTACCATGGTCTTACACACCAAAACATTTGGCTACTCCAGTAGTGATGGCTATTGGTAAAGAGACATCAAATCCATTAAATTTCAATGATTCACCTCTCACAAGAGTTAACACACCTGGAAGTGATGAGAATAGATATGAAACTTAATATGAATTGATGTACATATAGTCAATGTTGCTGCAAAGACCATATCAGAAGAGCTTATCAAGATTCAAGCTGCTAGAAAGGAATAAGACCTTAATACAGTTCAAAGTGTTCAAGATTCAATCCTCAGAAGGCTTAATCAGAAGAACTTGAAGTTCATGGAGCATGAAGATCAAGTTAGGGGAGGATTGTTGGGAATTATGATACGAATCAAGAGCAGACAACTTAGGTCTGGTAGTTTATCTAAGTTAGGTCTGTTTGTGTTATTAGGTCTGGTAATGTAATGTTAAGTCTGGTAGCATATTTAAGTCTGGTTGACTTATAAAGTTAAGTCTGGTCGTAAAGATAGGAAAGTCTGTTAGAGTTATGTTAGGAAAAGATACAATGCGTGTATGTATCTTTATAGAAGATTTGTGTATATCTTCTGAGTCGGCTAGGGTTTCCTTGTGTTATAAAAGGATCCCTAAAGATTGTTAGTTCGTGTGTGAGTTGTACGAATTCATTATAGTGAATATCAATATACGAAGTTAGTGATATCCCTGTTTGTGTTCTTAATTGTTCTTGTTAAGATTCCGCATTAACAATAACAATCACTTAGGGTTTCTCACTTAGATTGGTTCGGATTTATCCTAACCATCTACTAGGTATTCAAGACTACTTAGTGATCCATATACAATTTGTGGACCAACAGAGTGACATTGGCTCCTTGAGTGAGCTCAATGGTGTTTCGATAGCCATGGTGGCTAGGACGGGAGTACTCTCCTAAAGTACGGGCTCTAGGAGGTGGTGGTTGTTGTTGTGGTGGTGGGATGTTGGGATCAAGGATATTACCATCTTCCATGATGTCGAATGGTAATGGTTACGAACAAAGAAACGAAGAAAATAGATAGACTAAAGAAAACCTAGAAAAAGAAAATAAGAATCTCACTAGAAAGGAATCTAGTGAGTAGACCTATAAAATAAAAATTCAACCTAAACAATAACTATTCCCCGGCAGCGGCGCCAAAAACTTGATGCGTGGTTTTGCAACCTTACAACAGGTTTTACCTCTCGAGGGATCTCAAGAGGCTTACAACCCCACCAGGCAGTGTACCTGACCGATGTAGTATAGTGTAGTGGTAAGTACGGGGGATTGATCGTTCTCCACAGGGAATAGTGTTCGTTAGGTATGAAAAATTACTCTAATAGGTCTAAGGGTGAGAGAAGATTCTTTTTATGTTTTTATATTTTTATGAAAGCAAGTAAAATCTCGGGTTTGAAAGAGTGGGCGGAATTAGTTGCTAGTCAACTAACCCAAATTACTACGAATGCAAATAAAATAAAATAAGAAAAATGAAAATGTTGGTGAAAACTTATGTGGAGGGAAATGTGTTTACTTAGATTTCCTTACTCCCTAACTATCTTTTACCGGTTGATTAGTGTGTATTAGTTGCGTGGATGACGGGTGTATTCCTTAATACCATTCGTGGGGTGGCGTACGTACTTCCCCAACTCTACAAGCTCCTACTTCACTCCTATGTCGAGCCGGCTAGGAAGCTCCTAACATGGGATCACTAGAATTCGCTTGTGCATTAAATACAACCATAAAAACCTTTAGTACGCATTGGTTCATGTTTCTTAAACGTTCAAGCAAGTTACCGAATAGGAAGTTAGCCAGTTTTCTTAAGCCTAACATAGATAAACAATCATCCAATACAATTAATAACACACTAATAACCAATAATCAATAGCTAGGTTTCATTAGATCTAAGCAAACACAAGATAAATCTAGCCTAACATGTTAAACAAAAGACAAGAACAAGATAGAATCAAACAACACATAGACATATTGAATGATTAATTGATAACTTATCTTCAATGTAACATGGAAGATCTCAAGGCAAAAAGCCTTGAAAGAGCTGCCAAATTCGTCCTAGGGTTTTCACACACAAAGTTCCCCAATAAGTTCTACACTAATGACAAAGAATTGCAAAACTATATATAGATTTTTAGATCTGACGGCGTCACGTTATGGAGTGTGACGCCGTCACCTCGCCGCTTTTAGGGTTCCCAGATGACCTTCTTGACGCCGTCCCTCTTTAGCTCTCCAAAATCCGTTCTGGCCTATCAAGGCTTGACGCCCTCAGACTATGAACGTGACGCCGTCCCTCTTTAAATTAGAACGTGACGACCTTGATCAAATTAAAGGGTGACGCCGTCAGAATTCCCATGCAATTTTCACTGGCTTATCATGAGTAAATTTCACATCCACCACTTTTGCCAAGCCATGACGCCGTCCAGGCATAATCCTGACGCCGTCAAAGGTAACTTCCAGCCGATTTTTGAGACTTTGTCGTTTTCTTCACTTTTATGCTCCAAAAACGTCCAAAATGTCTCCTTTTCCAGATTTCTCCTTACAAGTACCTAAAATGACAAAAGGAACGATTTAGGGCAATATTTGATCAAATAAATACAATTTAGGGCTTAAATGACCCCTTAAAAGCGGTACACTTTTCGCTTCATCACCTATAATACCCCAATGTCCTCCTCATCCCCAAAGCTAGATGCTGACATACATGGGACACCCATTGATCCTACGAAGTATTGTAGTATGATTGGCTCGATCATGTATCTCACGGCTAGCAGACCGGATGTTGTATTTGCCACATATCTTTGCTCCCGATATCTGTCTAGACTGACTGAACGGCATTTGTCAGCCGTTAAAAGAATCCTTAGATACATAAAGGGAACCATTAATTTGGGAATCTGGTATCCAAAGGATTCTGGATTTGAACTTGTTGCATTTTCAGACGCTGACCATGCAGGATGCTTAGACATACGCAAGAGTACATCAGGGGGAGTACAATTCTTCGGTGACAAGCTCGTCTCTTGGCAATAAAAGAAACAAGACTGCACATCACTGTCATCAACAGAATCTGAATATGTAGCCATGTCTGCCTGCTGTGCTCAAGTCATCTGGATGCGATCACAACTGATGGACTACGGATACATATTCAACAAGATTCCTATGTACTGTGATTCCAAGAGTGCCATCGCTATTTCATGCAACACCGTGCAGCATTCCAAATCAAAGCATATCGATCTCCGGTACCATTTCATCAAGGAACACGTGGAAAAGGGTACTGTTGAATTATATTTTGTGGGAACTGAACACCAACTGGCAGATCTGTTCACAAAAGCCTTGCCTCATGCAAGATTTGTGGATCTGGTTCACCGGATAGGTATGAGATGTTTGACACCAAATGATTTGGAAAAGTTTCTCAAAAACAATTACCAAGTCAAACATCTATAACATCTTTGTAAATACTTAAAAAAAAATGTTTGTGCAAGTACAAACCCTTATTCAACATTTTGTTCTTATTAAACCGTCTTTATTTATTTCTGAACAAATGTTGAGGGGGAGACACAGAATTTCACAAATTTTTTTAAAATTTGTACTTGCATGTTTTCTGCAACATTGTTGATTCAAAATTTGTTATTATGGTGATTCTTGAGCTTGTCTAATTGCTAAATGATTAGGATTTGGATTGATAAAGGACCATAAGTGCAATAAATTGAAACTTGTTTTGTTTGGATTAATAGAGTATACGCATAAAAGGTTAAGGGACTAATTGTGACAAAGGTTAAAAAAATAGAATTAGGAGTTAATGCTTCTGACTGATTGACCGTGATTCACATTTACTCTTACTACAAAAGTTGTCTCTCGCATTTACTCTCACTCACCAAACTAATCTACGGCCTACAATCATTCGTCCAATCTAGTCAAGATCAAGCAGTTTTGTGAGTGACTTTATGATTATAACATGTTTTTAATGAATGTATCTTAAGGATTTAAAGATCCAACGGTGGATTTAATGTGTAATAATTATTCGCAATTCTAGGGTTCACGATGATTTGGGGATTTTTAATCCTATGTGTTATGTATGATTATGATTGTACTTCTGTGCTTAGAACATGATTGTATAACATATATGCATGCTTAATCGTACCAGAAATCCATATGAATGTTTATTCTTGTTTTTAGGGTTTATGTTCATAATTTGGGGAAAATCGTATGCGAATGTTTTGGTGTGATTAGAGTGTTGTTATGTTGTTGTTATGATATGAATTGAACTTAGGATGCCTCAGATTAAGCCAAGAAACATCAATTAGCCGTTAATTGAAATTTAGGGTTTATGAAGAACACGTTGCACAAGCAGGTTGATTCAAGAGATTTTGTGGTTAATTCTTGTTATAACTTGGACAAAATGCGAAGAATAGCTATGTGAATCCATTGCAATTAGCGTGATATCATTAATTTGTGTTAAAATGAAATGCGAAGAAAAATCAAGGTGAAAAATCGTCGTCAAACGGGTTTCGGAATTTCTTGTATAAGATATTCTCGAATTTGCAATTGCTTTCACAATTGTCATTTGCTCTCGTATTTGCCATTGCTCTCGCAATTGGTGGTTGCTCTCGCAAATGGTAATTGCTCTCGCAATTGAAAAACTTCTCTCGCAATTGGACTTTCTCTCGCATTTGACAATTTTTCTCGCAATTGGTATTTTCTCTCGCAATTGGACTTTCTCTCGCATTTGACAATTTTTCTCGCAATTGGTATTTTATCTCGCAATTAGTAATTTCTTCCGCATTTGTCAAAGTCTCTCGCATTTGACAACTGCCTTCGAAATTACAAATTTCCAAAGAAATTACAAATTTCCTTAAGTCTTGTCAAATTAAAGAGAAGGTTTCTTATACAAATTAAAATGATCAATTCATAAACTAAAGATTGCAAAGTCATGTTAATAAAGGATGTTATGTGCAAACACTTAGTCTCATCTAATGCTAACACACATATATCCTGCAAATTGGTTTCATAATGCTGTTTCATATTATCCACAATGTCTTCACAACAACAACAACAACCACTTCCAATGATCACCAAAGCTGAATTATTCCCACAAGGGTTCACGACAAAGTATGGCAAGAACAATTCAAGAGTTGTCTTTGACAACATCAAGTGTGTTGAACCAAGTTGTCGCATTGTTATTGAAATCATCAAAAGACATGATTGCCGTAGTATTTTGGAGAATTCAGATAGTATTCCTTAGTTATACATCCATCAGATGTGGAGCACTATCAACCCTGATGACAGTGACAAATTCTTCACATGCACTCTTGACATAAAACGAGTCAAAGTCACACCAGCACATCTACGTGAAGCTTTATCTCTACTTAATCCACCTGATACCTCAGGACAATACTAGCCTTAACCCACTGAACAAGACATTCTCAACTTTCTCACTGGCATTGGATATGATGTAGATCCCAAACTTCCACTCAACATCATCTCAAATATCAATGCTAAGTCCATTCCTCAACCATGGAGAACAATGTACTACATTCTGATTCGATCAGTGTCTGGAAGAGACAGTGGTCACGAACATCCCAGACTTTCTCATGCTCAACTCTTCTGGGGAATAGTTACCAAAAACAACCTTGATTTTGCTGCCATCATCTGGGAGGATCTTATGTTTCAAATCCGGGCTCAATATAACAAACCATTGACTAAAATTCCATTTGTCCGTTACACTAAGTTGCTGATCAGTCTTCTCCTTGATAAGAATCCTGATATTTCTAATCGACCCGAAGACAGAGAAAGACATGTGATAAAGATGGACACGGATTTCAAATCCGTATACTTTCCAAAGGATAGCACTCACAAACAAGGTCTTAAATTGTTTGAGGTTCTACTTACTGATGAGGTCAAGGAAACTCCTGCTTACAAAGATTACATTCAGGCTTATGAAAAGAAGCTTGTTGGCATAACTAAACTGACTGAGGGAACAGGTTCTTCCAAGACTCGTTCCAAAAGTAGTAGAGCTAGTAAAGCTGGAAGTGCATCGAGTGCCTCAAAGAGACAACCCCAAAGCAAGAGGAGAATTGTAAAGACTGCTCCAAAACCAAAAGTTGAAGACACTGGTATTCGTGATGAATCTTCTGAGGACACTGAACCTGAATTGGAAATACTAAATGAGAAAGAAGCTGAGTTTCAAACACAGCTTGACATGGAGAATGCAGCTAAGGCAAGTATTATACAAAAGAAGATTGATGAAGAGAAAAGAGCAGCTCTACATGTTAAAATGATGAGGGAACTGGAAGAAAAGAAGAAGAAGGAAATTGCTAAGGGAGCAGGAGGATCAGGAGTCTCTCCAGTACCAGTTTCAACCCCTAATCCGGTTAATCAACCCGGTGATTCTAAAACTTCCACAGTTCAGTCAGATACGGTTAATCAACCCGATATGGCTACATCTACGGTTCCCCCTCCTCAACCAAGCTCGGTTAATCAACCCGACTTGGAGAATCAAACACAATCTGAATCAGAAAAGGTAGTCTTCACAGAAAAAGAAATTTCAGATTCAATGTTTGATGACATCCCACATCAAGAGGAGGTACATCACCAAGATGACACTGGTGAATGGGGAGATTCTGAGGAAGAAAAGGAAATTACTGGATCAAAGACTACTGAAGCTGCAAATGAGCTAGAGGCACTTGCTGAAGCAGAAAGGAAAAGGAAGGAAGAAGTGGAAAGGAAACAAAAGGAGGATGATGAAGCCGATAATTACATTATCTCTCCACTTCGTGATCCTATGGATATAAATGAGTCTCCTCAACAACAACCACGAGATCAGACTCCTCCCATTCCTTCTCCCAAACCTACCACACCTCCTAATTCACCTCCCAAGCATCCAACTCCTCCAGAATCACCTTGAAACTCTCCAAAACCTCCACCTTCATCTCACAAGGATCCTACACCTCCTAATTCTTCATCATCTATACCTTCACTCACTCCATCACCATGAAAATCACCATCACCCAAAGCCAAAGCAACAGTGGCAGATAGTATTAGAACAGTCATGAAAGGCAAACATGTCAGAAAAATCGGCAAAGTCACAAGAGTTGAAGTCCTCTCACCCATATCCAGGCAAATAAAGAAAGCAGCCAAACTTGCTCAAGCAAGAAAAGAGAGCAAGTTGCAAGAACAAATGACAGATATGAAAAACCTTGTCAAGGATCTGCCTGATCAAGTCAAGGAGAAGCAGCAAACAAAGCAGAATATTGATGAGTTTCTTGCTTTTGATGTCGAAGAAAATATCAAAACTAAGACAAGACGTTATGTCAAACACTACCCTGCTGATCTTCAGAAAAATATTAACGAGCATGTCGATGCTCAACTTGATGTCAAGATCAAAGAAGCAATCATCTCTAATTCTGGCTTCAAGCAACTCAAAGACTTCACCACTGTAGAACTCGAACTTGAGCTTCTCAACAGATTCCATGATATGACATCTCCTTCTCCTGAAGAAATCAGTCTCATAAAGTCTATTGAAGCACACATTGAAAAGGATTCTTGCAAAGTTGCAGCTGATAAGGGTAAAAGGATTCGTGATGACGACAATGAGGACCAAGATCCAAATCCCACACAGAAGAAACAAAAGACTGGGAGTGGATCTGGTATTCACATTCAGGAACCAACAGAACAGAAAACTTCTTCACCACCTCCAAAACATCAAGAATCTGGTCCTAAGGCAACCGAGCATCACTTTGAACATTTCATAAATGAAGACATTGAGTTTCAACCTCAAGATGATCCACCCCAACCACCTCCAAAACCAACAAAGTCTAAACCATCTTGCAAGTGCTCAGATCAACAACGACGAAGCTTCCAAAATAGAAGATAGCACGTTTGAATACACTCAGAAAGTCAAACATGCATTCAACATTAAGAAGATGACAAAAAGAGAGCTTCGTAGAATAAAAAATGATGCCTTCATTCTTTTAAAAGATAAATCTGCAAATGCCGCTGAGTTGGAATATCATCTGGAGAACATTGCTCGGGCACTGTCCAAAGACTTCGATTGGACAAATCCAGATGTATTCAGGGAAGGTGGTCTTGACAGTAAGAAACGTCCATACATCACTGACTGGACAAAACCACTTCCTGTGATCCGACCATACCATGGAATGTCACACATCCCATTTGAATTCTTCTTCAATCAAGATCTGGAACTACTCATACATGGGGCTTCCACTAAAGTCAAATATGCTACCTCAATCACATTCACTCCTGCTGCGAACTACGTCAATCCTGCCATTGAGGAAGATGCTAGATACCGTAACCTCTTCATCAACAAACTTGCAAAATATGATCGTGACGCTGAACTTGAAATTCACCACTAGTTTGACAAACGTAAGTCGTGGTACAAGTACAAGCTTGGCCTCATGGCATCTCGTGAAAAGGTGTTCAGTGATCTTCGTATCAAGGCGGTGCTTGATGCTAAGGGATCACAAAAGCTTGGCTACACATTCATTTCTGAGATCACTGTTCACAGACAAGATGATCTACTTTACACGTTCAATGAAGCAGATTTTCCCGCACTCAATCTCAATGACATTGAAGATTTATATTTGATGAAAGTACAAGGGAAGCTGAATCATCTTAATCCTACTATTCTGTATGCGTTTAGCACGGCTATCTGTCACTTCATCAGAAGAACGGTTATCAAAGAACGTGTCGAGGATCTTCTGCTTGGAGTTGATAGTTATCAGAAGAAGTTGAATCTTGAGGAACCCATGTTTACTCTTACTGACAACAAAGAGCCTCAGTACTTGCTCAAGAACGACCCTGTCTTCGGATTCATCTATAGAAGTGCTACAAACACAAACCGTTTCATGCCACATAAAGAGATTCACAAGTTCTGTGATGACACTCTGAAGAATGTTCGAGATGGGTTAGTTTCACGAGTTCAGGATCAAGTATTGAAGAAGCACAAGAAATGAAATCATCCTCAGGTTAGGCAAGTCAAGAATTTTATCTGGTCGATCGAAGAAAGGCTCTACCGAAGGGATCAGATGAGGAGGTTGGAAACATATGTTGGTGGTCGTCCTCCATTTGCCATCAGATTATTTCAGAGGACAGATCCACAATTCACCACTTTTGGCAAAGGCGGTTAATTGTAAGAATTTGATTTCAATATTCATTATTCATTCATAATTCTTACTTATATATGACTGTGTTATGACGGCTTGAGCACACATAACAGTGTACAACCCGGACCCCAAAGAAAGGACCCTGAGGTACGCTTCAGTGCCTCAATCCTGAAGAAAAAAAAAAGGAGCGAAAGCTTCTTACTTATGAGCAGGATTAAAACCAGAATGTTTTCTAAAGTTTTTTCAAACATTCTGCTCATAAGGACAAGTATTCCCTTGTTAAGGGGGAGTATTTGAAAACATAATATTTGTTCTGAGGAATATAAATGTTCTTGAAATTCTTCCCTAAAAACTCAAAAACAACATATTTTAACCATAAACGTTTTCCCAAAACATCATGAGTATGCTATTTTTAAGGGGGAGAAGTAAAAGATGATTAAAATATGGTGTCTCATTGCTGGAATCTCACTAGTGCTCGACTCAGAATTGAACCTCGAATTGACAATAGGAAAAGTCAGTAGTCGAAAGGACATCTCCCGGACGGGTAATAATTTCAAGCCAGTTTCTCTGGTGATGTAAGCGTGTCTCGCAAAGGACGTGTCTGAGTAGAATGTACCAATTTTGAGCGATAATCTTTGAATTTGATCTGGACGGGTAATAATTTCAAGCCAGTTTAACTGGTGATGTAAGCGTGTCTCGCAACGATCAGGTTCATTGAAAGTCTATCAATTCAAAAGTGCCAACTCTTTCCGGCATGTGCAAATTTCAAATTTATTACTTATGAGCACATGTTAAGGGGGAGTATTTCTGAAAATCATCAAACTCTTAAGGTGTCAACAAAATGTCTTTACAATCATCGACACTTTGAGAGATTTTCAATGGTTTGGTTATGACATCATCAATAGGATAGTCATGGTGTTATAAGGTGACTAAGGTTAGGGAAAACCGTCCTATGATCCGCCAGAGCCGGAGGGATCTACCCAAGGACAATACCAATAGTTTAGAACTAGAATGTCCTAGGTATGATATAAAAAAGGAGAAATGAAATGAAAGGAGAAAGAAGGGGTTGAAGAATTAAAAAGAAAAGCAAAGAAAAGGGTGAAAAGAAATAGCCCTCCATTTGTTCAACCTTAGGGCAGACACCAGGTCCAATTCATAATCTACTGGTTGATGAGCATCACCGGTATTAAAGAATAAAGACGTCATGGACCCAGTGACGCACTACACTAAACCTTCTAGCCACTCAAGTGTCTCTCAAAAGATACTTGTTTCATTCTCACGGAGAACCCTTCATCATCTATCGACCTCTCACTACGAGGGTGTTGATATTGAAAAGGAGGCAATCTGCTCCAGCCTCCAACGACCAAACAAATGAGCACTAATTGTGTCTAGAGCCATGAGATTCATCAAAGATCTCTTAGGAACACTTAATATTACCCTGTTGTTCTACATCATGAGCAGCAGATGTAAAATTAAGAAAGTGTCCTTCACAGATCTTAGCAATCTGCCTAGAACATTCATGAGAAAAGTCACTAATGTGATTATCAATGATTGAATGGAAATCCTGCCAGGGTCAACATCAAACAGCCCTGATAGCAGGTCACTTCGGTAACTCCTTGTGGGTTATGCTTAGTGTTTGATCCAAATGGTCTACAGTCGTGGGGTGATCTCCAGCGACTCACTAAATTGTGGGTGCACTTCGGTGTGTCCGTGTAAGCCCTCTCGGGGGTATCCGATTCAGAACGGTCTGGGCAAGGATTAGAGAAAGTCTTCACACTATGCTGTTGACGATCTCAAAGTCTGAGCCTGTAAGTACCGGTTGGTTCGTGCTGATGTTGCTGCTGCTGTTACTGGTGCTGTTGCTGCTGAGGATCTGGAGGTCGACCATCAAGACTCCATCATGCTCATATCATGAAGAAATGTTCTCTCAAAGAGTCAATGACAACAAAAGTTCAACATATAATTTAGTAAAGTCAAAAGTTCAAACGCCTCAACCTTTCTTATGTTAAAGATTGAAAAGTGAGAACATGTTGCAGAAAACAAGTCAAAGACACATGAGTATGATGGAGAAGACATGAAGACGTTGGAGAATGGTAGATCGAGACCACATCATATCATCTTAGAACAAGAATAAAGAAACAAAGATTATAAAGACGTCTGAAGCCTAAGAAGCAAAGATGACGTCGTGCAACATTGATGACCAAGACTTAGGGGGAGATTTTTAGGAATACGTTTCATTAAATATTGCAAGTCTTGTTCATTTCATCTAAAATGTTGCACCGATTAGGACTTTAAGTTTGTTATAGTGGTCCGGTCCAATAGAAGTCCTTGGGCCGGCCCTTTTAGTAAGATTAATCTAGAATCTATTTTGTATATGTTGCCCTAACACAAAGCCTATAAATAGAAGGCATGGGGTATCATATTTGTTGTTGGTTATTCAAGTATTATGCGCAAGCCTTGTTACTAAGTCTATCGAATATGAAAGCCTTCCATTCTATCATATTCTCTTCTCTTATTGTTTAATAGCTTATCTTCTATCATTCATAGCTTATTAGATAAGTAGTTCTACGTTCTTATTAGTCTTTACGTGTGTGTGTGTTGTTTAGATAAAGGTGACCTACATAGCAGGAGCTTGTGTTTCCTTTTTCTTTACATATATATGTTTGATTATTCATTTTTTATATGTATATATCTGTTCACTGGGCTTTTTAAGCTCAGCCACATTTCTTTTCCTGCGGCAGGTTTTAGGTTGGAAGCTGGGTTTGAGTGAAGAGTGCATAGGAGCTCTTAGTGGACTACCCTGACGATAGATTCCCGTTTGCTTTTGGATTAGATTTTGATTTATCTTCAGTTAGATTTAAGCTTGGAGTTGTATTTCAGTTTTGGAAATTATTTTGTATAGAATAGCTATCATTAGAATACCTTTGTAACTTTTATGTTTATAAGTCTTCCGCTTGCATTGTACGTTCTGATTTGTCACCATAATGTAGCATTTCAGCCCTTGTCGGGTTGGGGTGTTACAAATACACTCGTAGTCCGAATTGGTATACGCTCGCATTGACCCGTCTGGCCAACCGAACGGGGAATCACCCCAATAGATCTATTTATAACAATCGCGCTTCCCAAAGGGAACTAACGGTTCATGAAGGTGAGCATAACAGTGGGTTCAAGGGCTTAGGCTAACTACGCAATAGTTTTGAGAAAACAAACAGTAATGTGGTCCATAAAACAATTTGCATGTTTCTCACCCCGTAGTTGTAAAACAAGTATAAGTAAAGTGGGGCTATAAACTCACCTTAAAAGAGTAAACAGTGAATGCAGTGAATCAAAGAGTGTACAACACCAAGACGCGACCTAGATTAATTAGGCATGTTTTAGTTCACAGTCAAAATTAAGTCTCCACAAAATTTAATTCAAAAGTTTTAAAGTGTTTATGTAGTTGTTGCTTGTGTGGCAACAATTAAGTTTAAAAATAGTTTTCTAAGTATTTGTGGGTATTGGCTCTTGGAAGTGCATAAGTGTATGACAATAAAGGTGTCAAAGACGAATAAGATTTTGATTAACAATAACCGAAAGATGATGAATGAGAAGGGATTATGAACAATACTAAGCGTTGTCGAGATATGGAATGTCATTGTTAAAGATATGTAAAAATAATTGTTATAAAATACATAAATAGTTACATAAGTTGATGTGTAGGAAAAATTATGCGTAAGTGGTGATTTCCATTTAAGTGATTGTGATTTGAAAACTATCGTATTACGGTTGTATACAAATGTCTTGTTTGTCCGGTTTTTAAATAAAAATATAATAAGTACATTTATTTAGTAGGAGTCTGGCACGACTCGTATATGTATGTTGATTTTTCGGTTTGTCCCATTTACATATGTTTAAGAAATAATTGTTCTAAAATCGTAATAAAAACTTAAGTGTATTTTTCTAAAATACCGTTTTACTGATATAATTGTTAACTATGTACGAGGTTTGATATATATATATATATATATATATATATATATATATATATATATATATATATATATATATATATATATATGTGTGTGTGTGTGTGTGTGTGTGTGTGTGTGTGTGTGTGTGTGTGTGTATGTATGTATCGTTTGTGTCGTAAATTAATGTTTTTACAAATTGACGTGAGTTTATGACAAGGTTTGTAAATTATGTGAAAAGAGATATGCCACAATTGATTTTTGAAGTAAGTTGATTATGAGATCACGACTATACACATATTTAAACAACGGTCACAATATAAATTTTATTTTGTCGATTATAGATATATATAAACTCGGCTAAAATACACACTCCTCTTATCCTTGTTGGGTTGTGGCCCAACTTGAAATACTCATGTGGGTTGGACTAGGTTATTAACACTACCGCCCCAAGATGGGCCTAGTGGGCTGTGAACAGCCAATTCGATTCATATTGAGTGGGATGAACTGAAAATCTAACCATCAACTCACCACACTGGGCCTGGTGGGCTTACTTATACCATACACGAATACACACACAAGCCCAAATGGGACTTGTGTGTTTGCCTGGAATACAAAAGTATACGTTCGACAACAAAATAGCTTTTAACACACAACAAATTTCATGTCGAGGTCGAGTACAACTCGACATTCCAACTCAATGATCTCGAGTGTTATATGAGGAGTATTGGGTCAACACCGAGGCTTCACCATTCACGACACAATTAACTCAAGTCTGGATTCAAGACCTTGGTATTAGAATAAGTAGGACAAACAACTCAACCTTCTCTTTGGGTTTCGACCACAATACTAGACAAAAAAACACACACCTTTGGGGTTCTTGAGGAATCGAACTCAAAACAGCCCTACATGGGTT
This sequence comes from Artemisia tridentata subsp. tridentata, assembly GCA_021014915.2. NCBI lineage: Eukaryota > Viridiplantae > Streptophyta > Magnoliopsida > Asterales > Asteraceae > Artemisia > Artemisia tridentata. Next base: position 251,635,126 of record CP139508.1, read on the forward strand.
GTTCTTGAGCCAAAAGGGATTCGACCAACTATTCTCAAAACCAAATTTTGACCATTATTTAGGTTGCCAAGTGAGGGAGCTGAGAGATAATCTCGTTAGACAGGACAAGGATCAAACCAAGGCACGCACACCCTTCATAGGTGGCTGCTTTGTGATGGGTACACCAAACCAAAACTCAATACACCACACCCTTTTGGGTGTGGTTTTCCCGGACCGAAGATGACCACAGCACACCCCATTTGGGTGGCTGTTTGGTGGAATCCAAACTGAAACAAATTAAGACATAACACACCCTTTTGGGTGTGGTTCTATTTGACCAAAATAGTTACAACACACCCTTTGTGGGTGTGGTTTTTGCATGAAGCAAAACTACAAATAACAATAACAAATCCCATGCTCCAATTCGAGACCTTTTAGCCCAGGTTTCCTAAGAACTACTAACCGTAAGGAAAGTTATTCGACTTGGACATAGATTGAATAACAACAACTAACAAGAATAGATTTCAAACTAGTGAGCCAACACATAGATTTTATTAAGTTTCGTGAGCCACCAAAAACAACAACAACAAACATACCATTTTTCCCAGGTTTCAATTCGACCCAATGACAACCACAAATCTTTAATCCGTAACACGAATAAATTCAGTCATAATAACAACAATAATTTAATGAGAGTGCTTTAGGAATTGAAAAGAAACTTAAATCCTTACAATGAGCACGAATTGATAAGATGAACCAAGGATTTAGACACTGATGCAATTCGAACATCAACAACTTTCAACCCAATTAATCCAATTCGAACCCCAGCCAATCCACCTCCAACCGAATGTGATACCCTTCGAACTCTTTGAATCTTGATAAAGCTTTGAGTGAGTGAGTAGGTTTGTGTGGATCGACTAGGTTCTATTAGACTTTAAAAAGTGAAAACTTTAGAATGGCTCTCAATCTTCTTTCGAACCTGGGTTTGAGGAGTTCCCAATTAGGGCTTAACTCTCTATCCATCCTCGACATCCTCTATCTTCCATGCCGTTGACCCTTGGGGAATACATATATGAGAGCGACTAAGATCTTTGGGGAGAGGATAAAGCGTGTAATGTCATGGAGATGACACCGATGGATCGAATGGGTTTTCTGGGGATATGGAGAAGACAACCATGGTAGCAGAAGGCGTTAAAAACCTTGGGAAAGTGGGTGTGAGAGAGGCGGGTATCCAGAGAAAAGAAAAGGATAAAAAGGATTATTTAGGGTTGGTTTTATTAAATGAATGTGTAGTGTGTACCCCGTGTCCCGCTGAGCTGAGGTGAAATCAGTTTTACCCCGATTCAATAGAAACGTGGAATATAAATTTCAGAGACGTTTTTATAAAACTTACATAAAAAATAGAGTTTGTTGACTCTAAAATAAATCCTAAGATTAATTCGTTACTAATGTGGTGTCGGTACGCGTGTGGTTTCTTTTTTCAGTAAAAGTGAGATAACCTCTTGCTTTCATTAACTTATAGTCTGTAAATGTGAGAATAGGGGAAATTCACTATTACTGGTGAGATTAAATAGTTTTGGTGAGTTACTGTGTGTTACAGTGTGCGGGTTTGTTTCCCGCAATAGTTATGTAAGCACATAAATGCTGAGTTTAACAGTTTAGTCATAATAAATTTACATTTATTATTAAAATATTAGTGGGAAAATTACCGTTTATCACAACTACTTTATAACACTTCGATTCTTGACGACTTTGAGTGTTCTTGAGAGGATTTAATACACTCCTAGGATGTTACTCCTTTGTAATGTGTATGTGATACTTTGAGTGAATATGATTAAGTATGCGGAATCTACTTAACCACACATAGAAGGATGTTGGTTTGAGTAATGGAACAGTAAATGCTTGTTGTTGAACAATGAACACAGAATGTATATCACAAAACGATTTAATATTATATGAGAATAATACGAGTGATCTTCACTATAACTAGGGTTACAAACCTTGAATCTCAATTACAAAAACTATGACTATGACTGATGTGTTTTTCAACTTGTTTCACTACTTGTTGTGTGTGTCAATATCTGTGAGGATGTAATACACTTTAGAGGATGTTAGTCCTTTATAACGAGTGTATATGATACTTTGAGTTAATATGATTAAGTATGCGGAATCTACTTAACCACACTTAGAAGGATATTGATTATTGGAAATGGAACAGTAATGCTTGTTGTTGGATAATGAACAATGAATGTTAACACCAAACGATTTAATATTATTATGAATAATACGAGTGATCTTCACTATCACTAGGGTTACAAACCTTGAATCTCTATTACAAAGAAAACTATTTTCTATTGTATTATTCCAACTCAGTTAGACATTAAGCACTTTTTCTAACTAATGTTTAACTCTCTATATATGTAAAATATCTAAGCACATGCACACTTGAGTATTCGACTACTTGCTAGCTTGTGTGTGTCAGTAGATAAGATACAACATGTATCTGTGTACACAACTTGTTGACTGATCACTTATCAAAGATATTGTCTACCGTATATATTTAACTTTTATACACAAATATCTTTCTGATACTTATCCAGTGAGCAGTAGAATACGCGACACTTATCCACTCAGCAGTAGGATCTTTTACTCTAGCAGCAGTATCTTCCAGCAATAGTATCTCCAACACTAGTAGTAGAATCAAATATACTAGCAGTAGAATCAACACTTAGTGAATTTCCTTGAGCAGTACCAACCTTGTGAACATTTAATTCCCAATACTAATCTTCAAAACATTTAATTCCCAACAATCATCCCCTAAACATGTGATTTATCCCAAATCATCATGTTTCTTCTGAATTAAATGAGGATTGTGAAGATCTTTCAAACACTTCACAGTCAGACTCTTGATCTGAGCTTTCCTTTGTTCTGTAAGTTTAAGTATCTTTCTGACTAACTCAACTGCTATCATTTTGTTCTTCTGGAGAGAACTTTGCTCTTTCTTTAGCTTCAAGAAGTCAAGTCATCTCTCAGCAAGCCAAGCAAGTGATGAACAAATGTAGTGAACTGAAATTGAAACTGAAAGTACTTTAGAAAGAACTTTCTTCATTTGAATTGCTTCATCCCTTCTGAATATACATAATACTCCAGAGCTTTTTCTTCTGAAGGCTAAGCTTCCATTGTAGGAAAAGATACAACAACTGCTGCTGAGCCAGGTGGTTTTTGAAGGGGTGTATATATTATATTGAGATGCTAAAAAGTGGAGTCATGAAACTACTCCCTTCCCAATCTTTCTCCCCTGATTGATTAATTTAAACTACCTCCCCTGATTCTTAGCATGCACATCTGAACTTTTTCTTCCTTCCCTTAAGCTTAATCTTCCTCCCCTAAACATGGTTAATCTTCCTCCCCTGTTTGGAAGATTTCTCACCATCATCTGAACTTGTTCTTTTTTTCCTTAAGCTTAATCTTCCTCCCCTAAACATGGTTAATCTTCCTCCCCTGTTTGGAAGATCTCTCACCATCATCTGAACTTGTTCTTTTAAAAATTTCTTCAGTTCATCTTCCATTTAGAACAGCTTATCAGACAATGTTGTACATGTAGCCATCAATTCCTTAAGAGTTTATTTGCTGCCTTCATCACTTCCAGGTGTGTTAACTCCTGTGAGAGGTGAATCATGGGGCATTGACTCATAATCCATAATTTGATGGTTTTGTGAGCCACTTTGAAAATCCTTTTGAAGAAAATTGTGACTTAGCAGTATAAACTTGATTTTTTTATAATGAAAAATCATACTGCTTACAACCATTTTGAAGGGATTAAGTGTGTAACAGACACTTAATCAAGATTTCGGTTTAAATTAACCTCTAGTTGTGTGAGAACCAATGTTTTTAGTTATAAATAACTGCCTGTGTATAGATAAACCCATTCAAAGGGCTTTCTTGACAGGGTTTCCAGCTCGTGACAATTGTGTCCTCTAACACAAGTGTTAGATGCACATTTGTTCGCTATTCTTTCTATCAGATGTTCTCAGACTTGCTCACTATACTAATTAAAGTATAAAATGATAGAAAGTGAGTTGTATCAGTTACTATCTGACCAACTGAGCCATCAAGTCAATGTGAAACATCATAATCAGGTTTCAAGAAAGAAGTTTTAAAGAATCAATTAACTTAGGTGCAAACCTTTGTTAATGAATTCCTAAACACTGTCCATCATGAACCTATTATGTCAGCAACTTGTATTATCATTCTGCTGCTCATAAATTTCACTTGAAACTTCATTTTTGCTCAAATGTTCATACCTGAAATTGTTAGTCCAAAACAAAGAAAACAAAATGCAGAGCATTTGGCTTATAGTAGTAGAATCATATGACTAATAGTATAAACAAAATAATCCAAGTTTGTACTAGCAGTACAAACTTTTCAATAATAGTACCAATTTACAAAGCTAGCAGTACAAACTTAAGTTTTATGTACAAAAACACAGAGTTTTAAATCATTGAGGATTAAGCATCCCAATACTTGCTACCAAGTATTGAAACCTTCCAACATCAAAAGCTTTTGTTAGAAGATCTGCAAAGTTGTGATCAGAATCAATTTTAATAACTTGAATCAACTTTTCCTCATTGCAGTCTCTAATAAAGTGATGTCTAATTTCAATGCGTTTTGTTTTAGAGTGTTGCACTGGATTTTTAATAATGCAAATTGTACTACTATTATCAATATATATGACAGTGTTCATGAAATTGTACCCATAGTCAAGAAGTTGATTTTGAAGCCAAAGTACTTCACCATAGCAACTTGCAGCAACTACATATTCAGCTTCAGTTGTTGAAGTAGCCACAATTGTTTGCTTTTTACACTGCCATGAAATAAGTCTACATCCAAGGAATTGACATCCTCCAGTTGTTGACTTTCTGTCCAAGCTTGCACCTGCATAATCACTGTCTGAATATGCTACCAAGTCAAAAGGTGATTCCCTAGAATACCATAGACCCAACCGAGGTTGACCCTTGAGATATCTAAAAATCCTCTTGACTGCTGTTAAGTGAGAAACCTTAGGAGTTACTTGAAATCTTGCACAAGCACAACCAGAGAACATGATATCAGGTCTTGATGATGTGAGATACATCAAAGAACCTATCATAGATCTGTATGTGTATACATCCACATTTTCTCCATCTACATCTTTAAGAAGTGGCTTCTCAGAGTACATTGATGTGCTTGCTATCTTTGAATCAACAAATTGAAATTTCCTTAGAATCTCTGCAACATATTTATCTTGGCTGATAAAAATGCCTTCTCTTGATTGTTTAACTTGCAGACCCAAAAAGAATGTAAGTTCCCCCATGGAACACATTTGAAACTTATCATGCATAAGCTTCTCAAACTCTAAACATATCTCATTCCTTGTAGATCCAAAGTTGATATCATCCACATACACCTGAACTAGCAAAAGATCCTTCTTGAGCTTCTTGATGAATAATGTCTGATCAATCTTGCCTCTTTGAAATCCATTTTCAATTAAATAGGAATCTAGTGTTTCATACCATGCCCTTGGAGCCTGATGAAGACCATAAAGAGCCTTGTCTACCTTGTACACCTTGTCTGGATGTTCTGGATCAATAAAACCTGGAGGTTGTGAGACATATACCTCCTCTTCAATAGTACCATATAAGAAAGCACTCTTGACATCCATTTGATAAACTATGAAGCCCATAAATGAAGCATAAGCCAAAAATAATCTAATGGCTTCAATTCTTGCTACTGGAGCAAAAACCTCTTCATAGTCTATCCCTTCCTCTTGTGTGTACCCTTGGGCTACAAGTATAGCCTTGTTTCTTATCACTATGCCCCTTTCATCCCTTTTATTCCTGAAAACCCATTTAGTGCCAATTACCCTTACACCCTTGGGTAAATCTACTAGCACCCATACCTTCTTAATCTTGAATTGGAGAAGCTCCTCTTGCATAGCTTCTACCCAGCTTGAATCAGCTAAGGATTTAAGAACATTCTTGGGTTCTGTTGGGAACACGTTTTGTAATATTTCAAGTATTGATCATTTGTAATAGGTTGCTTAGGCCTTTAGGTTTGTTATTAGGCCCAGCCCGTGTAGAAGGCCCATGGGCTGTGTCGTTTTATCATTTATTATTGTTAAGTATGAATTATGTTAAGTAAGTTGGGCTAGTAGCCCGTTCTCTTGTAAAACTATAAATACCCCTCCCATCCAAGGGAGAGGTGTTGGTTGATGAATTCTAATCATTTGGTATTATTGTGTAATCATCTCCCTTCCATCTCTTTCTCTCTCTAGCTTTCTCTCACTAGATCTAGTAGGTAATTAGTAGGTAATTAGTGGTAGCTTAATTCATAAAAGTATAAAACATCAACTGGTATCATTCGCCTAGGGGTAATTTAGGTTGTTAGAAGGCTACATCTAAGAAAAAATTAAGAAATCCGAATTGTTAGTGTTCATCCGAGTTGTTACTGTTCGTCAGAGATATATTCATCGAATTTTTGTTCATCGAAGTTTACTTGATCGAACTTGTACGTTAATCAAACTACTGATTATTCACCGAGCTAGGTGGTATAGTCGAACTTCAGATTAGTCGAACTTCAGCAATCAAATTTCAATAGTCGAACTTTGGTATAGTCGAACTTCAGATTAGTCAAACTTCAGCAATCAAATTTCACTAGTCGAACTTTGGTATAGTCGAACTTCAGATTAGTCGAACTTCAGCAATCAAATTTCACTAGTCGAACTTTGGTAATCGAACTTCAGCAATCGAATTTCACTAGTCGAACTTTGGTAATCGAACTTCAGTTAGTCGAACTTCTGTAATCGAATTTCATTAGTAGAATTTTAGTAACCGAACGACTTTGATCGAACAAGTGCTTAACCGAACAAGTAATTGATTCTTATCTAATCTTCACACAACAACCGTCTTTATCCTTTAAAGATCCTTAACCGTCACAAGCTACTACACGATGTCTCAACCACCACACTTTAATTACTACTACCAGCTACAGCAATATCCTCAGCAACAACAATAACCTCAACAACAACAACAATTTCCTCAACAATATTCACAACATCATGCATATGTGCAACAACATCAATTCAATCTTCCACAACAACTATCTCCACAACAAATAATGCAACAAAATTACCTTCAGAACAATCCTTCAGTGTCCAGAGAACCTCACTGGTTTCATAAGATGTGTGAAGCTATAAGCAGTCAGCAATCTCGTCATGAGGCTGGAAATCAAGATACTCCACCCATGTTAACACCTGGAAACTACGTGTAGTGGGCAAGCAGGTTTCTACGATTCATTGAACTTTGCAAACCTCATGGACCGTATCTGAAGCATGTCATCACTGTGGGGCCCTTTCCTGAACCAGTAATTGTTTTTCAAGCAACTCCCGAAAGAGAAGAAACATCCACTCCCGTTGCTGTTGCTAGCTATACAACCGAACAAGCCTTACAACAAGAAGCAAATGAAATGGCAATGGAATTCATCCCTCAGGGAATTCCAAATCCCATCTATCGAAGTGTTGATGCTCAGAAGACTGCAAAGGACATGTGGGAACATGTGCATCTTCTGATGGAAGGAACAGAGCTCAATCAGGAAGACCTTGAATCTAAATTGTACATGGAATTCAACAATTTTATTATGGAACCAGGGGAAACAATTGAATCATACTATCACCGCTTCACCAATGTTGTTAATGACCTTGATCGTCATAACATGCAGTTTCCAAGGATTGCAATTAACTCCAAATTTCTGGGATCCCTAGGTCCTGAATGGCAGAAATATGCAAATTTTGTTAGGCAATATAAGAAGATTGGTGAGATCAAATATGGCTTGATTTATGATTTTCTCAAACAACATCAATCTGAGGTGGACAAAGAAGTGGCAGCACGAGGAGGTTTCTTAGCATCACCACAACCTAACTCGCTTGCTCTAATGGCTCAACCAAACTTCTCTCTACCTTCTCAGGAATTTGGAAACTCATCTTATCAACCAAGCTTTCAACCTCAAAATCAACTTGTCCCATATGAACCACCATCTCAACAATCTGGCAATCAATTGGTAACCTATAACAACACTGACTCCAACTTTTACACGAACAGTGAATATGATGAAGAAGAAGAAGCTTTCAGTTCCCTAAATGAAGTATTTGGGTTGATTGCTAAAGCGTTTGGAAAATTCACCAACAAATCAAACAACCACCTTCGCTCATCTTCAAACACAAGGAATCAGGCAGTGGTTAATGATGGTCGGGTAGAAATTCAGAACAGATCATCGGGAAGGTTTGGTTCAGGGAACAGAGGAGGATATGGGTCACAAAGGTTTCAAGCTGGAGATCAAAGGTTTCAGTATATGGGTAATAGGAATTATATGGGAGCAGATCAGAACAGGAATCAATTGAATGGAAAAGAATCAAAAGGCATTGCAAATACCTTGATCACATGCTATAACTGTGGAGGGAATGGTCATATGGCTAATGCATGTCCAAAGCCTCGTACTATGGGCAGTGCATATCACAAAGAAGCTCTCTTGATGGCACTTAAGGATGAGAAAGCAAGCTTGATGAATGTGAAAGAAAAAAGCTTCATGGCAAATGTAGAGTCAGATGATGATATGGAAGATCTTGAGGCAAACGCAGCTGTAATGCTCATGGCAAATATGCAGGAAGTGAATACGTCCGAGACAGGCCCGGTCTACGATACTGACGGTCTTTCTCAGGTACTTGATCCACCATTTTTACTACATAAGATTGCTTCACCTTCCGCATCTTCATTCTCAAATGAACATTCTGTTCAAAATGATTCACCATTCTCATCTTCGTTAAATTCTCAAATCAACACTGATATATCATTTGATGATGATAGAACAGTTGTTTCATTTGATGATCTAATAGAAGATGACAATCATGATCAGACTGAACAAAATGAGAATTTGACTAATCAAGATTCGGAGCTTCAGGCCTTGTTCATGACCACCCAATCACAAATGGAAAAATGCAATGAAATCAATAAAAATCTGAAAGAAAAGATTGCGTTGTTAACAAAGGATAATGAGTGCTATAAACAACAACTTTCTGGATATCTTAAACAAGATAAACGTGAAAAAGGCTTTGAAATTGCTTTCCAACAAGAGTACGTAAAAGTTCAAAATTTAGAAAACCAAGTACGTGAATTAACCGTTTCTAAGGCTGAGCTTCTCTCTCAAAAAGAAAAGGATCAATTTGAATTCAAAAAACAAATTGATGCTTTAACTTCTGAGTTGTTAAAAACTCAATCTGAGCTTTCAACATCTCAGCAGGATCTTCTTGACGAAAAGCAAGCCACTAGGAAACGTGTTGACTCATATCTTGAGGAAATTCTGGATTTGGAAACCAAACTCAAAGAATTTCAAAATGTTGTGTATAAAACGGGTAATTCTGTAACACAAATTCAAAAACTAACTGTGAAACCAAGTCCTAAAGGAGTAAGTTTTGCACTTGGAAGTAACACACCCCGTAATTCACACAAAGCACTCAAAGAAAATCCTAAGTTATACAATGCAACATTTTTGTTAGATGATTCCTTTCAACGTGTTGTTATGTATTCTATTGATGAAGAAACTGATTTTCTTGCAAACAAGATTGAGGGTCGATCAAATTCACAAAACAAGTTTTCAACAGTACATCATGATTATAATGCACGACCTCATATAAGCAAATCATTTGTGCCACCAAAAGATAAACCAGAATAAACGCTGATACGTACCTCAGAACAAATATATCATCTCTCCCAAAATGAGGCATATCTTGACAATTCTTTGACAGAGAATGATGTTGATCCACAAATGCCTCCAGCATTTAAAATTGTCAAACATTTTGAGACATTTATGGAAGACATCAAATTTTTAGAAAATGAAATTGAGTCTAATTCTAAAATCACTGTCTCTTCTTTTTTCTCTCCTGTGGAAAAAGAAAAGATATAAATTCTTCAAAAGAAAATTTTACCTCATGTCAAACACTTGAAGAAATGTGCATCAAAATGGGAGGAAGATCTAGTTGACGAGGTTCTATCAATGAAGAACATTTTCAAAGCTAAAGACTCCAAAATTCAAAAACAAAAAGTTCAAAAGAAGAATTTGGAAAAAGAAAATGATCGACTCTTGCAAAATGTTCTTAGTTGTGATGTTGTTTCTGTGTTAATGAATGCACTTTATGAATCTGGTAATGAGTGTCTTATGAAAAATCATGTTGTTGATACAAAGATTTTGCAAATCGAGATTAAGAATCTAGTGAAAGAGAATGATGATCTTCGACAAATCAACAATGATGTGGAAAACAAAGTTTTTAATCTTCAAAAAAGGCTTGATTGGTGTCAAACTCAAAGTGCTGAATTTGAACTAAAATTTCAACATCTCATAGGGTCTTTATCATTTCAAAACAGTCATGTTCCTGAAAAGTATAAGGAAACAAAGGCTTTCCTAAAACTTAAACTGTTTCAAAATGAAAAGGAACTCGATGAAATTCTTCAAAACAGGAATGACACAGTTCGTCTTAATAGAAAAATAGATTCACAAAATCAAGAATTCCAACACATCATTGTTGATCTGAAGAAGAAAATCAAAGTTTTAGAAACAGGCAAAACCAAAGTTCATAAGATTGTACCACGGATGCAAAAAGTAGACAGCGCACCTAAGAATGCATCATCAAAGACAACCACTAATGCTCTTACTTCATCTTCCACAGGATTAGTTGACACATCTAAGGGTAGAAGATCAAAGACCACAAAGAGACCAAAGAAGACTAGTCTCTGGCTACCTAAGAGTGGACCATCTAAGAATGAAGAAGTAGAAGTTAATGCATCTAGTGAGAATAAGACGCATGTTATGTCTAAAATAGAATCTAACTTGGTTAAGTGTAATTCTACTAAAGATGTAATGAATGCTGAATCTTTAACAGTTATGAATGATGTTAATGCTTCTTGTGTGTTTTGTCATACTCATATCTTATCTGGTAATCATCAAAACTGTGTTGCTAAAACTTTGCTGAAGAGAAAAGCAAAACGAACTAGTGGCCTCCCTAAGTCTAACACAGTTGCCAAATCAATTTTAGGGAATCCACCACTAGCAGTTTCAAAACAGACCATAGTTGCACCTATCGCAAATCCCAAAAAGAACAAATCACCTAGCACATTCCTTAGGAAGAAAGCAGAAACAAGTAGGAAATGGCAACGTTGGCTAGAGAACACAGCATATTTTAAATGGGTACCTAAAATACTTAACTAATGTGCTTCTAACCCAACGGGTCCAACCGTTACTCCATCTGTTTCTACTAATTGTGATGCAGGTGGTTCAAATCGTTCTATGGATTGTTGATAGCGGCTGTTCCCGACACATGACCGGCAATCTCAAGCTTCTCAAAAACTTTGTTGCAAAGTTTATAGGAACGGTCAGGTTCGGGAATGACCATTTTGCCGCAATCATGGGTTATGGCGACTATGTAAATGGGAACATCGAAATAAGTCGTGTGTACTATGTTGAAGGTCTGGGTCACAATTTATTCTCGGTAGGTCAGTTCTGTGATGGAGACTTAGAAGTAGCATTTAGGGAGAAAACCTGCTTTATTCGTGATCTTCAAGGAAATGATCTGATGAAAGGAAAACGGGGAACTAGTCTCTATACCATCTCCTTTGAAGGAATGACAGCTTCGTCTCCTATATGTTTACTCTCCAAGGCTCATCCCACGAAAGCATGGTTATGGCATAAACGCTTGTCTCATCTCAATTTCAAAACCATGACCGATCTGGCAAAGAAAAAATTGGTAGATGGTTTACCAAAATTCCGATATGCCAAGGATCATCTGTGTTCTGCATGTGAACAGGGAAAAAGTCACCGAGCTCATTTTCCACCAAAAACAGAACATAGCACAGACCATGTCCTACAACTGCTTCATATGGATTTGTGTGGTCCAATGCGAGTTCAGTCTGTAAATGGGAAAAGATATATTCTGGTAATAGTGGATGACTACTCAAGATGGACATGGGTTTACTTTCTCCGCACAAAAGATCAAGTTCCGTCTATAGTTACCACGTTTCTCACTAAGATTCAAGTGCAAGTCCGCAACACCGTCAGAATCATTCGTACCGACAACGGCACTGAATTCAAAAACCTAATTCTTCGGGAATTTACAGAGAAACATGGGATTGTTCACCAATATTCTATAGCTCGCACTCCTGAACAAAATGGCGTAGTTGAACGATGAAACCGTACACTCGTGGAAGCAGCTAGAACTATGTTGATCAATGCCCAATTGCCAGATTATCTTTGGGCTAAAGCTGTTAACACTGCTTGCTACACTCAGAACCGCGGCATGATCACCAAAAGACATAACAAAACTCCATATGAGCTCATACAAGGCAGAAAACCCAATATCAACTATTTCCATGTCTTTGGAGCTTTATGTTACCCAAAGAATGATAAAGATGATCTTGGTAAATTGAAGGCAAAAGCAGATATAGGGATATTTGTTGGTTATTGTGAGAACTCCAAGGGATACAGAATTTGGAATCGTCGGACCGGAGACATTCAAGAGACGATACACGTTAATTTCGATGAACTCACAGAAATGGCTTCTGAGCAAGACCGCTTGGAACCCGCAAACAACCGTTTGAACTTCCCAGAATCTTCAGCTGAACCATTACCTTTCAAAAGGAAAGATCTGGAAGATCTGTTTGCTCCTCTGTTTGATGATAGTTTGGTTAACAGTGCGTCAGAGGCTTCCACAAGTTCCGCTGCTCAACAACTCTCAAATCAAGCACCTGATCCATCAGTATCTACCTCTACAGTAGTTGCTGACGATGCACCACAATCCGAACCATCATCATCCATAGATAAAACACCTCAACCAGCAGTTGAAGATTCTTCTCCTATTTCTAACCAAGTTCCAACACCATCAGACTTTGACGGAAATGCATTTTTCAATCCATTTGCTCCACCCCCAACTATTCCCGAACCAGGAGACTCTTCCTCGAGCAACATGGAACCGTCAAATCTGAATAACAACATTCAACACTACCCATCTACTCATAAATGGACAAGGGATCATCCGTTAGTTAATGTGATTGGCAATCCAAATAAACCAGTTATGACATGACAGAAACTCCACACAGATGGTGAAACTTGCATTTACGCTCTCACCATTTGTCAAGCTGAACCGAAAAATATCAAAGAGGCCATGACTTATGATAATTGGATTGAATCAATGCAAGAGGAGTTGGATCAATTCAAAAGACTGGAAGTCTGGGAGCTCGTTGAAAAACCTGATGGAGTTTATGTTGTGGGCTTAAAATGGATTTGGAAAAATAAGCTGGATGCAGAAGGCACGGTTATTCGTAACAAGTCTCGGTTGGTTGCTAAAGGGTTTTGTCAAGAGGAAGGAATTGACTTCGAGGAATCTTTTGCACCAGTGGCTAGGCTTGAGGCAGTTAGAATGTTCCTGGCATACGCGGCTCATAAGAACATCACAGTTTACCAAATGGACGTGAAGACAACATTCCTGAACGGACAACTTCGTGAAGAGGTGTATGTATCACAACCTGACGGCTTCGTGGATCCAGAACATCCTAACCACGTATACAAGCTTAAGAAAGCTCTCTACGGCCTTAAACAAGCCCCGAGGGCCTAGTACGACAAACTTTCAGCATTCCTTATTGCTAACCATTTCACTAAAGGCTCTGTAGACCCGACTTTGTTTATACAAAAACACGGGGAGGACATTCTCATTGTATAAATTTATGTGGATGACATCATTTTTGGGTCTACCCATAAAAAGTACTCAAATGCTTTTGCAAAACTTATGAAACAAAACTTTGAGATGTCTATGATCGGTGAATTAAACTTTTTTCTAGGATTACAAGTTCACCAATCACCTCGTGGTATATTCTTGAGTCAGTCTAAATATGCACAAGAGATATTAAAAAAGCATGGCATGACATCTAGTGACACCTATAACACCCCTATGTCCTCCTCATCCCCGAAGCTAGATGCTGACATTCATGGGAAACCCACTGATCCTACAAACTATCGTAGCATAATTGGGTCTCTCATGTATCTCACCGCTAGCAGACCGGATGTTGTATTTGCCACATACCTATGTTCACGCTATCAATCTAACCTAACAGAAAGACATTTATCTGCTGTTAAAAGAATCCTTCGATACATCAAGGGAACCATAAATTTGGGGATCTGGTATCCAAAGGATTCTGGTTTTGCACTAACTGCTTTTTCAGATGCAGATCATGCGGGATGTATTGATACAAGAAAGAGCACATCCGGTGGTGTTCAATTCCTAGGTGATAAGCTGGTGTCCTGGCAGTCAAAGAAGCAAGATTGTACGTCTCTATCATCCACGGAATCAGAATATGTAGCCATGTCTGCCTGTTGTGCTCAAATCATTTGGATGCGATCACAATTGATGGATTATGGTTTCATATTCAACAAAATCCCGATGTACTGTGACTCCAAAAGTGCTATCGCTATCTCGTGCAACACAGTGCAACATTCCAAGTCCAAACACATCGCTCTCAGATATCACTTCATCAAGGAACATGTGGAGCAGGGTACCGTTGAGTTGTATTTCGTGGGAACGGAACACCAATTGGCGGATCTTTTCACGAAGGCTTTACCTCATGATCGTTTTGTGAAACTGGTTCACCAAATTGGAATGAGATGCCTGACTCCTCAAGAATTAGCGAACTTTCTCAAGATCATCTAATCGAGTCATGCTCTCTCACTATCTTGTATATAGATTAAAAAAAAAAAAAAAAAAAAAAAAAAAAAAAAAAAAAAAAAAAAACCCAAATGTGCAAACGATTGATCTCAATCAAAATATGTTTTTTTGCCCATTGTTTCAAAGTTTTAAATTTTTTTTCCACAATCTAACATATTTTGAGGGGGAGAAACTTTTGCACATTTGATCATAAAAATTCTTCGTCATCCTTCTAAATCATTTTTCATCAGCTTGCGTTAACCATAATATTAAACATATCTTAACTTTGGACTTAATAGAAAAAGAAAAACAAAGTTAAAAGGTTAAATATGTAAAATAGAAAAGAATGAGGACAATAACAGTCAATTCGGTTAAATCAATTCTATAAATACACAACACATTGACTTAGGTCAAAACCTTTATCAAACTCTCAAACACACAGTGCAATCTCACAATAAAAACGCGCGCTTCATCTCATCTTTCATACTTCTAAAAAATTCGACTACTTTGCTCTAAATTGTAAGTCTTTCATTTGATTTCAGAGATAATTCCGTGTTAGATTTATATTAGGCGCTTTAGTCTGATTTAGGGTTTATGATTGAAAGTGTTTGTGCTTATTGAATCTGTTTGTGAAATAGATGAGTTGTGTTGAGCATAAAGATAAATAATCGAATTTTTGAGATAATCGAACTTGCTATATGTGATAATGATCGAACTATAATCGAACTACTGGTGTAATCAAAGTTTAGGACTGATCTCCGAGTTAGGAGTATTATGTCTGGTTTGATCGAATTTTATTTGATCAAATTTTATTTGATCGAATTTTGTTTAAATAAACTAAGTTTGATCGAATTTTATTTGATCGAATTTTCGTTTGATCGAATTTTATTTGATCGAATTTTGTTTAAATAAACTTAGTTTGATCGAATTTTATTTGATCGAATTTTTATTTGATCGAATTTTATTTGATCGAATTTTGTTTAAATAAACTTAGTTTGATCGAATTTTTATTTGATCGAATTTTCGTTTGATCGAATTTTTTTATTTGATCGAATTTTGTTTAAATAAACTTAGTTTGATCGAGTTTTATTTGATCGAATTTTTATTTGATCGAATTTTCGTTTGATCGAATTTTTATTTGATCGAATTTTGTTTAAATAAACTTAGTTTGATCGAATTTTATTTGATCGAATTTTTATTTGATCGAATTTTATTTGATCGAATTTTGTTTAAATAAACTTAGTTTGATCGAATTTTTATTTGATCGAATTTTCGTTTGATCGAATTTTTATTTGATCGAATTTAGTCTAAATAAACTTAGTTTGATCTAATTTTATTTGATCGAATTTTATTTGATCGAATTTTGCTTGATCGAATTTTATTTGATCGAATTTTGTTTAACTGAACATTGATTGATCGAATTTCAGTTGATCAAATTTTGTTTAACTAAACATTGATTGATCGAATTTCAGTTGATCGATTTTTTTGTTTAACTGAACATTGATTGATCAAATTTCAGTTGATCAAATTTTGTTTAACTAAACATTGATTGATCGAATTTCAGTTGATCGAATTTTGTTTAACCGAACATTGATTGATCGAATTTCATTTGATCAAATTTTGTTTGTTTACTAAACTTTGTTTGTTAACTGAACTCTGTTTGCTTAAACATAACCGATGGAACTTTTAATTGATCAAACAATTTGTTTTTCTTCAAAGTTCAGAACTGAGTGTGCATAATGGATGATTGACTAAGTACCTTTAGCTGTTGTGATGAAAAGTATTCATATGTTAGTTTACTGAATGAGTTGGTTTCCATCTGTACTGTTCATCATGTTCCTTATGCTTTGCTGATCAGAATTTATATGTGCATCAAGATGTTCTTTGCTTAAGTGGTGATGCTAGATTATATGATTAGTGATGAAAAGTGTTCTATGGCTTAATTGTCTGAACTTATGCCTATATGATGATAAGCAGTCTAACATACAAAGGGCATATCTAACATACTCACTAACACTCATAACATATGCTCTTGCGTATTGTTGTATGTTTGTGTTATGCAGTCAAAACATGTCACGAGCATTATCTCAAGCATCACACACATCCAAGAAGGTCACTCAAGCTACAGAAAAACCCAAGATCGTACGTTGCAATTCAAGAGTTGATTTCGATATACTCAAGTGTCATCCATCATGTCAAATAATCGCAGAAATCCTTGCTAGACACTTCATTCGTCCTGCTTTAACCAAGACAGCAAGTGTTCCAATGGATTATCTTAATCAGTTCTGGGAATCAATGTCAGTCAACAAAGACCAAACAACAATCACTGTCACTCTGGATAGTCTTGAAATCTCATACACAGTTGAAACTCTGAGGGCCGTTCTTGAGCTACCCAAAGAAAACTCAGGGAACTTTGAGAAGTTTCAAAATAACCCAACATTTCCAGAGATGGCTAGAACTCTAGAAATGCTGGGGTATGATGAATCAACTGAAAGAATGTCTTCAATCTATAAAGTTGAAAGAAAGTTTTTTCCACAACCTTGGTTAACAATGTTCGCCATCATTAATCAATGCATTACTGGAAAAACCACCGGCGTAGATCACCCAAGACTTGAAAACCTGCAGTATTTCTGTGGTATTGTCAACACGAAACATCTCAACTTTGCACAGTACATCTGGAAGGACATGATCTTTCAATGCAAGAAATTCCAAGAGAGCACTAAAGATTCATATATCCCTTTTCCTCGCTTCACCAAACTCCTCATTGCTCGTGTTATGAAAAAACACCCAGTGCTACAACGTCCAAATTCTGAGCAGATGCATGCCGAACAACATGATCATGTCCTCACTCGCCTCAACATCCAGATGACTGATACAGACAAACAAGGTGCTCCAATCCCTGATTATTTCCTGAGTGATGACATTAGGAACACAGTAGCTTATCTTACATATGATAAAGCATTTAAAGCTCAGAAAGTGGGGTTTGTTCAGAAAAAGGATGCATTACCCACAGGATCAAAGACTAAAGGGAAGAGCCATTCACTTCCAGATCGAGCCACTACTTGCCGATCCAAGAAAGCTGAAACTGCTAAAAAAGGAAAACAAGTCACCAAAGCTTCATCAGCATGGCAACTTCATGATGAATCAAGTGATGAAGGAAATGAAGATAATGTTGGGATCAAGAAAGTCAAAGCACAGAAGGGGCTTGAAAAGCTGAAATCTATTATGGGTCCAACTGATGAGAAACTAAAACAAGGCAAGGGCAAGTATATCAAAGCAACAGATGTTAGTTTTTCACCGATTCAACCGAATGAAAGCTCAGAAGAAGAGGGTGACAAATCAGATCAACACACTCATACCCCATCGGGTTCTGAAGCTGAAGAATCTGATGATGACAGACAAAGTGAGGATGATGAAGAAAATGATGAAGAAAGTGAAAAGGATAAGAAAGATAGTAGTGTCAACAACGATGAAAGTGATGATAAATATGAATCTGAAGATGACCAAGATAATCCAGATGTTCAACCACACACAACCATTCTTCAATCACTACCTACATCTTCAGTGGCTCAATCATCAACTGTCATAAGTCAGCTTGAAAATAAACTGAATCAAGTGTTGAGTAATCAAGAAGCCCGTGAAAAGGAATATCAAGAAACTAAACAGAAACTGTTTAGTCTTCAGGAGCAGGTGGATAAACATATACTGAAGTGTGATAATGTTGATTTGAAAAAGGAAGTCGCTGAACTGGTTCCAACTGAGGTCTTCAAGACTCTTCAAGATGCATTTCCTGACATGCTCACTAACTATGCCAAGAAGAATCTGGAAGAGGTTGTAGCAAAGTTGATGCAGACAATACCAATCACTATCAGAACGTTACCTCCACAACCCTCTGGATCAAATCTCAGAGAACAACTTCTTGAAGAAATTCGAGAAAACCCTGCAGAAGATGAACTCAGGCAAGCATTACTTAACTCAATAAAACGAGCTAAAAAACAAGATGAACCATGCAAATCAACCAAGACATTGAAGCGACGTCAGGATGACCCAGAGGATCAAGGAAAGAAAAGACGGAGACCCTCATCTTCAAGCCGTGGTCCCACAGCACAATCATCTGGAAAAGGAAAACAATCAAGTGGACCAGTCTTCAGTCCCATTAGAAGTGGTCAATTTGAGGACGTAGAATTTCACGAGAACATCAGTGCAGATGATGAAATACCCTATGTACCTACAAGTGTTCAAGAAGCTGTGGTTCCTTCTGGTCAAGTTAATGATATACCACTACCAGAATGGGTCAATCCAGGAGCCTCAAAGTACGACTGGTTTGAAGATATGGTTGATTCATACCCTGATGAAGTTGACAGCACACCCGTAGAAGGATCAATTGTAGATTTTACCAAAAGACTGAAAAAGGCAATCAAGGTTCAGAAGTTGGGGTTGTCAGATATCATTCGAGTTCGCAGCTCAGGCTTCACTGAATTCAAGACGGTAACTACTACTGAGATAGAGTTTGAGTACAATCTTGAACAAGTTGCACGAGCTCTTGGAGATAATATTGCTGATGAACAAACCCATAAATCAAAAGAACCATTGCACTACAAGGACTACACCAAACCATTACCCCGCATTGGTCACCCAAAGAATCCTAAGTTACCAAAAGAATAATTCTTCAATCGAGACCTAGGCTATCTCATGAGTGGCAGCACGGATCCTATACGATATGCAACATCACTTTCCAAGTATCCAGCAGCTTCATACTCCATAGAAGATTTGGAAGAAAAGGTCGACGATTTATGGAACCATGACATTTATGTCTACAATGACGATGCTATTTTTGGGATTCATCATTGGCGACATATGAGGAGATTGTCCTACAAATACTTGGTCACCACCAGAGTTTCAAGAAACATAGATAGGAAGAACCCTAACAGAATTCTATCCATAACCAGTGCTGAAACCGAACCGCTGTACGGGTATAACTTTCTAACCAAGATCACCGTGAGAAGATCAGATGACAAAGAGTACTCGTTCTGTGAAGCTGACTACCCATACTTGTCCCGCAATGATATAGAAGACATGTACCTACTGAAGATTCAAGGGAAACTTGAACATCTTCCTGGCCGTCTTCAGTATGACATCATCAACTCCATTCTCATATTCATCCGTAGCATTGTCATAAGGCATCGAGTTGAGGACATCCAACTTGGGGTAGAAAGCTACCAAAAACGAGTTAATCTCATCAAGCCAGATCTTGACAGGCCGGGTGTTCATGGTCAGCCTCCTTATACGTTCATGGATAGACCGTTTGGAGTGGTTTACAAACGGAACAACTGCAGCCCACACTTCATGGGATTTGAAGAACTGAGAAAATTTGGGGATAAGACATTGGAAATGGTCAAGAAAGAACTTGAGTCAATCTTGGATAATTACTACAAGGGTTCAAAAACGGGAATAATGCAAGAGGTCAAATGGAGCAGAAATGATGCCAAGCAAGCAGTCAAGTTCATCAAAAGAATCAACGACAAGCTTCAGTTTCGGACTCAAATGCGAAGATTGGAGAGTTATGTGGGAGGACGAGCAAGACTTCCAAACATTCTCACCTTCCGACATCCTGCCTAAGTTGATTGGTACAATTTGTTTCATTTGATCATCATCATTTCATTTCATTTTTCATCATTCACTTTAATATATCACTACGGCTTGTGCACACATAACAGTGTACAACCCGCTCTTGTAAAGAAAGTGGAAAGCTTCTTACTTATGAGCAGAATTAAAACCAGAAAATTTTTCAAAGTTTTAAACAATTCTGCTCATAAGGACAAGTACTCCCTTGTTAAGGGGGAGTATTTGAAAAATCTTTGTTCAAAACTACCAACGTTCTTGACATTCTTCCTCAAACACCTCAACCCGGCAAGGGTAAAGATGTCACGTTAATGGTTTCATATCAGATTAAACAAAGCATACTTCAATAGTAATACAATAAAATATCAAAGGTTACAAATGAGATACTAACATTATAAGGTTAAGAATGAAACAAAACTAAATACTAAGTCTGCAAATGCAATCCTTCTAATGACTTCTACTTCAGAATAACTATCAAGGTCTTCTAAGTCCAAAAGTCTCTTCACTCATACCCAAACCCTTCGTCCTGCTTATAACCTGCCGCACATGAAAAGAAAACGTGCGGCTGAGCTTAAAAAGCCCAGTGAACAGATATAACGATAAAAAGCAGTAACGGTAAAGTAGTGAAGTAAATGAACGAGTACCAGGTATCACGATAGTCAAGAACAGGAACATGAAGACTATACAGATATAACAGGAATAGCACTAGTTACAGAAGATAGGTGAAAAGGAAACCGTAACCCACACAAACCCAAGTCAAATCATGTCAAGTTCAGTATTAAGTCATGAATCATACGATAGGGTAGTAGTAACAGTAATGGAAAGTAAAGGTTATACAGATATAACATGATTAAAACTAGTTGCAGAAATAGTATAAAATGTAATCCGTAATTCTACCATATACCAGGTCAGATCCAGTCAAGTCAAGTGTTAAGTCATATATCAGGTTACAGGGTGACAGTAATAATAATGGTGAGTAAAGTTATAAGGTCACAAGGTGCAGGGTAACAGAAATCCTCTACGAGCCCAGAAACAGTAACAGTAACAGTATCAGTATAATCATGTAGAGGGGAGACCTCTCAGTAGTCAGTAATTATGAGGGGAGTCCTCAATCAGTAAATGGAGTGATCAGCTCCCAGTATGTGAAAGACGTGTATCGCACACACCATCAGTCACCAGTAATACAGAAATCAGTAATCAGTAACAGTAACAGTTCTAGGATGCATCCATGCGCCCCCGGTGGCCAGAAACTCCTCAACACACCAGATAAAATAAAGTCAGGGACGGAACAGGTCATCACTCTCCTGCCCTAGAGTCATGCCATCGGTGCATCAATGACATGGACATGAAACCCTCATGCCTAGTTATGGCTCGTAGTATCAAACTGTGGGTCAGGGTCAGGTATCATGTATCATGTGTCAGGTGTCATGCCTCAGAAATCAGTATCATGTATCAAGTATCATGTATCGGAGATCAGTAACGTGTATCAGATATCATGTATCAGGAATCAGTATCATGTATCAGAAATCAGTATCATGTATCAGAATCAGTATCGTGTATCAGGTGTCGGATTCAAGTATCAGGTGTCAAGTATTCAGGTGTCAGGTTCAAGTATTAAGTGTTAGGTTCAAGTATTTAAAGGTCAGGTAGTCCAGGTCATGTTTTATATAAGAGTTCAAGACAAGGTTCAGAACAAAGGATCAGAACAAGAGTTCAAATAAAGGTTCAAGTCGAATGGTTCATATCAAGTGAATCAGGGTTCAAGTTAAGTTTATAGCAAGGTATCAAGTATTTAAGTTAGTTGCATAAGACAATTTCCATTTCAAAATATCAGAAGTTCATATCAGAGGTTCATATCAGAAAGGTCATACCAGTAGGTCAATATCAGAAATGTTCAATATCAGACAGGTTTAATATCAAAAGATCATATACCAGAAAAATCATACATCAGAAAGATCATATATCAGAAAGATCATGTATCAGAAAGATCATGCCAAAAGCTCATAATATCATGAAAGAAGCAAGCAAGGTTCACAGAACAAGGAAACATAGCAATAAATCAGGAATCAGAAAGTAGGTTCAATATCAAAAGGTCCAATGTCAGAAGGGTCAAGTATCAGGGAGTCCGAAATCAGAAGGTTCATATCAATTTGTTTCAAGGTTCATAACAAGGTTCAATTTAAAGGTTTATATTAAAAGTTCCTATCATAGTTCAAAAAGTAATCTCTTACAATAGCTTTCATGAAAGTAAACCTTAAAACAGTCTTCATAAAGTAGGTCCTTTAAAGAAAGTTTTCAAAACATTTTCACATGTAATTAAGAAGAGTTTTTACATTTAGTTATAAAATCCTATGAACCTTCAAAATATTCCAGGGTCATAAATATTCACATTACAGGGTGATGGACAGGTCATATCATGTATCAAAAGAAATAAAGCAAGGTTCATGAATTATGGAAAACATAACAAAGGCATAGATTCAAATAGGAAAGCCCCATATAAAAGGCTCAGATCATAACCAACTGATATGCAT
Source organism: Artemisia tridentata subsp. tridentata (assembly GCA_021014915.2). Classification (NCBI taxonomy): domain Eukaryota; kingdom Viridiplantae; phylum Streptophyta; class Magnoliopsida; order Asterales; family Asteraceae; genus Artemisia; species Artemisia tridentata. Next base: position 251,658,031 of record CP139508.1, read on the forward strand.
AATGAAGAACCAATCAGAGTATGAGACGACATAACAACGGCTCAGAGAAATACTAAGATGAATCATAGATACTGAATGAAATAAGCAAGAGGACACCCTTACTGAAAAAGGGCAGAATATTTGTACCTTAGCGAGTGAATGGAAGCAAACAAATGGATGGACACAAGGACACACTGTCCCACCTCTTCAACGAATCTACATAGATGATGATTCATAATATGCTTATTAGCTCATTTAATTTCATAACGGATTTTAAATACTTGTTACTAATCACATTCTTATAGTTAGGGTTTATTAAGTAATTATAAATAGTTTTGGGATTATAGTGAAACTATCGTATGATTAGGGTATGAAACATAAATATCATAAAGTTACATGTTTTAACAAGTTAAACCCTTTTAGTTTGAATAATGATAAGTTCCACCCTTAAGTTACACAATTAATCCTTATTTAGCCCTAATTAACTTCTTATCAGCTTTTCACCCTAAACAGACCACACTTGATCGAATTTATGAACCATATTAGAACTCAGAGATAAAATCCACAAAAATTCCCAGAGCTACCTTAATGTCTTGACAACCCACACTAATTTTCCCAGAATTTATTAATTAGTTTAACCCCACATGAAAAATACCACAACTCGGAATACTCAGAAAACATGTCTGCTGTAACACTCAGAAAGTAACCACTTCATTTACCCACCAATACCTCCAGGAAAAATCTACAAAAATTCATGACACTACTAAACATATTGAAGTCACATACTGGAGAATTTCATGACCTAACTCCTCATGGTTTGAAAATGAAAAATCGTCAAAACGGACTGATTTCCAGACATCCGAATTCAGGTTTGACACACGAATTTCTAAAAATCAAAAAGTTGCCTTCCCGACCTCTAAAAATTACAAGGCTTATATTTCCAGAAAGCTATTTTCTTAAACTCAGTTTTAGACTCAAGAAACACCCAAAAATACGTGACCAACATCAAGATATGCTCAGTTCAATTCGACATAAAATTCCATCAGCAAACTGGGTTCATGATTTATGTGATCCATTTTATGTTTTTCATTCCCGTGACTCATATATTGATACAAGGTGATTATGAAAGAATTAGAACAGCCCTAGGTCAAATCTAATGTGGTCTTAACATGTTCATACAATCATCAAAACAATACACCATGACCTTGGTCGATCCATATTAGGTTTCAAACTCATTATCTCATATAAACATGTATGATTTTATGCCACTTTTTCTATCATCTTATGTGTTTAATTAATTCGACAAGAACATCAAATAGAAGCAAGAATCAAACAAGAATAGTATTGAATTGAACAAGGATGATATAATTACCCTCGTAGCGTGATCAAGAGAGGAAAACAAAGATCGAACACCACAACCAAAATCTAGCCGAAAACCCTAGATCTATACTCCCTTCGAATGGCTTCTTTAAACCCACGATCAAGAACACCTTGAACCAGGAATAACACACCTAGAAGTCACAACAAAAACCTTCTATTGGCTGCTGTGTTTGATCGACAGGAAGAGAGGAAAGGAGGAGCAGTAAGTCGACATATTGGAGAGGGTTTTTAGGGTTTTCTAAAAAATTTCGGTATATATAAATTATATGGAACCGACTTTTTGTTGAGGGGGTATGGGCCAATATTTGTTTGGTAACTTGAAATTTTGTGGGCTTGATTTTGGGGCCTAATAAGTGATAGTATATTTCAATTAAACGTGCATGAAATTTTCGGTTATGACCTCTCATTTAGGCGTGTGATTTATATTAGTTGAATGTGTGTAATTGTTTTATTCATTTAAATTATTAGGTAACTTAGGATTTAATTACTTTCGATTTGGTTCAAATAATATTCATATGTTCTATTTTATAATTTCTTTAAATTTAGAGGGGTATTTTAGTCATTTCGGATTATGAAAATTTAGGGTTTTACACTTCCACAAACACCTCAAAAAGAGCATATTTTAATCAACAGTTTTTTCAAAAACAACATTATTATGCTATTTTTGAGGGGGAGAATGAAAAAGTGATTAAAATATGGTATCTCATTGCTGGAGTCTCATGAGTGTAAGACTCAAGAATTGACCCTCGAATTGACGATAATAACAGTCAGTAGTCGAAAAGGTATATCCGGGATGGGTAATAATTTCAAGCCAGTTCATCTGGTGATGTAAGCGTGTCTCGCGAAGGATATATCTGAGTAGAATGTACCAATTTCGAGCGACAATCTTTGAATATGACCGGGACGGGTAATAATTTCAAGCCAGTCCAACTGGTGATGTAAGCGTGTCTCGCAAAGGTCATGTTCATTGAAAGTCAATCAATTCAAAAAAAAGTGCCAACTCTTCCCGACATGTGCAAATTTCAAAGTGATTTACACATGAGCACATGTTAAGGGGGAGTTCTTCTGAAAATAACAAAACTCTCAAAGTGTTAACTAAATGTGTTTTACAATCATAAACACTTTGAGAGATTTTCAAAAGGTTTGGTATATGGCATCATTAGGATAGTCATGGAGTTATAAGGTGACTAAGGTTAGGGAAAACCGTCCTATGATCCGCCAGAGCCGGAGGGATCTACCCAAGGATAGCACCAATAGTTTAGAACTAGAAAGTCCTAGGTATGATTAAAAAAGGAGAAAATGAATGAACGGAGAAAGAAGGGGTTGAAGAATTAAAAAGAAAAGCAAAGAAAAGGGTGAAAAGAAATAGCCCTCCATTTGTTCAACCTTAGGGCAGACACCGGGTTCAATACATAAACTACTGGTTGATCAAGAATCACCGGTATTGAAGATCAAAGTCGTCATGGACCCAGTGACGCACTGCACTAAACCTTCTTAGCTACTCAAATGTCTCTCAAAAGACATTTGTTTCATTCACACGGAGAACCCTTCATAATCTATCGACCTCTCATTCCGAGAGTGTTGATATTGAAAAGGAGGCAATCTGCTCCACGCCTCCGACGACCAAACAAATTTGCACTAAATGAGTCTAGAGCCATGAGATTCATAAAAAGATCTCTTAGGTACACTTAGTATTACTCTGCTGTTCTACATCATGGGCAGCAGATGTAAAATTAAGAAAGTGTCCTTCGCAGATCTTAGCAATCTGCCGAGAACATTCATGAGAAAAGTCATAATTGTGATTATCAATGATTGAATGGAAATCCTGCCAGAACAACATCAAACAACTCTGACAGCAGGTCACTTCGGTAACTCCTTGTGGGTTACGCTTAGTGTTTTGTCCCAAACGGTCGACAGTCATGGGGTGATCTCCAGCGACTCACTGAATCGTGGGTGAACTTTGGTGTGTCCGTGTTATCCCTTTCGGGAGAATCCGGTTCAGAACGGTCTAGGTTAGGATTTGAGAAAGTCTTCACACTATGCTGTTGATGATCTCAAGTCTGAGCCTGTAAGTACCGGTTGTTTTATGCTGTTGCTGCTGCGGAGCTTGGAGACCTGGAGTTCAACCATCACCAAGACTCCATCATGTTCATGTCCTGAAGATTAGTTCTCACCAAGACTCAGAATCATCAAAAGTTCAGAATATGTTTAAGAAAAGTCTAAGTTCGAGCACTACAACCTTTCATATGTTAAAGATTGAAGAAGTGAGAACAAGTTGAAGAACGTAATTCACAAGTCTTATGAACATGATGGAAAGGACACGAAGACACCAGTATCAAAAGATCGTTGGAACACGGCAGACCACCACCATATCACATCACATCATTTTCAAGAACAAAAGAACAAAGATTATGAAGACGTCAAAGCCAAAGAAGCAACGACGACGTCATGCAACCTTGATGACCAATACTTAGGGGGAGATTGTTGGGAACACATTTTGTAATATTTCAAGTATTGATCATTTGTAATAGGTTGCTTAGGCCTTTAGGTTTGTTATTAGGCCCAGCCCATGTAGAAGGCCCATGGGCTGTGTCGTTTTATCATTTATTATTGTTAAATATGAATTATGTTAAGTAAGTTGGGCTAGTAGCCCATTCTCTTGTAAAACTATAAATACCCCTCCCATCCAAGGGAGAGGTGTTGGTTGATGAATTCTAATCATTTGGAATTATTGTGTAATCATCTCCCTTCCATCTTTTTCTCTCTCTAGCTTTCTCTCTCTAGATCTAGTAGGTAATTAGTAGGTAATTAGTGGTAGCTTAATTAATAAAAGTATAAAACATCAGGTTCTGCTTGTGAGAGAAAACATACAAATAAGCAAGAGTTTGCATACTCAAGCTGCTTTGATGCGTAAAGAGCATCAAGAAGCCCTTCGTTGGTCTGAAGACATAAGTTGCTTCCTTGTCTTCACCCCTAATTGTACATCTCCAATCACATTGTCCAGGGAGTGGACTTTGTAAATCCTTGTGAGTGGTGTAGAAGGAACTTGATAGTGAGCTGGGAGATTATTGAAATCCACCTCATCATTTGAGAAATCTATTTCAGTTGAGTCTGATGGGCCAGCAGTAGAAACATTTGGCCTAGCAGTAGAAACATTTAGCCTAGTAGTATCTTGCTCTGTCTCAGCAGTAGAAACATCATTTGTACTGCTAACTTGATTTTCTTATTCCTCAGTTCCATCTTCCTTGTTTTCATCTTCAATCCCTTCTTTAGCTTCATCAAAAGAAGGTTCATCATTCATTGAAGTTGAATCCACACTTGTCCATATTGGCATCATCACATAACCTTGATATGTCTCCTTTTCTAACCCCGCCTCATTTGTTGCATCATCAGCTTTTGAACCTAAAAATTCATTAGTTTCTGCAACAACAGGGACATAATTCATTGATTTGGTTAGAGTATCAAGATTAAATAGCCATTTGGGACTTTCACCTGCTACATTGGATTTGTTCTCTAAAAATTCCACATGCAGGTTTTCCTCTACTCACCTAGTTCTTGAGTTGTATACTCTAAATACTTTGCTATTGAGAGAATATCTAACTAAGAATCCTTCATCTGCTTTACCATCAAATTTACCTAGATGGACTAAGGTATTCAGAATTGTTACAGGACATCCAAAGGGTCTAAGAATTCCTATTGCAGGAGTTCTACCTCTAAAAAGCTCATATGATGTCTTATTGTGAGATTTAACTACTAAAACTCTGTTTTGGACATAGCAAGCGGTATTAACTGCTTCAGCCCAAAAAGTGATAGGCAGCTTAGAGTCAGCTAACATGGTTCTAGCAGCTTCTATAAGTGTCTTATTTCTCCTCTCAGCTACTCCATTTTGCTGAGGAGTTCTAGCAACACTAAATTCTCTCCTAATACCTTTTTCTTTGCAGAAATCATCCATAACTCTATTCTTAAACTCTGTCCCATTATTACATCTAATGACTTTTACTTTCTTGTCTAATAGGTTTTCTATCTCTGTAATGAATGTCTTAAGAATGCTAGAAGTCTCATCCTTAGAACTTAAAAAGAAAACCCATGTAAATCTGCTATAGTAATCAGTGACAACAAGACAAAATCTTTTATGCTTTATACTACTCAAATTTGTAGGTCCAAATAAGTCCATATGAAGCATAAACAATGATTTATCAATAGAGTTAAAAATCTTGGGCTTACAAGTGGCTTTATGTTGTTTGCCTTTGAGACAAGCAATGCATGTTTGGTCATTTTCAAATCTTTTCTGGGGTAAACCTCTTACCAAACCATCTTTGACAATTTTATTCATGGTTTTGAAATTAATGTGACCAAGCCTCCTATGCCATTTCATAGATTCATCCAATGTGGCCTTTGCAACAAGACAAGTAAGTGCCTCTTTAGGAACAATTTTCTTTATATCAACACTGTACATGTTGCCCTTTCTTAGAATTTTAAGAAGTACTTGACTTTCATCAGGCATCTTAAAATCAGAAGAAAGCACAAGACATTCAGTTTCAGTTAAAAGAACTTTGTTCTTTTTGTCACACATTTGTGAGACACCAAAAAGATTATACTTAAGCTCTTGCACATAGTACACATCTTCAAAATCTAATTTACCTGTTTTAAGAGTACCTTTACTAGTAATTCTTCCTCCTATTCCTCCACCAAAGGTAACATATCCTCCATCTAATGTTTGAAAGTTTGAAATATAAGACATGCTGCCTGTCATGTGCCTTGAACACCCACTATCTGAATATCCTTGATCTTCATCATCTGTTTGTGAATGTCCCTGCACACAAATAAAGGAATTAGTTTTCTTGAAGAATCCAAGCCATTACTTACTTGGATTTTCCACGTGCATCAATGTAATTAAATCTTTTGAGAACAGTTGATGCACTATTGGATTTAAGAGGTCTCCAAATCCAACATGCTGAGGCCTTAACAGCATTTGCCCTCTTTTCCCTAGCAGCAGTATGAACTATTTACCTAGCAGTAGAAACTGCTGGCTTTGCAGTTGTACCCTTCATTTTCCAAATTTGTTTTTTGGACCACTGCTTTTGATTGAAAGGGCTTTTGAGCAGTTTTAGATGCATATTTTTAAGTTGTTTTTGCATTTTGAACTGCTATTTTTGGGTAAACAGAGTAAAATGGCTTGGCAGTAGTAACTGCTTGTCTAGCAGTAGAAACTTTTGGTCTAGCAGTAGGAACTGCTTTTGGGCCAGACTTTAATGAAACTGCTCTGGGTGTGGTTCTAGTAAAATTAGAGTGACTTTTAGTTGTATGCCTTTTTAAATTCACCCTATTTTTTGAGTACCCAGATACCCATTGGTTACAGAAAGCTTCAAGATGATCAAAAGTTTCACAAGTGTAACAAGCTTTGTTATAAAAGACAAAGTCATCACCTAGTTGGTGAGACTTGAGGCCATTCCAATTCCTTTGGTTGCCTCTGGGCTTGTTTGTGGTTCTATATTGTTCACAATATCTTACTGGTTGCCTAACATGTTTAACATTGGATTTAGGCCTACCAGTATCATGCTTGACCAACTTAGGAACACTTGTTCCTGCTTTCTTAACCACATCAGGTTTAGACATAACCTCTTCTTCTTCATCATCATCAAATGTCCAGTCCTCAATGATTGGACCACCTGATTTCCTATCAGAGGAAACCTTGTCCTCAGGAAGTGAATTATCACTTTTACTTTCAAGCTTATCAACAACTACATTTGGTTTTGGCTGAACACCATATTGTAACTTTGGTAGTTGAAATTCAGACAATCCTGTGTGCTCTAGGTCTATCCCTGGGGGTGCAGGGATTCCTCTGTAAGGAGGTGGGACATTTTTGTATCCTAACCCAGACTTAGCCTTGTTGATAACTTGACATTCAATTAATTTGGTTACACCCTTAGACGCATAATCTAATGTTTCTACACTTAATTGAATGTTTTCTTTGGCTTTCTTAATTCTATCTAACTCAGCTTTTAAATTACTCACGTCAACATTTTGAATTAAAATTTCCATGTTAAGAAGAATTTTGGCATCAGTAAAAGTAGCTTCATTGTCCTTATAGTGAATGATTTGCTCTTCTAGGATAGCTAAACCACTCTTATGGTTTGCTAAGTTATGAATTATTTTGGTTAGTTCTGTCCTTTGATCTTCATAACGTTTTCTTAAAGTTTCTAGTTCTTTAATAGCAGTACAATTATTAGAACAAACTTTATCACATTGTACCTCAGTAGAGAAAGCCATGAGTGCCATCTGAGAAGAAGCTTCTTCTTTATCAGCCATGAAACTCCAATCAAATCCTAAGCCATCAATAGCTACCATAGCTTTTGAGTTTGGCTGAGAAACCTCCCCTGTTTTGGACTTGCTTCCAAAACCTCTGTTCTTGCTATCTTGTTGCCTTGGTCTTCTACATTCCCTTGAGAAGTGCCCCATAATGTGGTAGTTGTAGCATTCTATCTTTGACTTGTCAAAACCAGCAGTATCATTGCTGCTGATAGTGATCGTTTTCCCTGTTCTTTGATAGAACATCTTAGCCCTCATGCTAAGAAGAGAAATTTGCCATTCCAGGTCCATCTCCTCCAAATCATCATCATTGATTTCTTGAAGGTCTTCATGAGTAAGCATGGACCCATCATTCTGACTTGTTAGAAAAGCACAACAAGTCTTCTCATCCATTATACCAATAGTACTGCTTGATGAACTAGCAGCACTAACTCCACCATCAAACTTCACATCTTCAACTGGATTTGAGGTACTAGGAGATGACATAAATGCCATGTTCCCAGTACTTGAACTAGTACCTTTAGTTTTCTTCACATCTTGTTCCACAATCTTAAAGTTGCAATACAAGTCCATAAGATCCATGGTGTCAATGTCTGGCTTGTTTTTCCAGACAACAACATGCATAGCCCACTCTTTAGGTAAGCTTCTCAGAAATTTTGAGTTTAAATCTTCTTGAGGTATTTCAACCCCAAGAATAGCAAGTTAGCTCACAATCTTCTGAAGCCTGTTAAACATGTGGTCTAATAATTCATTGTTGGTTGAAGAGAAGTTTTCAAACTACTACTTGAGAAGAGTCTTCTGGGTCTTCTTGGTTGTTCATTCCCACCATACCTTTGACAAATCACAATTTAAGGTCATTTTCCAAACCTCGACAATTTACTATTCATGGATTAATATTCATTATTTACTATTCACCGATCACTATTCATCATTTCACTATTCATCATTTTCAGAGTCAGTTTGAGAATTTGAGAAGTCGTCAAAAATTTTACTACTCATGTGACACTATTCATTCCCGGAGGGAAATTTCCATTCATGATCATCAATCATCATTTCGTAAACTAGATTTATGGGTATTCAAATGCGCGTAACCAGTATGGTTTAGTTGCATATTCATGCATCATCATTAGGGACACCTCATATAGACTAGAGTAGTCTACATATAATCAGTAACATCAGTATCATATTAGGTCATCCACGGGTTTGTGTGATTTTCATTAACATATGTTCATTAATTATTAAACGTTACCACTCAGTGATTACTACTAACATTATATCCGATACTCCCGTCAGTGATCATAACGTATTTTCATACTAATTATAATGATATAAAGACTATATTATTAATTTACCTGGTGTTTTTAAATTAATTGCTACATTTTCCATTAGGAGCTTATAACTCCGTCGGTTTGCGATATTTCAACCCGATAATCATTCTAACACCCGATTCTTGCAAGGAATATGATTTTACAACTTTTACACTTCGTCTTATTTTATTTTACCTCATCACGATTTATTTCTAGTTAACTCGGTACCCGGAAACACCTAATGTATACACAAACTACACTAATACACACAATATTGAGACAAGATCTTTAATTAGCCATATTTCTCCCATTTTTCTCCATGTTTGCCGCCCCCCCCCCCCCCCCCCGGTACCATCCCTAATCCATCATTTTTCTTGCTTGGACTTGACTACAATTAATGCATATGTTTTTATGTCTCTTGATTTAATTTAGATAACACTTCATTTCACTAAATCAACTAGCAAAATAACACACACATTCTCTCTTCTTCCTCTCCTTTGGATCGGCCTAAACCAAGAACACCAAGATCATCCATCATTTCTTGAAGATCAAGTATAAATCTAGTCTCATTTACCTTCCTTGTTAGGGTTTTGTGATAAAAACCCTAGGTTTCTTACATAACTATCTCCAAAATTCTTCAATAATTCAAGTAAGCTTCAAGAACATCTTTCTTTATAATCATAGATCTATGGATTTTTAGTGTGATCATCATGAGATCCACCATTGTTGGTGATGTTTAGGACCCCATGACACCCTAAGAAGGTGTAAGGTAGGATTTGAGTACTTGTGAAGTTGATTGGAAGTGGTTTGATTAAGTTTTGAACTAGAAAAATTAGTTTTCATAAACCCTAGAAAAGGTTCTGTCCAAAAATGTGTGATCTGGAAAACTCAGTAACTCAGGGGATATTTTGGCTTTAAGATTTAGAAAATACTTTCAAAAACGAAACCGTGGCCGCTTGAATCACTAAAAACCGACTTATAACAAAGTAGATATGATTTTTCTAAGTTAGGCGACGAAAACTAGTTTTCTGAAAATTTAGCGTGCTGTTCGCCGAGTTTCAAAGGACAAAACGAGGCGTTAGACATGATCTAGACGACCCGACCTACTGAAAACATGTTAGTTCATGTTTATACGAAGCCATGGATATAAAGAACGTGGAAAACGAGCTTATAACGACCGAGATACACGCGTTTGAACCCGACAAACTCTACTTTATTTTTGACAGCCCACTATTAGAAAATATTCTAAGTATAAACACTAGTGTTTCTGCAAGACATAACATTGATAGCCGATTTTCTATATGATCGAGGCGCGTTTGATCACAAGTTAAATAACACGACATTAAGATTATGTTGCAAGGTTTTCAAAAACGTCAAGTTTGATCACTAACACTTAACGTACAATATTTCGTGACTAGTTTCACGAAGCCATTTTGGGCATATCCTCACAAGTTAAGGAAAATATTAATTTGCGACGAAAACATTATATTTTGCCGATAGAACACCAAACGGGGATCATGGAGTATCATTCCAACATAATTGCGCGAAAAATAGTTTACAACTTAACGAGACGTCAAAAATGTATTTTTCGTCGATAAACGTTAATTTCAAAACTAACTAGTGGTATCGTTAACATACGTATTTGCATGTGTAACATTGTATCATTGCTTACACTGGATCATATCATTCAAATATGTCGCGGTTAGAGACCGAGTCTCATTTTCATCATATCCATTTTTGTCATTGTTGCTATCATATCAGGTGAGTTTTCATAGCCCCGCTTTCAATTGTTTACATAATTTTCTAAATTCTCGGGGGAGAATACATTGCACCATTTTTATGCGGACCAAAGTATCAACTCATTTACATTGCTTAAGTTACATCATTGCCCAGATTAAAGTCCATTTTTATTATCATGAACAGTTAATTGTGAGCAAGCGAGAGTGAGTGAATAGATCTATTGAGGGTGACTCCTCTGTTCGGATTGGTAGCGCCAACTTGTCAAACGAACGCATTTCATTTCTGTCATATTAGAGTGAATGGCAAACACTCAGTTGGGGCATTTCATTCAGTCTAGCTTCGGGGTCATGAGCTTAAGAGCTAATGTATTAATATTATGTGGCATCTTTTTGTCATACACTTTATACTTGTGGTTACCGTAGAAACATTTCATTTACATAAACCTATGAACTCACCAACATTTTTGTTGACCGTTTTAGCAATGTATTTTCAGGTAATTAAAGGTATCGCATGTTGGCTTGCATAAGGGCATGCATGGAGTCGCGGATTCGACGCGTCTCACTTTATATTTTAGGCACTTATCTATCGTTTGAATTGTATGAACGTTATTTATGAAAACTTTTGTCACCTTTTGGGACCTAAACTCTGAAAGTTTTAAATAATCAAACGATGTATTTTCTAAACGGCACTTTAGGTCGTTCAATATAACTGTACTTTGGTGCTATGATCAGTCAGGCCCTTGAATTCTTCATTCCACTGCAAGTAACGTAATTTGGGGTTGTGACAATACCTTGCAACAATGGCCTCAAATAATGACTTGGCATCTTTGAACTTGTTGAAGTTTAAAAGGTGATCATTTGGAATGGTCATCATCAGCATACTTCTTGCCTTCAGGTCATTCTTCTTCTTTATTCTCTCTTCTCCAGTCATTGGGTTGATCAGTACAGTTACTTCATCTTTACCCTCAACTGTTGTTGTAGTGGTGGTAGGCTTGTATGAGTTTCCATCTTCAATAATTTCCTAAAGTGTGTATTCTTGCACTTGGAAATATTACTCTATCCTCAGCCTCCACACCTGAAACTCATTCTGTTTGAGCATTGGCAACTTTGCAGCAACATTCGTTTAAATAGACTCCATGTCCATTTCTTCTTCTTCTAAATCAAAGATATCAACCTTGCTCTGATACCAACTGTGAGGATGTAATACACTTTGGAGGATGTTAGTCCTTTATAAAGAGTGTATATGATACTTTGAGTTAATATGATTAAGTATGCGGAATCTACTTAACCACACTTAGAAGGATATTGATTATTGGAAATGGAATAGTAATGCTTGTTGTTGGATAATGAACAATGAATGTTAACACCAAACGATTCATTATTAATATGAATAATACGAGTGATCTTCACTATCACTAGGGTTACAAACCTTGAATCTCTATTACAAAGAAAACTATTTTCTATTGTATTATTCCAACTCAGTTAGACATTGAGCACTTTTTCTAACTAATGTTTAACTCTCTATATATGTAAAATATCTAAGCACATGCACACTTGAGTATTCGACTACTTGCTAGCTTGTGTGTATCAGTAGATAAGATACAACATGTATCTGTGTACACAACTTGTTGACTGATCACTTATCAAAGATATTGTCTACCGTATATATTTGACTTTTATACACACATATCTTTCTCATACTTATCCAGTCAGCAGTAGAATACGCGACACTTATCCACTTAGCAGTAGGATCTTTTACTCTAGCAGTAGTATCTTCCAGCAGTAGTATCCCCAACACTAGCAGTAGAATCAAATACACTAGCAGTAGAATCAACACTTAGTGAATTTCCTTGAGCAGTACCAACCTTGTGAACATTTAATTCCCAATACTAATCTTCAGAACATTTAATTCCCAACAGTATCTTACTTCTACAAGTTGTTCTGTGTATTGCATGTGTTTTAAATATCTAAGCTAAGATCTCCATTTTATTGCCTAAAGGAGATCTTTACAAGATAAGATATCTACTAACTATATTTGACTTATAATACACAAAAGATCTTTTCAATACTTATCCTATACAAAGTCAAACGGGACTGTTATCCAATAAGCAGTACCTTCAGTTGAACTAGCAGTACTAACCTAGCAGTTAGTAATGTTAGTTATATCTTGAGCAGTCATCTATTATACACTAGCAGTTAGTACTGTTAGTCTTTTCCTCTCAGCAGTACTAATCTTGTGAACATTTAATTCCCAACAATCCTCCCCTAAACTTGTGATTTACCCTAAATCAACAAGTTTCTTCTGAATTAAATAGGGATTGTGAGGATCTTCCAAACACTACCTTCTGAATTTAGTTTCTTCTGCCTGCTGATAGATTCTTTTCACAAGTTCCCTTGCCATTTTGGATTCTTCTTCTACCTTAAGTTTAGCAGCTAACATAACCAGCAAGGTACCTGCTCTAAGTGGATAAGTCTTTTCCACTAGCATATAAACTTGTACTCCAGTTTTTGTAGCAACCTGTTGAACACCACTATTGTTAAATAGTCTCCAAGTAGTAGATAGATCATGTGCTTAAAATCTCCATAGAGAATCAGTAGCATCTGGCTCATATAACCTTCTAAGTTCGACCCATAACTCCTTATTCTTGTCATATGCAGGATCAGAGAATCTATACCTTTCTTGTACTAAACTCCATAGTTTGTCTAAATCTTCTCTGTCAAAGGCTTGTATAAGGTCTTCAAAGAATTTATGAATCTCAGACTTTCCTCTAACCCTGATAATCTTCCACCCTTTGATTCTACCATTTGAGTATACCTCCCAATCTATGATAGGATGTTTAGCTTGAAGGGGATTGACATTCAAAACCTCTGGAACTACTACCATCATACCTTGTATCTGCTCATCAGTCAATGTTTCTTTTTCTTTCTCAGTTGACTCTTCCTCAACTGTTTCATCTTGTTTTTCTTCTTCAATTCTTTGCCTTTTGGGAGCCTCAGATTCCAACAACTCAGCTCCTCTTTTCTCACCTTTACTATACTCAGTCTCAATAATGAACTCCTTTGGAACAGGCTTATGAATTCTTGCATAAGCTTCAAAGTAAGCCTTCTCTATTTCTTCATTTGACATACCTTTGAAGTAGCTTTGCTTCCAGTAGGCTTGATTTTTCAAGTAGCTTCTCATGAAACTCAATTGCTCCTTCCTTGAAGGCATCTTTTTATTGTAAACCTTCTTTTTACTCTGCCTACTTCTGAACTCTTCCAATAAGTTAGTAACAGCATCTTGTTGTTCTTCTGGAGTGTACTTAGCTCTTTCATCAGCTTGTAGCTCTTCAGCCATTTTCTGATCTGCTAGAATCTGAGCAGCTTCCTCTTCTTCTTCTGTTTGATGCTTTTTTCCATCATATGACCAACCAATCATGCTTCTTCCTTTAATCTCTCTTCCTCAGCAATTCTGTCCAATTCTTCTTCATGAAACTTTTGAGCCATTTCTTGAGCCAATTGTTCATCAAGTGCTAACTGTGCTAACTCCTTCTTAGACAGCTTTCTTGTTGGTTCTTGCTCAGTCATTATCCCTTTTCCTTTATCTGCCCTTGATTTTCTAGGTTTCCTTGAGTAAGCCAGACTAGCAGTACCTTGATAACCTTCAGCAATCAAATCTTAAAGACTGATAGGACCCTCAACACTAGCAGTACCATGCTAAGTCTCAGCAGTACCTTCATCAAACTTAGCAGTATCATCATGAAATTGATTATCTTGCCTGCCCTGAGTTTCATGCTCCTCATGAACCAAGTGAACATTTGCGTCTTGATCAATTTGGGTAATCTTCCTCCCCTGTCTGGAAGATCCCTCACCATCATCTGAACTTTGACCTTTTGATGAACTAGAAGAAGAACTGCTTGAAATCACCATCTTGGCTGTTCTTTTCCCTTTGAGTTTCTTAACAGTAGTCTCTAACTTCCTCACTTTCATTACCATCTTAGTGTAGACAACTGCAAAATTCTTCTTATGGCTTATGAGTTCATCTTCCAATTTGGACACGTTTTCAGACAATTTTGTACAGAGATCCGTCAATTCTTTAAGTTTCTTGCTTCCCTCATCACTTCCAGGTGTGTTAACTCCTGTGAGAGGTGAATCATGGGGCATGGACTCATAATCCATCCTAAGTTGGGTTTCTGAGCCACCCTGTGTATCCATGTGGCTAGGGATTCCACCAGAAGTACTAGGTACTGCTAGTGTTGCCATGGTTGGGGTCTTATTGATGTTGCTTCTGTCCTGCTCAGCTACTCAGCCAGAAATAGTAGAAGTAGCCCCTTACATTCTGACATTTCCAGCCTCATCTGCATCATGTGTTGGAGAACGAACTCTATGCTGAAGAACATCAGAGTCCTGACTGGAATCAGTCCTATTGGTTGATGAAGATGGTGGCGATGATGAACTTTCAGATTGTGTGGGTGTGTGATGGGAGCCAACTGGGGTTGTTGCTCCTTTACCCTGATGTTGTAGAATTGTATCACAAGAGGTACTGCCTCTACACTATGACCCCTTGAAGCAATTTTCATATTGATAAAAAGTTTTTGAGAAAGCTGGGGGGTTGTATAAATTGTTTTTTGTGGAGGCAATGCATGTTTGTTCAAAATAGATTGAATAAATCTTGAATACATCAAAAAAATTTCATTTCTATCAACATTCTTCACCATACCTTCAAAAATTAGTTTTGAAAAGTTAAAAACTCTGTCTGTAGCCAAACAAATGAGAGCAGTAGCAATATTACTACTCAACTATTCCCATGAGGTTTTCTTTGGGCTAAGACAATGAAGAATGGTGTGAATGAAAAATCTCCATTGTGGGGCAAAACGACTCTTTTGAAAAGTCAAATTTTGAGATTCGGTATTGTACCACATTCTGGAAAAAATTTCAAAAATTTATGTGTTTGGCATAACACTAATACCATCTTCATCACTCAGATGGAGATGCCTCCTGAGTGAGGATTCAGTAATAGTGATGGAATAGCCATCCACTTTAGCTTTGATCTGTTTGTCATCATTTTCAAAGGTTGTGACACTGGCAGTGTGCCAAAACTGTTTGATGTGAGTGACATAGATAGTGGGATTTAAGAGTAAAGAATACCGTATATAAGTGTTGTTCAGAAAATACACTATCTCATGAAAAGTTGGTTCATCCTCTGCTTTTTCCAAATAAGCAACTTGATTGTGTCTCTCAACAAAGGATAAAATAGCCATGTTAATTTTAGTAAAAGGGTGGATTGACTGCTGTGAATAGTGAAAATTTAGGGTAGAATGTAGAAGAAGAAAGTGAATTGAGATAAAGAATATTGATTTGCTTGTTTAGGGTTTCTGATTGGACCGACTTGGATTAAAATATAACTTTAATCAAAGATAAGGTTAATAAAATATATTAATGGTAAAAATATCCAAAAAGCAAACCCTTAAAACAAGAAAATTGTCAGTAAAAAACCCAATTGACTTTCAACGGCTAGTTTCAAAAAGCGGTTATTGCGCCCAGTACTAACATCTATCTAGCAGTACCTTTTTAGCCTATCAGTACAAACTTTAAGCCGGGCAGTACCTTTTTAAGAAACTTTTAACTTAGCAATATGAACTTGATTTTAATGAAGAATGATACTGCTAACAACCATTTTGAAGGGATTAAGTGTAATAACACACTTAATCAAGATTTCGGTTTAAATTAACCTCTGGTTGTGTGAGAACCAATGTATTCAGTTATAAATAACTGCCTGTGTACAGATAAACCCATTCAAAGGGCTTTCTTGACAGGGTTTCCAGCTCGTGGCAATTGTTGCCTCTAACACATGTGTTAGATTCACATTTGCTCGCTGTTCTTTCTATCAGATGTCCTTAGACTAACTCATTATACTAATGAAAGTATAAAATGATAGAAAGTGAGTTGAATCAGTTACTATCTAATCAACTAAACCATTAATTCAATATGAAACATCATAATAAGTTTCAAGAGGGAAGTTTTAAAGAATTGATTAACTTAGGTATAAACCTTTGTTAATGAATTCCCAAACTCTGTCCATCATTAACCTATTATATCAGCAACTTGAATCTTCAAAGTTTGTTTGCTCATACATTGCACTTGTAAATCCTTTGTGCTCAAATTTCCATACCTGCAATTGTTAGTCAAAAACCAAGAAAACAAAGTGCAAAGCACTTGTCTCATAGCAGTATTATCATATGACTAACAGTATGAACAAACCAATCCAAATTTGTACTAACAGTACAAACTTTTCAATACCAATACCAATTGATAATGCTAGTAGTACAAATCTAATTTATATACAAAACCACACATTTTTTCGAACATTAAGTATTAAGCATCCCAATACTTGCTACCAAATATTGAAATCTTCCTACATCAAAGGCTTTTGTGTGAAGATCTGTAAAGTTTTGATCAGAATCAATTTTAACCACTTGAATCAACTTTTTCTCATTGCAGTCTCTAATAAAATGATGCCTAATTTCTTTGTGTTTTGTTTTAGAATGTTGCACTGGATTTTTAATGATACAAATTGTACTGCTATTATCAATATATATGACAGTGTTCATGAAATTATACCCACTGTCAAGAAGTTGATTTTGAATCCAAAGCACTTGACCACAGCAACTAGCAGCAGCTACATATTCAGCTTCAGTTGTTGAAGTTGCCACAATTGTTTGCTTCTTACACTGCCATGAAATGAGTCTACATCCAAGGAATTAACATCCTCCAGTTGTTGACTTTCTGTCCAAGCTTGCACCAGCATAATCACTGTCTGAATATGCTACCAAGTCAAAAGGTGATTCCCTAGAATACCATAGACCCAACCTAGGTTGACCATTGAGATATTTAAAGATCCTTTTGACTGCTGTTAAATGAGAAACCTTAGGAGTCACTTGGAATCTTGCACAAGCATAAACAGAAAACATGATATCAGGTCTTGATGATGTGAGATGCATCAAGGATCCTATCATAGATCTGTATGTGTGAACATCCACATTTTCTCCATCTACATCTTTAAGAAGAGGCTTCTCAGGATCTATTGGTGTGCTTGCCACTTTTGAATCAGCAAACTAAAATTTCCTTAGAATCTCCATAACATATTTGTCTTGGCTGGTAAATATGCCTTCATTAGATTGCTTAACTTGGAGACCTAAAAAGAAAGTTAGTTCCCCCATGGAACTCATTTGAAACTTATCATGCATAAGTTTCTCAAACTCTACACACATCTCCTTCCTTGTAGATCCAAAGATGATATCATCCACATACACCTAAACTAGCAAAATTTGCTTCTTGTTCTTCCTGATGAATAATGTCTGATCAATCTTGCCTCTTTGGAAACCATTCTCTATTAAATAGGAAGCCAATGTTTCATACCATGCCTTTGGTGCCTGATGTAGACCATAGAGAGCCTTTACAACCTTGTACACCTTATCAGGATGATCTGGATCAATAAAACCTAGAGGTTGTGAGACATAAACCTCCTCTTCAATAGTACCATATAAGAAGGCACTTTTGACATCCATTTGATAAACTGTGAATCCCATAAATAAAGCATAGGCCAAGAATAGTCTAATTGCTTCAATTCTTGCTACTGGAGAAAAAACCTCTTCATAGTCTATACCTTCCTCTTGTTTGTACTCTTGGGCTACAAATCTAGCCTTGTTTCTAATCACAACTCCCCTTTCATCCATTTTATTTCTGAAGACCCATTTGGTTCCAATTACCCTTACACCCTTGGGTAATCACTAGCACCCAAACCTTCTAAATTTTCAATTGGAGAAGCTCCTCTGGCATTACTTCTACCCAGCTTGAATCTTATAGGGCATTGAGAACATTTTTGGGTTCTGCTTGTGAGAGGAAACATACAAATAAGCAAGAGTTTGCATCTTCATGTTGCTTTGATGCATAAAGAGCATTAAGAAGCCCTTGCTGGTCTGAATACATAAGTTGCTTCCTTGTCTTCACTCCAGATTGCACATCGCCAATCACATTATCCAGGGAGTGGACTTTGTGAATCCTTGTATGTGGTGTAGAAGGAACTTGATAGTTAGGTGGGAGATTGTTGAAATCCACCTCATCTTCTGAGAAATCTGCTTCATTTGTGTCTGATGGGCCAGCAGTATGAACATTTTGCCTAGCAGTACCATCATATGGCCTAGCAGTATCAAGTTGGAGCTCAGTAGTACCATCATCATTAGTACTGTTAACTTGATTTTATTGTTCCTCAGTTTCATCTACATTGATATCAACTTCAATGCCTTCCTTAGTTTTATCAATAGAAGTTCCATCATTCATTGAAGTTGAATCCACACTTGACCATATTGGCATCAACACATGATCTTGATCTTTGTCTTTTTCCAAACCCGCTTCATTTGTTGCATCATCATGTTCTGTACCTGCATAATCATTAGTCTCTACAACAACTGGCACATAGTTCATGGATTGGGTTAGAGTCTCAAGATCAAATAGTCATTTTTGTCCTTCACCTTCAACATTAGATTTGTTCTCTAAGAATTCAACATGCAGGTTTTCCTCAACCTTCCTAGTTCTTGTGTTGTATACTCTAAATGCTTTACTATTGAGAGAATATCCAACCAAGGAGTTCTACCTCTAAAAAGCTCATATGGTGTCTTATTGTGAGACTTAACTACCAAAACCCTGTTCTGGATAAAACAAGCAGCATTAACTGCTTTAGCCCAGAAAGTGATAGGCAACTTAGAGTCAGCTAACATGGTTCCAGCAGCTTCTATGAGTGTCTTATTTCTTCTCTCAGCAACTCCATTCTACTGAGGAGTTCTAGCAACACTAAATTCCCTTCTAATACCCTTTTCTTTGCAGAAATCTTCCATAACTATATTCTTAAACTCTGTCCCATTATCACATCTAATGACTTTTACCCTTTTATCCACTAAGTTTTCTATCTCTGTAATGAATGTCTTAAGAATGCTAGGTGTCTCATCCTTAGAACCTAAAAAGAAAACCTATGTAAATCTGCTATAGTCATCAGTAACAACAAGACAATACCTCTTGTGCTTAATACTACTCACAGAAGCCTTGTGTTGTTTGCCCTTAAGACATGCAACACAAGTTTGGTCATTTTCAAATCTTTTCAGAGGCAAGCCTCTTACCAAACCATCTTTTACAATTTTATTAATGGTTTTAAAATTATTGTGACCAAGTCTCCTATGCGAAAGGATAGATTCATCTAATGTAGCCTTTGCAACAAGACATGTAAGGGCCTCTTTAGGAACAATCTTCTTCATATCAACACTGTACATGTTGCCCTTTCTTGGAATTTTGAGCAATACCTGACTTTCATCAGGTAGTTTTCTTGGGGTACCCAAGCCATCACTGACTTGGGTTTGCCTCGTGCATCAATGTAGTTAAATCTTCTCAAAATAGTTGATGCACCATTGGATTGAAGAGGTCTCCCAATCCAACATGCTGAGGCCTTAACAGCATTAGCCCTTTTTTCCCTAGTAGTGTATTTAAAGTTGCCAGTGCTAACTGCTTGGCTAGCAGTATGTACTGCTGGCTTTGCAGTTGTACCCTTTGGTTTCCAAATTCATTTTTGTACCACTGCTCTTGGTTGAAAAGGCCTTTTTGAAGTTGTTGGTGCATGTTTGAAGGTTATTTTTGCACTTAGAACTGCTGATTTTGGGTAAACAGGCTTAAATAGTCTAGCAGTATGAACTTGTTTTGGGCCAGACTTTAATAAAACTGCTTTGGGTGTTATTCTAGCAACATTAGAGTGAGTATGAGGTCTTTCTAAGTTCACCCTATGGTTTGAATACCCAGTTACCCTCTTATTGCAAAAAGCTGCAAGATGGTCAAAGTTTCCACAAGTGAAACAAGCTTTCTTATATAGGACAAATTCATCACCTAGTTGGTGATACTTGAGGTTGTTCCAATTCCTTTGGTTACCTCTGGGCTTGTCTGTGGTTCTATACTGTTCACAATATCTTACTGGTTGCCTAACATGTTTGACATTTGTTTTATGCCTAACAGTATGATTCTTGACCATCTTAGGAACACTTGTTCCTTTTATCTTAACAGCATCAGGTTTAGTCTTAACCTGATCTTCCTCATCATCATCAGATGTCCAGTCCTTAATGATTGGACCACCTAATTTCCTACCAGAGGACACCTTGTCCTCAGGGAGTGAAGTATCACTTCTACTCTCAATGGGTTCACTTATTTTTATAGGCTTATCAACAACTACATTTTCTTGTAGCTTAACACCATATTCTAACATTGGTTGTTGAAATTCAGGCAAGCCTGTATGTTCTAGGTCTATCCCTGGGGGAGCAGGGATTCCTTTGTGAGGAGGTGGAACACTCCTATATCCTAATCCAGACTTAGCCTTGTTGTTTAATTGACATTCAATTAATTTGGTTACACCCTTAGAGGCATATTCTAATGTTTCTACACTGAATTGAATGTTTTCATTTGTCTTTTTAATCCTATCAAACTCAGTTCTCAAAAGACCAATTTCAGCATTTTTAAAAGTTAAATCCCTTTTAAGAATTCCTATGTCATCAGCAAAACTAGATTCATTGTTCTTATAGTGTATTATCTGATCCTCTAGGACAGCTAAATCTCTCTTATGATTTGACAAGTTATAACGAGTTTTGTTTAGCTCTATCCTTTGATCATCATAATGTTTTCTTAAAGTTTCTAGTTCTTTAAGAACAGTGCAAGATTTTGAACAAACATTATCAGATTTTACCTCAGTATCAGAGAAGGCCATGAGTGCCATTTCAGTTGGTTCATCCTCCTCTGCTGCCATGAAACTCCAATCAAACCCTAAGCCATCAATAGCTACCATAGCTTCTGAATTTGGCTCAGTGGTCTCCACATCTTTGGTCTTGTTTCCATAACCTTTGCTCTTGCCATCCTGCTGCCTAGGTCTTCTGCATTCCCTTGAAAAGTGCCCCATCTTATGGCAATTGTAGCATTCTATCGTTGATTTGTCAAAACCAGCAGTATCATTGCTGCTGATAGTGATCTTCTTCCCAGTTCTTTGATAGAATTTCTTAGCCCTCATGCTAAGAAGAGAGATTTGCCATTTGAGGTCCATCTCCTCCAAATCATCATCATTGATTTCCTGGAGGTCTTCATGAGTAAGCATAGACCCATGATTCTGGCTTGTTAGGAAGGCACAGCAAGTTTTCTCATCCAGGATACCAATAGTACTGCTTGATGAACTAGCAGTACCCTTATTCAAGCTAGCAGTACTAACTCCCACATCAACCTTCACATCTTCAACTGAATTTGAGTTACTAGGAGATGACACAAAGGCCATGTTCCCAGTATTTGAACTAGATCCTCAAGACTTATTCACATCTTGTTCCACAATCTTGAAGTTGCTATACAGATCCATCAAGTTCATAGTGTCAATGTCTGGTTTGTTCTTCCGGACAACAACATGCATAGCCCACTCTTCAGGTAAGCTTCTCAGAAATTTGGAGTTCAGATCTTCATGAGGTATATCCACACCAAGAATAGCAAGTTGGCTAACAATCTTCTGAAGCATGTTAAACATGTGATCCAATGATTCATTGCTGGTTGAAGAGAAGTTTTCAAAGTTCTGCTTGAGAAGAGTCTTCTCGGTCTTCTTGGTGGCTTCATTCCCACCATATCTAGCAACAATGGCCTCAAATAAAGACTTAGCATACTTCTGGTCTTGAGGTCATTCTTCTTTTGAACACTTTCTTCTCCAGTCACTGGGTTGGTCTGCATAGTTGTCTCTACCTTGTCATTAACTGTTAATGTAGTGGTTGAAGGCTTGAAAGAGTTTCCTTCTTCAATAATTTCCCAAAGTGTGTAATCTTGCACCTGGAAGTACTGTTCTATTCTTAACCTCAACATATCAAACTCATTCTGCTTGAGCATTGGCAACTTACCAGCCACATTCGTTTGAGTAGTTCCCATGTCCATAACTTCTTCTAAATCAAAAGTATCAAACCTGAATCTCTGATACCACTTGAGAGGATTTAATACACTCCTAGGATGTTACTCCTTTGTAATGTGTATGTGATACTTTGAGTGAATATAATTAAGTATGCGGAATCTACTTAACCACACTTAGAAGGATGTTGGTTTGAGTAATGGAACAGTAACTGCTTGTTGTTGAACAATGAACACAGAATGTATATCACAAAACGATTCAATATTATATGAGAATAATACGAGTGATCTTCACTATCACAAGGGTTACAAACCTTGAATCTTAATTATAAAAACTATGACTATGACTGATGTATTTTTCAACTTGTGTCACTACTTGTTGTGTGTGTCAGTATCTTACTTCTACAAGTTGTTCTGTGTATTGCATGTGTGTAGCATATTCAATAACATATAACACATATAAGATGTGATCCTGGCTGAAAGTCTAGAGAGAGAAAGGAAGAAGTTGGGAACTAGAGAAAGAAAGTGAATGTATATTAGGTTAAAGTATGAAGAGTTCCATCCCTTCCCTTGTGTGGGAAGGGCTTTATATAGGCGTACATAGGGTGCCCTGTGTGGGCTGTGGAATGAGCTGACAGTGGGTAAAGACCCGACCCACTCCACGAATACTTTAATAACAAAACTATTACTAATAATACTAATAATCATACGAGCTAGTTAATGCTAACAGATACTCAGGGTGACCGAGTCTTCACATGAATATTTATATTTCTAACAATCTCCCCCTAAGGGAGGTCACCCCGGAAATAATATTTTGAATTCTAGCATTCTAAGTGTGTTTGACTTCTTAGCTCGTAGTTCTTGATTCTTCAAAGTCATTGATCTTTGTGTGTTCAGCAGCGAACTTTTGATGACTGATCTTTTGTCTTGGATGATCTTTGAGGATTGATTGAGGTTATCATCCAACACATGTCTTCAAGTCATCTTATTGCAGCATCGTCTCCATGTGAAGTTGTGATCTTTGAGCATTCTTTGAGATCATCAGCCATCGTAAATCTCCAAGCTCATCCATTGTGGTGATATTGCCTCCATGTGATTTTTGTTGTGACTTTTGGACTGCATGCTCACACTTTTCTGGATCATGATAACTATCATCAGAGTTGCGAAAGCTGTGTTGTAGGTCTTTTAACTTATCATGATGTCTTTGATAATGTTTTGTAAGTGTGAGCATGGAGTATGGATTGACACGTCTCTACTGGAATCAGGAACCACCATCACCATCTTTATATGAATCTGATAAGATAGTTAGCAATAAAGTTGGAGAACGAATATGGCTTTGTCATTCGTTCGAGGTGGTTGGATTAGCCTTCGGTTCCGTGAGGAGCGACCTGTGATCAGGTAGAATCCCCTTTAAATAAGATTCTCCTTGACAGGAATTTCCAGCTTGTAGTAATGAGTTTTCCAACAAGTTAATTTCAGAATCATCATACTAAGCATGTTCTCATACCGGAACGTCTCAAAGTAGACAGCACGGTAGAGTGAATCAGTGAATAAAATACCCACTGATTGACGAGAAATTGATTAGAAAAATCACTCGCGTGTCACAGGATAAACATTTTATGCAACACGACGAGGGTTTTATAAATTGAATCACATTTCTGTCGTAAACACTTTTGTTTGAAAATTTTCATAATCAATGTGCTCGAAACTCAGTTGGTGAGCACATTGAAAGGTTTTCCAAAAGCATCCGTCAATCCATTTCCTGGAACAAGTTTGATTCAAATGTGAATCACCCCATCGTTTCTTTCCAGTTGTCACAAATTTGATCCATGAAGGATCTCACATGTCACCTACCAAGAGCTTGTTTGATGTTGGCTCTAGAAGGATTTACATCTTCATTGTGAATACTTTACGTATCACTCGAATGTTCTGGCAATACCACAAGGATAATGCGTAGGACTCTTTAACATATATTTTCTTACTTTTCACAGTGTATGAAACAGCAAGCATATTGTAAGTGTGTCCTAATGAGATTTATGGATGATCTCTTGGCTCTAGACTCAATAGTGCGTTTTGATTTAGTGATCGGAGGCTGGAGAGGACTGCTACGTTTTCAATATCATCTTACTCGGAGTGAGAGAGACGATAGACATGTATTGATCTCCGTGACAAATGAAACAAGAGTCCTTTGAGGGACCTTGAGTGGCTAGGGAGGGTTGTCCAGTGTATCACTGGGTTCATGATACTTTGTCTTCAATGTCAGCAATCAACTTAGTGATTCTGACAGCATATGTATTGACCCGGTTTCTGCCTAAAGTGTAAGGAGGGCTTCTTTCTTTTCACCCTTTATCTTTACATTTCTTTTTCATTCTTCAACCCCTTCAGCGCTTACTGAGACTTCATCACTAGCAACTTGTTGGGTTTGTTCCAGTACTAGCTCCATCTCAGTCGGCACTCTTCCCTTATTCACTTTTCTCCTTTTTAACCATTCTAAGGACTTCTATCCTAACTAGAGGATTGTCCCTGGGAAGATCCCTCCGGTTCTGGCTGGATCATGGGAACTAATACCTAACCTCACCATCCTTATAACTCCAGTACATTAAAATAAGATTGGTCGGTCTTTGGTATTCTTCCACAATTGCCATCATAAACCATTTGCTCCCCCTCAATATGTGCATCGATATACGAAAGAGTTTAGCACATATTTGGGAGCCTACACATGAGTCCAAAAGATCACATTTTATCAGATTTCATATTTAAATCACATTCTCTCCCCCGATCAAAAATTTCAAACCTTTTGAGATTTGTGATCCCAATCATACACTGACACATAACAACCACATTTTATTCACTGCTTATAATGTACTAAGTAATTGTTACGACACAGATGATATTTGACCTTTTTGCGCAGACGATGTGATCATCCGCTTCTCTGAGGGAGTCAGTAGTCAACATCAATTATCCATCCACTAACAAAAATTTCCCAAATATTGTAGATCCCCACTTGGCGAGACCAGAATAAGTAATGCTTTGTTGAAATGAAGGTGGTGGTGGTGAAAACAGTGTTGTTATTGTTGTTGCTGCTGATGTTGTTGTTGTGGTGAAATCAAAGCCAGTCAATAGAGTTTGAACATTTGATCAAATGGTTAGATCGGGAACTGGCACATTCATATTGGCCATGGAATCTGCATAAGAATATCAACACAGATATGCATACATACAGATTCTACTTTTCATTAATAGCTACCACATAGCTACTTGCCAACTCATAATACCATATTCATCTCATAATCAAACCATAGTCAGGAAATACATCAAACCGCTATCTAGCATGAAGAGCAATCAGCAATCATGAACATGTCAAATCACTCATTTTTCAACATTCAACTCAGTAGCTTAGGGACAAGATTCTAACATGATAGTTACATACCTAAGCATATCCTGAGTGCACATGCAATGAATCAACAACAATTAAGCAGCTATCGACTAAAAAAAATCAATCAACATTTGAAACTCATTCAATTAGATCATACAAATGCCAGTGGAGTATTAAAGAACATCAAGCACAATGGGTTTTCTAACTTCTTTTAGATCTTCAGTTTTAAAGTATTTAGGGGATTAAACGAGGATTCCAGAGTGACACAAATGAACCTTATAGTTACATAAAGCTAGGATACTATAAGCAAATTGCACTTAATGCCCTAATCTTTCTAGCAACTAACACATTTGGCCATTTGAGATAAAGTTTAGTAAGTTCCTCTTCAACAAAAACCCCAATAACTACAAAACCTTTTCTAACAATTGTGAGATAACCACGAAACCCGTTTGATGATATAAAATTTGAAATCACTCTCCCCCTCAATCAATGACCCATATTCTAGTTAAAGAAATGTAGTCATTGATTGAGTGACAAATTTTATGCACAATCCAAGTCTGAAATAATTTTCAACCAACACGTTACCACCATGTGTCTCACAAGTAATTTTCAGAAGAATCATAGAATGAAAACTATTTGTATACAAAGAAGATTTCTCTTCTTTTACCAGAAATAATGCAATGAAGCGTACATTAAATCGGGGATGCATGGATATGAAGTAATCCATGCCCTGCTGAACATCACTCAGTGGGAGGAACAACCGTCTTTCTGGCGACGTGCTTTCCCCATTTTGAAACGCGGGTTGCGATCTGAAGTAATAGCAAGGCATTTAGGCATGTTTTTGAAAACTTTTTAAACTTCTGATCGAACTTCATTTAAAGACCCGTGTCATTATTGAATGACATTTCTAGGACCGTAAATGTTATAGATACCAGAAGACATGCCTTGAAAAACTATTTTTGGTATTTTCTGTTTTTTCTGATTTTTATGGGTTTTTCTTGGTTTTATAGTTTTCTATTTACATTTTGGTTTTATATTTTCAATTTATATTTTGGTATAAGAAATGTACAAAGTATATTATTCAATTTAAGAAAATGTTGACATGAATACCGAAATAAGGATATCGTTCTGTACGTTGTAGAAGTCAGTAGTCAACATCTCTTAAACTTTCACCACCGAAGCTTTCAAGGCTCCTGAATAATCTTCTGAACTTGAGCCTTCTCAATTGTGAAGCTTTGATAGCTTCCCCCCAAACCGACAATCTTTTTTTTTGAGCAGTTTCAAAGCTCTCTTTCAAGCTTACATAAGGTAAGCGTACAGCGGAAATCATACCAAACCACATCAAATATTGTTGCTCCTTTTAAGAATAATCATCGTGTTTATCCGTTTGGGGACCACCAAATAGATCAGCAACGTATCATCTCATGCTTGAATAATTCTTCTCACATTTCTTCCCTCTGAAGTCTGAAATACTGCATACCAAAAGTATCCAGAGACCACTTCCCCCAAGTAGTTGAAGTGATGCAATCAGTCTCATTGTATGAAGCTCAAAAACCCGAAGCACACACTCAATCCCATAAATGAAGATGAAAAAGTAACATCAAGATCAATTAAGACCCGAAAATCCCCTTTTCTCCCTTCAGGAAATTGCCATTGTGAACCTCTTATATCATCGGAAACTGGTTCTTACATCTCTTCCCCCACGTAGTTGGAATAATACACCAAAAGCCACGAGTTAAGACACTAATTTTCTCTCCAGTCATGACAGTTGTCTTCCCGGAATAACTTCAACTAAGAAGAAGTATAAAGTTCATCACGTGTACTCGTTGTGCATTCCGATGTATGTCTCCTTCCCCCTTGCTGGTTTTGATACCTCAGAATCAGCAACACATTTTACGCACATATACTTGAAATCTTGTGAGAAGAACAAAATTGGCTCAAATGTATCCTATGAGAATCAACAACTACCGAAACGCTCTCTGACTATCTTTATCAACCCTTATGTTCTGTCGGCTATTGTTGTGACCACTTGGATAAGTAAACCCGATATACCAAAATTGAAACTGATGAAGAATTCCCCAAATTTGTTACTTAAGCTTGCACTGTTGTTGATTGAAGAACGATAAATAAGAAGAAAAACCCTGAGTACCCTTATATACTCAACTAAGAGCCAAAGCAAGTACAACACCTCTTGAGACTATCCACATCTACATCTGTGTGACACTGAGCACTACAATGTAACTCCTTGAAGTAATAGCTATAACATGTGAGAACTACAATGTAACTCCTTACATCGGGTATAACTAGATAATCCAAGTCCCAATCATAAATTTTATAACTTCAAGCAAGTCATCAATCAATAGATGAAGTCTCGATGATGAAATAAGTAGAAGCCTTCGTGAAATCCACTTCAATCTCAAATAAGGGATGCCAAATAAACTTCGTGATCACTTGACATTCCATGTCCAAACTCTTAGCCGTTTAGACGTTTTTGCCGACTTTTTCCTTTATGTTCTTGTGGTTGATTTCAGAGTGCACATTGGAGGGAACAACAATCCGTGAATAAGGAGATTCTTCAGAACCTGGTTCTCGGAAAGGAATACCCAAGAACGGATCATTATTCAATCGTGCAACTTCAATATCATGAAAGTCATTATCAACACCTTGAGGAGTAAGTGGAACATTAGGTGTTGAAGGAGAGTCGTAGGACCATTTCTCACATCTCAATCAACATGAAGTTTATTCACCCTTCTCCCCCTCAAAAATTGCATATGAATGCCAACTGCCATTTTTGATTGAACGAATGAATAAGAATACAATCAAAGGGTAAGTAGATCCACTTGATAACTGGCAATTTGTTTATTCACCCTTCTCCCCGTCAAAAATTGCATATGACTACCATTTTTTATTGAACAAGTGACTAAGAATACCATCAACGGTAAGTGACTCCACTTGATGATTGACATGTAGATTATTTACACATCTCCCCCTCAAAAGTTGCATTGGAGGTTGCCATTTTTGATAGAACAAGTGAATAAGAATGTACTCCAATGTACGTTGATCCACTTGATGACTGAATGAGCATGGGAAGAGCATGAATCTTGTTGATGAGAATGGTCATAAACATGAAGATTTCTCTTCTTCCGAAGATAAAGCGCACTTAAGCGAACACTTCTCTTTTCTTTGATGAACGGGGCCAGAAGATTTGTCAGTAGACGCCATTATGTTGCCATTGAGGCCCGAGGCTTGAAATGCTGTGTTCAAACGTCATAGTCGATGAAGAATGTAACACCCCAACCCGACAAGGGTAAAGATATCACAATGCAGGATTCATATCAGATAAAAACAGAGTATACATCTAGAGTAATACAAAAAATCTCAAAGGATTACAAATGAAATACTGAATCTACAAGGTTACAATGACAGCTTTCAAAACCAATTCTAAAACATAATATCTTCTATCCAATTCTAATCCAGAATAGCTACCAAGCCTTCTAAGTCCAGAGGTACACTCTCACTCATTCCCAGCTTCCTACTAACACCTGCCACAGGAAAAGAAATGCGGCAGAGCTACGAGAGCTCAGTGAACAGATATATAGATGACAGAAACAATAACAGATAACAATACAGAAACAAATCAGAAATACAGATTATACAGATACAGAATTAAAGTGAAAGAATAGGAAAGGAATAAGGGTGAAAGAAAAGAGACGGGAAAGGGATAATGTACTAACCAAGTTTAGTGAAATACAGAAATCCATCACGAGCCCAGAGATAACAGATAATATCATAGCAGAGTAATCATATAATAATCCAGAGGGGATACCTCTCAAGTAATAGATAATATGAGGGGTGACCTCATGTATCAATTGGAGTGATCAGCTCCCAGATAATGTGAAAGACGTGTATCGCACACACCATCAGTCACCAGATATACATATATATATATATATATATATATATATATATATATATATATATATATATAATATATATATATATATATATATATATATATATATATATATGTATAACAGTAACAGTAACAGATAACAGAAATCAGATCAGAACTAGGATGCATCCATGCGCCCTAGTAGGCCAAAATCTTCTCCTACATAACAGATAAAATCAGGGACGGGACAGGTCATCACTCTCCTGCCCTAGAGTCATGACATCGGTGCATCAATGACATGGACATGAAACCCTCATGCCTAGTGATTGGCTCGGATATCAGACTGTGGTCAAGGTCAGATGTCATATAATAAACAGCGTCACATCTAAGGGTTCATGGCAGAAAGGTCATGTCAACAATTCAGATTAAGATAATAAGGTTTAAATCAGAGTTTATCAGATTAAGTTTAATATCAAAGCTTAAGTTCAGATTAAAAGGTTTATTTCCAATAGTCCAAAAGAGTATATCAAAGGTTAATAATTACAAATTTATAGCAAAAATCCATTTCAGAAGTTCCTGTCAAAAGTTCATTTAAATCAATCCTTTAATAATGGTTTTCATTTAAATGATCTTACAAAATAGTTTCCATAAAAAAATGGTCTTCCAAAACGTTTTGTAACTTCCATTTCAAGTGGTATCGCTTCTTTTTAAAATAGCTGTTCTTAAACAGTTTCATATGTAGTTTAATAAAGGTTCAAAATTAATTAGGTTCAGATAAGGATTTAACAGGTTAAGGTTTACCAAAATCAAATCAAAATTTACAACAGATATATCAGGTTAAGGTTCAGAACAAGGTTCACAGATCAGATTCAATCAAGACTCACAAATTCAGGGTTCAGAACAAGAGATCAATCAGAGTTCAGGAAAAAGGTTCAGAATACAAGAATCATAGCAGAGGTTCAAACAAAAGGTTTAAGACAAACATATCACAACAAAGATCCACAACAGAAGGGAACATAGCAATGGTATAGGGAATCCTAATAAGGAAAAAGAAATACTGAGAGAAAAGGAAAAGAAACACCCTTACTGAAATAGGGCAAAATATCTGTACCTTATTAGCACAGCAGAAAATCAAACAAACACAGAACAATATCAGGACTTCTCCTTCTTCACACCTAAGGAAGAGGAAGACAGAATTACTAAAGATTCTATTTCAGATTATTACTTTTAGTTTACCTTTACATTTTAAGTACTTTCTATTTTTAGTAACTTTCCAGATTTAGTAAGTTCCCATAATTAGCAGGTTTCCAGATTTAACAGATACTATCATTTCAGATTAGGTTGAACCCTTATTCAAAGATCATTATGGAATACAGTATATTTTATCAAGTTACAGAAGTTTAGGGTTAATTATGACAATTATACAAAGTTTAGGGTTTTAAATGTAAATTCATCAATTCAAAAGTCTTAAGTGAAAAATACTTTAAGTTACAGAATTATATGCTCATTTTATTCAGAATTACATTTTATTCCCTTAAGTTTCACAATTTACAGATTACACCCCTTTAGTTACATAATTTACAAAACCAACCTTATAATTACATATTTTACAAATTAAACCCTACAATATCCATAATTACGAACCAAGCATATTATATTTCATAATTACAGAATATACCATCAGAATTTAGTACATTACAGATTAGACCCCTCAGAATTCAGAATTTACATATTTAGTCCTTGAAGTTTACAAAACATATATATTAAATCATAATTTCATAACCATTACATATTTAACCCATAAACCCTCAAAATTACACAATAGCCTTTTTATATCAGTATTAACTCAAAATAACCTCCAGATTTCAGATTTACACTTTTGGTCCCTCTCTTTTATTTAATTTCCATTCGTACCCTTTAATATCCAATTAATTCATTATAATGCAATATTTACACTTACGACCCCAAAGTTATATTTTTCTCACATTCTTACAGATGTATATGACATTACAAAAATATCCCAGAAGTTTCAAAGTTGACAAAACAGGTCCTTATACTTTTTATTTTAAATCGGATAGACTTTTTGGAAACAATTACAAACCCTACTATTTACCAATCATTGTACCATCATTAATTCATCCTTAAAACAACTTTAATGATCAGATTTATGCCTAAGAAACCTAACCCTAGTAACCCCGATTTGTATTTTATTTGTTTTCTTTGTTTTATTAAAATCCGGTTTTAACAATAATTCACCACGTTAAATCTAGGCCTCCAAAACTCAAACTCATATTTTTCCAAGATCATATGACTTATAAAGAACCCACGAAAAATAAATAGCATGCCCAGAAAAATCATTTAACATATATTTGATTTTTACGTACGTTTTAGACACCAAAATTACCACGACATGACCTAGGCTACCATAAATCGTTCTAACATTTTTCCCAGGTCTATTACATCATATGAGGTCTAAATAAAATATTTATCATGCCCAGAAATTCGGATTACATATTTTTGTGATTTACGTGTTTTATGATCATTATATTTTCATACGCATAGATTTGCTTGCATGATTCGATTCACATAATTTATATGAGTTATATAACATGTAAAGATCACAGGAAAATTGTTATATCAATTTTAGAATGTGTGGTTTAGGCGTATGAATTTGTACCTTGCGTATGGCAATTCGACAAGAAAAATAGAACCAAGAACGAACCAGTGAAAACACGCACCAACCCTTATTTTTCCTAGCTTGCTTGCACCTCCAAGAACCCCAGAAAAATACTTGTTCACGCCCAGAAATTGTGTGGATGATTGGGTCGATTTTTTTGTTGTCGCTAGGGTTTTTTCTTATTTATGCGATTAGGGTTTTGATGAAAATAAAAAAGACTTGTTTATATCTTGAGAAACCGACCTAGGATGGGCTTAAGATCAGGAAATTCGGTTTTAGAATCACAATATAATTTGGGTTGATTTTATTTAACCTTTCCTTAATTTATTTTTACATATTATTTAATTTAAAAGATTTAATAATTGTATTTATTTAATTTTTGTTATTTCGGAAATTATAACTAATGTATATGATAATTTTTGAACATTGAAAATGATGTAACATTGTCCCAGAAATTAGTTTGTTTCAGATAATAGTTCGATTTCAGAAGTTTTGGAATTTTTTCAGAATTTTATAAGTTATTTAATTAGGTTTTATGTTATCAGGGGTAATTTGGTCATTTTACGGATTATCTGAATTTCAGGTATTACAACTTCTTCCCCACTAACAAAAAAAATTTCGTCCTCGAAATTTGCAGAAAGCAGAAAGAAAAGAGAGAGCAGAAAACAAAACAAGACATACCAGACCTAATAGATGATAATCAGATTTCCTCGGAAGAGACGTAAGAATTACACAGGATTTTGACGGATATGCCGTCCACAGAAATTGAATTGACAGATCCGATTAGAGGGTACAGAGATAGATTATCGATAACATCAATTGGAAGAAGTTTTATAACAAAACTTAAGATTGTCATCGGAAGTTCAGAGGTCAGCAGAAGGCGTGACTAGAATCCAGATGTATTAATTCGCATAACGGTGAAAGCAGATTACGCATACAGTCGTAAATGAACTTACAGTCTCACTAAGGCAGATAATCCCAACAGTTATCAGAATTTCTAAGGTCCCAAGGCACTTCCCGAAATATCCTATGCCCACAACCAGTGCACGTTATATGATGTAGGTATTATCACGTTGGCCAGACGTCATAATACTGGCATCATATAAATATGCCCTCATGATGGTCATACTTTATCTCAAGTCGTGAACAGAATAACCTTATCCTAATCCACCTAGTCTTCCTACGGTCTCAGAGGTCATCAAAATCAAATACCCTAACTAAGAGGAGAACGAATCACTCGGAAGAATTTCTATCAGAATTTGGTACATCAGATCATTCATTATTTGTCAAATTTCACATAACAAACCATTGCCCAACATTCGCAGAATGAACACAGAGCGGGAATTCTACAGAGAACCTAAATCATTCCAAGGATTTTATCAACAGGTAACAAAATTTAAATAGGTCAAGCGGTAATCAATTACGTCATCCATAGCTTCATCCATCACAGAATTCATTCTTCCAAACCAAATGTTCGCTTCAGAATTTTCTTCCATTCAAGGTCATGATCTCAATTTCCATTCTCAAGTCTGCTTCTGCTCCCAATTCATCTTAGTACAACTAAAATGAATAGAGAAGCAAGACCGCGAGCCTTGGACAAGTCTGCTAGCACAGTTCGGAATTCGCCAACTCAGATTGCTGTCGTCATCGGATGTTTGGTGGTGGTGTCTGCTACAATCTCTAAATGCCAATCACATCTTTTCTTCCAGAACAAAGGTCATTCCATTTAATACGAAGATCGTCTACATGTTTCCTCGTTCGTCTCAGGGCACAAACATGTTGTCATACTATGACAATTGTCCAGATACTCGTGAAAACATGATTCTTATTAGCCAATACTATTGGCATTATTTAAGACTCATAATGGTCACAATGAGTACGAAAACAGTTTTCATGAATCACTTCAGGGAAACTTCATATCTAAATCACATCACCCATCTTAACGAATAAAACTGAATTACTTTACGGAAATTGCTCTCAATTAGTCATCTCCCTTCTCAGGAGTTCTTGTGGTTGCTTCTTCAGTCCTTCGAACATTAATGAGGTTGTCTGATACAGAGTTCACAAGGATAGAATAATTTAATCATTTATACTCGAAAATGAAAAGTGATTACAGTGAGATTACGGTTAAGTTTACGATAGTTGATATGCAGATGCAAAATTTTCTCTTTCTTCTTCATAAACTAATAGGGGTATTCAAGGGGAACACTGAGGTGGACAAAAACATATCTCATCATCTTCTCCAGCATCATGGTTCCTTAACTGAGATCGGTTCAGAGTCAATTTTTCTGCTCAACAGGAGAGAAAACCCAAGAGTTTCATCAGAAAATGCCAGAAAATTTGTACAACAAAACTTTCAATGCCAACACTTTCTAGGGGTGGGTACTAATAGGGTGTCAGGAGAATTTGATAATCAAATGAGGTCAGGGTACATATTTCCATAGCAGGGTTAAGCTTAACAGATTTAAGCGGTTAGAGGTTATTATATTAAAAGTAGGGTGGAATAGATTGTTACATTTCAGATGCGGTAGTTTATGATAGCTGAAGAACCAGTCAATCAATAATCACAAGATCTCCAAAATCAAGTATATCAATAGTAAACAGATCCGCAGAACGTATATGGTCACTTAACCAGACAGATAGTTCATATGTCAGAGTCAAGTACATGGTTCAGTATAGTGTTGGGGATAGATAAGCGAACAGTTCAAGGTGTTGGAGTTTTGGTTTAGCTTTTTAGCATAAGTAACAGGTAGGGTGTATCTCATTGGTAATAGGAACATCGTATAGTTGTCAGAAGTGAGGCTTATGGAACATCGGTTATCAGTATCATCATGGTCAAATAACAATTCCATACAGAGATAGTATTTGCATCAACTCCTTCCAAAGAAAACTGATTGGCAAATAAGATTTATCATTCGAGGGAGCAAATAAGATTCATCATTCAGGACAGAATAGTATCAGAGGATACATTTATATCCAGCATGGGTCATGAATTTATAGGATGTGTCAAACACATTAAGGTTAAATGGTCTTCGGGATGGTCGGAGAGATATCAGACGGTTTATCCAACAGATCAGAAATGAAGGTCAAAATCAGGTAGTGGCAGCAAAAGTTTAACAATCGGTAATCATGTCAGGGGTTCCAAAATTGTTTCAAACGCCGAAGGTGAGACATAGGAGGATAGTCGTCAATATTAAATGATCAAATCAATCAATCCTTATAAGGATAAAATCAAGGTTACTGTCAAAGAAAGACGGATCAATAAAGATAAATCTTATCGTTCGGAAATGAGAGGGAATGCATTTTTATACTCGTGGTCAAACGCCACAAAACTTCTCATGGGAACAGAGATGGTTAAGACGGAATCAAAGGATTCATAGGTAATTATCAGAAGCAAGAAAGAAATAACAGAATGTATCAAGTGTATCATCATCATGGGGATTCTCAGATTGCCCAAAGAGGCATCAGAATGATTAACAGAAGGTTCAGAGGTCGGAGTTGAAATCGGAAGGCAAGGATCAAATAATGTTAGATAATTACTACGCAATTCCCAATGCTTCAGACTTTATTTAGGTTTTACTTCTTAGGTGGTGCAAGGCATAAGCTCTACATTTCCAAATGCGATTTTAACCAAAAGCAAGACACGAGTCAGAGTGGTGCAGAAGCAAGATACTTAAGAAAATGACTTATAGTCTACCCATTCCTCACTGGTCAGAATTTAAGTTCCTATAGGGAAATCCTAAAGCAAATTCTCAAAGGTTGTCCTACGAGCGCCTACAGTGGAAACTTAGTGACCCAGACTTCACAGGTCAAGGGTAAATGTTTTACGAGTCGCAGCCTGTGAGCTCTGATACCATAAATTGTAACACCCCAACCCGACAAGGGTAAAGATATCACAATACTGGATTCATATCAGATCAAAACAGAGCATACATCTACAGTAATACAAAAAATCTCAAAGGATTACAAATGAAATACTGAATCTACAAGGTTACAATGACAGCTTTCAAAACCAATTCTAAAACATAATATCTTCTATCCAATTCTAATCCAGAATAGCTACCAAGCCTTCTAAGTCCAGAGGTACACTCTCACTCATTCCCAGCTTCCTACTAACACCTGCCGCA
Source organism: Artemisia tridentata subsp. tridentata (assembly GCA_021014915.2). NCBI lineage: Eukaryota > Viridiplantae > Streptophyta > Magnoliopsida > Asterales > Asteraceae > Artemisia > Artemisia tridentata. Next base: position 251,694,751 of record CP139508.1, read on the forward strand.
GGAAAAGAAATGCGGCTGAGCTACGAGAGCTCAGTGAACAGATATATAGATGACAGAAACAGTAATAGATAACAATACAGAAACAAATCAGAAATACAGATTATACAGATACAGAATTAAAGTGAAAGAATAGGAAAGGAATAAGGGTGAAAGAAAAGAGATGGGAAAGGGATAGTGTACAAACCAGGTTTAGGGAAATACAGAAATCCATCACGAGCCCATAGATAACAAATAATATCATAGCAGAGTAATCATATAATAATCCAGAGGGGATACCTCTCAAGTAACAGATAATATGAGGGGTGACCTCATGTATCAATTGGAGTGATCAGCTACCAAATAATGTGAAAGACGTGTATCGCACACACCATCAGTCACCAGATATATATATATATATAACAGCAACAGTAACAGATAACAGAAATCAGATCAGAACTAGGATGCATCCATGCGCCCCAGTAGGCCAAAATCTTCTCCTACATAACAGATAAAATCAGGGACGGGACAGGTCATCACTCTCCTGCCCTAGAGTCATGCCATCGGTGCATCAATGACATGGACATGAAACCCTCATGCCTAGTGATTGGCTCGGATATCAGACTGTGGTCAAGGTCAGATGTCATATAATAAACAGGGTCACATCTAAGGGTTCATGGCAGAAAGGTCATGTCAACAATTCAGATTAAGATAATATGGTTTAAATCAGAGTTTATCAGATTAAGTTTAATATCAAAGCTTAAGTTCAAATTAAAAGGTTTATTTCCAATAGTCCAAAAGAGTATATCAAAGGTTATTAATTACAAATTTATAGCAACAATCCATTTCAAAAGTTCCTGTCAAAAGTTCATTTAAATCAATCCTTTAATAATGGTTTTCATTTAAATGATCTTACGAAATAGTTTTCATAAAAAAAATGGTCTTCCAAAACGTTTTGTAACTTCCATTTCAAGTGGTATCGCTTCTTTTTAAAATAGCTTTTCTTAAACAGTTTCATATGTAGTTTAATAAAGGTTCAAAATCAATTAGGTTCAGATAAGGATTTAACAGGTTAAGGTTTACCAAAATCAAATCAAAATTTACAACAGATATATCAGGTTAAGGTTCAGAACAAGGTTTACAGATCAGATTCAATCAAGACTCACAAATTCAGGGTTCAGAACAAGAGATCAATCAGAGTTCAGAAAAAGGTTCAGAATACAAGAATCATAGCAGAGGTTCAAACAAGAGGTTTAAGACAAACAGATCACGACAAAGATCCACAACAGAAGGGAACATAGCAATGGTATAGGGAATCCTAATAAGGAAAAAGAAATACTGAGAGAAAAGGAAAAGAAACACCCTTACTGAAATAGGGCAAAATATCTGTACCTTATTAGCACAGCAGAAAATTAAACAAACACAGAACAATATCAGGACTTCTCATTCTTCACACCTAAGGAAGAGGAAGACAGAATTACTAAAGATTCTTTTTCAGATTATTACTTTTAGTCTACCTTTACATTTTAAGTACTTTCTATTTTTAGTAACTTTCCAGATTTAGTAAGTTCCCATAATTAGCAGGTTTCCAGATTTAACAGATACTATCATTTCAGATTAGGTTGAACCCTTATTCAAAGATCATTATGGAATACAGTATATTTTATCAAGTTACAGAAGTTTAGGGTTAATTATGACAATTATACAAAGTTTAGGGTTTTAAATGTAAATTCATCAATTCAAAAGTCTTAAGTGAAAAATACTTTAAGTTACAGAATTATATGCTCATTTTATTCAGAATTACATTTTATTTTCCCTTAAGTTTCACAATTACAGATTACACCCCTTAGTTACATAATTTACAAAACCAACCTTATAATTACATATTTTACAAATTAAACCCTACAATATCCATAATTACCAACCAAGCATATTATATTTCATAATTACGAATTACCATCAGAATTTAGTACATTACAGATTAGACCCCTCAGAATTCAGAATTTACATATTTAGTCCTTTAAGTTTACAAAACATATATATTAAATCATAATTTCATAACCATTACATATTTAACCCATAAACCCTCAAAATTACACAATAGCCTTTTTATATCAGTATTAACTCAATATAACCTCCAGATTTCAGATTTACACTTTTGGTCCTCTCTTTTATTTAATTCCATTCGTACCTTTTAATATCCAATTAATTCATTATAATGCAATATTTACACTTAGGACCCAAAGTTTAATTTTCCCACATTCTTACAGATGTATATGACATTAGAAAAATATCTCAGAAGTTTCAAAGTTGACAAAACAGGTCCTTTATTTTTATTTAAATCGGCTAGACTTTTTGGAAACAATTACAAACCCTACTATTTACCAATCATTGCACCATCATTAATTCATCCTTAAAACACCTTTAATGATCAGATTTATGTCTAAGAACCTAACCCTAGTAACCCGATTTGTATTTTATTTGTTTTCTTTGTTTATTAAATCCGGTTTAACAATAATTCACCACGTTAAATTAGGCCTCCAAAAATCAAACTCATATTTTTCCCAATCATATGATTATAAAGAACCTACGAAAAATAAATAGATGCCCAGAAATCGTTTAATATATATTTGATTTTTACGTACGTTTTGACACCAAAATTACCACGACATGACCTAGGCTACCATAAATCGTTCTAACATTTTTCCAGGTCTATTACATCATAGAGGTCTAAATAAAATATCTATCATGCCAGAAATCGGATTACATATTTTTTGATTACGGTTTTATGATCATTAATGTCATACGCATAGATTTGGTGCATGATTCAATTCACATAATTATATGGCTATATAACATGTAAAGATCACAGAAAATTTTTATATCCAATTTTAGAACGTGTGGTTTAGGCGTATGAATTTGTACTTGCGTATGACAATTCGACAAGAAATAGAACCAAGAACGAACCAGTGAAAACACGTACACCTTATTTTTCCTAGCTTGCTTGCACCTCCAAGAACCCCAGAAAAATACTTGTTCACGCCCAAAAATTGTGTGGGTGATTGTGTCGATTTTTTTTTTGTCGCTAGGGTTTTTTCTTATTTATGCGATTAGGGTTTTGATGAAAATAAAAAAGATTTGTTTATATCTTGAGAAACTGACCTAGGGGAGGGCTTAAGATCAGGAAATTCGGTTTGAGAATCACAATATAATTTGGGTTGATTTTATTTAACCTTTCCTTAATTTATTTTTACATATTATTTAATTTAAAAGATTTAATAATTGTATTTATTTAATTTTTGTTATTTCAGAAATTATAACTAATGTATATGATAATTTTTGAACATTGAAAATGATGTAACATTGTCCCAGAAATTAGTTTGTTTCATATATAGTTCGATTTCAGAAGTTATGGAATTGTTTCAGAATTTTATAAGTTATTTAATTAGGTTTTATGTTATCAGGGGTAATTTGGTCATTTTACGGATTATCTGAATTTCAGGTATTACAAAGAACGAGGCCTGAACTGATGTGAACATACGTCATTGTCGATGAAGAACGAGGCTTGAACGGATGTGTTCAAACGTCATAGTCGATGAAGAACGAGGCCTGAACTGATGTGAACAGATGTCATTGTCGATGAAGAATGAGGCCTGAACTAATGTGAACAGACGTCATTTTTATTGATGATCATCAAGGTTGAATTGCTTGAACCCCTAAGTCATGAGATATCAGTCTTTTCGGCACCCAAACCCTGAGTCTTTCCTTAATAGGAGTGAACGATGTACCTGCACTTAAGTAAAGACTTCCTGCATTGACATTAAGAGTTTGTTTTCATTAATATGGGTTAGTGATATCAGCATTTAAACCATTTGGTTTTTCACTGTCAACCTTGGTTCTGCACTCAGTGAACATCTTTCTAATAGGTATCCATCTAAGACAAACAATCTTAAAAATTCTACCCGTCGGTATCCACTTAAGACAAGATCTAGGAGTGTTGGGAATTAAATATTCTGAAGGTACTGCTAGTACATCAAAGTACTGCTAGTACATCAAGATACTGCTAGTTCATGATCAAAGTACTGCTGCTACATCAAAGTACTGCTGCTTCATCAAAGTACTGCTGATCAGTGACTCATTGGATAAGATCGAAAAGATATTTATTGTATTTTGGTCAAACATATACGGTAGATAATATCTTACTCCATGTGCTTAGTTAACAAGTTGTATACATAGATACATGTTGTATCTTATGTACTGACACAATATGCATAAAGTTAAACAAGTAAGTCGGTCAAGACTTTTAGCAAAATTGTAAAGATCTCTTGCAACTATAAAAGAGATCTTAGACTTAGATATTAAAAAGTAGACACAATAGAATACACATGCACATGCATAACTGTTAGAACAAGAACAAAAAATATCACAAGTCTAAAACATTAGATTCAAGGTTTTGTAACCCTAGTGAAAAACTCAAGATCACTCGTATTATTTGGAATAATATTGAATCGTTTAGTGAAATACTTTCTTTGTTCATTGTTAAGTAACAAACATAATTCTTCCATTTCCATAACATACATAACCTTCTAAGTGTGATTAAGTAAATTCCGCGTGCTTAATCATATTAAGTCAATATATCTCATACACAAAGACACAAGGTTTAACCACCTTAACCGTGTATAAACCAGATCCTCACAGTTGGTATCAGAGCTTAGGGTTGATATATTTGAATTAGAAGAAACAGAAATGGATCCACATGATGTTCAAACAAATGTTGCTGCAAAGTTGCCCATAATCAAACCCAATGAGTTTGAGTTATGGAGGATGAGAATTGAGCAATATTTCATGGTCCAAGATTATACTCTTTGGGATATAATTATATATGGTGATTCCTTTTCACCAAGCTACTCAGAGGTTGTCCTAGAAGGTAAAACAAGTAGAAAAAGAAATACTGGACCAGTGTCAAATGAAGAGAAGATACTGAAGAGAAATGATCAGAAAGCAAGAAATTTGCTGCTTATGACCATTCCTAGTGAGCAGATGCTATCATTCAACAAGTATCTTGATGCAAAAACTCTTTTTGAAGAGATTTGTGCATATTTTGGTGGTAATGAAACTACCAAAAAGACACAGAAGACACTACTAAAGCAACAATTTGAAAACTTTACTGCTTTTAGTAATGAGTCTCTTGATAAGCTATTCTCAAGATTACACAAGCTTGTCAGTCAGTTAGCTGTGTTGGGTGTTGAGACAGAGAAGGAAGATCTCAACATGAAGTTTTTGAGAAGTCTACCTGATGAGTTCCATACTCATGTTATTGTCTGGATGAACAAACCAGACATTGAAACCATGAAGCTCAATGATTTGTACAACAACTTCAAAATTGTTGAACAAAGTCTAAAGAAATCTGGTCATTATGGTACTAGTTCTGGAAACGTGGCACTCTTGTCAGTTCCTAGTATTAGTAAGAATGAAGAGGTAGATGAAGGTGAAAGTGCTCCTTCCACAAGTTCTCACAAGGATGTTGCTGGTCTTGGAGATGCAACATTCTATGCTTTTATTACCAGTCAATCAAATGGCTCTCCTCTCAACCATGAAGACCTTGAGCAGGTAGATGGTGATGATTTGGAAGCTATGGATATTAAATGGCAGGTTGCTTTGCTTAGCATGAGGGCTAAGAAGTATTGGCAAAGAACTGGGAAGCAGATTACCATAAATGGTAATGATACTGCTGGGTTTGATAAGAAGAAAGTGGAGTGTTTCAACTGTCATAGGTTAGGACACTTTGCTAAGGAGTGTAGAAGCCCAAGAAAGCAGGAGAATAGAAACACATGGTATAAGCAAGATAGGAAAAAGGAAGTTACTGTTGAAGAGCCAAAGGCTATGTTGGCTATTGATGGTATTGGTTATGATTGGAGCTCTATGGCTATTGAAGAGGATGCACCACCAAATGCTGCTCTTTTGGCCAATGAATTTGCTCTAATGGCTCATTCTGATTCAGAGGTAAACAATATTACATCTTGTACTGAATCATGTCCTAATCTTAAAGCTTATGAAGACCTTAATAAGAGATTTGAAGCTCATAAACAAGAACTGCTTGATTCTTTGTTTAATTTGGCTAATCACAAAAGAGGTCTAGGTGTTTTGGAAAAACAAGTTTTACATTTTAAAAATAATGAAATTCATTTTGCTGATGACATCAATATACTAAAAAATGACATTAAGATCAGAGATGAGTGTATTGTTGAGTTGAATGAATCATTAGCTAAACATAAGAATGAAAGAGAAAATGTAAAGGTTTCTGTGGATGTTTTAGCACATTCCTCAGAAGGATTCAATAAGCTTTGGGAAGCCCAAGTTATTGATAAGGTCAATTCTGGTGTTGGATTTAAGTCTGTACCCCCACCATACAGAGGTGTTCATTCACCTCCAGGTATTGATTTAGCACACACAGGGTTACCTGAGTTTCAAGAACCAATCATGGAATATGGTTCTAAGGTCACTAAATCTCCAAAGATAGAGAAGGTAAGTAAAAGTTTAGATAAAACTTTATCTTATCAGGACAAGGTGTCCTTTATTAAGAAAGGAGATACTATAGTTGTTGAAGATTGTACAACTGATAGTGATAGTGATGAAGAAGAACAGGTTATGTCTAAACCTGTATTGGTTAAGAAAGTAGGAACAAGTCTTCCTAAGATAGTCAATCACAACACTAACAGGCCTAAGTCAATTGGTAAAGGTACTGTTAGGAAACCAGTTAGATATTGTGAACAATATAGAACTACAAACAAGCCCAGAGGTAACCAAAGGAATTGGAACAACCTCAAGTCTAACCAATTAGGTGATGACTTTGCATTTTATAATAAAGCTTGTTATACATGTGGTAGTTTTGACCATCTTGCAGCTTTCTGCAACCAAAGGGTAACTGGGTATGAATACAATAGGGTGAATTACAAAAGGCAAACTCCTCAAACTCTTTTTCACTCTAATACTCATAGATCTAAACCCAGAACAGTCTCAAACAAGTCTGGACTCAAAGGTCCTGATAGACAAAAAGGTCCTGTTAACAAAGTACTGCCAGTTCAAACTCAAAGTACTGGTAAATCTAAAAGTACTGTTAGACCTTTGATGACTGTTAACCCAAAATCAACAGCTAAAGATGCAAAAACAACTTTCAAACATGCATCTAAAACTGTTCTAAGGCCCATTCAATCAAAAGCAGTGGTCCACAAACAAATTTGGAGACCAAAGGGTGTGACTTCAAAGTTAGCAGACTCTGCTGAACATGTTACTCACTCTGCTGCTAAGGGTAATAGGGCAAATGCTGTTAAGGCCTCAGCATGTTGGATTCAAAAATCCAATATTGCATCAACAGTCCTTAAAAGATTAAACTATATTGATGCAAGAGGCAGATTCAAGTCAGTAATGGCTTGGATCCCCAAAGAAAACTAACTTTCTTATTTGTGTGCAGGAACATTCTATTGATCATCAAGATCAAGGATACTCAGATAGTGGATGTTCTAATCACATGACAGGCAACATGTCTTATCTTTCAGACTTTCAAGAATTCAATGGAGGATATGTTACCTTTGGAGGTGGTTTTCGTGGCAAAATTTCTGGTAAAGGTACTATTAAAACCGGAAATTTAGATTTTGAAAATGTGTACTATGTACAAGAGTTAAAGTATAATCTTTTTAGTGTTTCACAAATGTGTGACAAAAAGAATAATGTCCTTTTTACTGACACTGAATGTCTTGTTCTATCTAAGGATTTTAAGATGCCTGATGAAAATCAAGTACTTCTTAGAATTCCTAGAAAGGCCAACATGTATAGTGTTGATATGAAGAACATCATTTCTAAAGAAGATTTAACTTGTCTTGTATCAAAGGCCACATTGGATGAATCAATGTTATGGCATAGAAGGCTTGGTCATATTAACTTCAAAACCATAAATAAAATTGTTAAGAATGGTTTGGTGAGAGGTTTACCTCACAAAAGATTTGAAAATGATCAAACATGCATTGCTTGTCTAAAAGGCAAACAACACAAAGCCACTTGTAAGCCCAAAATTTTTAACTCTATCAATCAGTCATTGTTTATGCTGCATATGGACTTATTTGGACCAGTTTCAGTAAGGAGTATACAACATAAAAAATATTGTCTTGTTATAACTGATGACTATAGCAGATTTACATGGGTTTTCTTTTTAGCTTCTAAGGATGAGACATCAAGCATTCTTAAGGAATTCATTACACTGATAGAAAATCAAGTAAGCAAGAAAGTAAAAGTCATTAGGAGTGATAATGGGACAGAGTTTAGAAATAGAGTTATGGATGATTTCTGCAAAGAAAAAGGTATTAGGAGAGAATATAGTGTTGCTAGAACACCACAACAGAATGGAGTGGTTGAAAGAAAGAATAGAACACTAATTGAAGCTGCTAGAACAATGTTAGCTGATTCTAAGCTACCTATAATCTTTTGGGCAGAGGCAATTAACACTGCTTGCTATGTTCAAAATAGAGTTTTAGTTGTGCAGCCTCACAATAAGACATCATATGAACTCTTTAATGATAGAACTCCTGCAATAGGATTTCTTAGACCTTTTGGATGTCATGTGACAATTCTCAATACCTTAGACCATTTAGGAAAATTCGATGGTAAAGCAGATGAAGGTTTCTTAGTTGGATATTCTCTTGTTAGCAAAGCTTTTAGAGTTTACAACTTAAGAACTGAGAAAGTTCAAGAAGAACTACATGTGGAGTTTCAGGAAAACAAATCCAATGTAGTAGGTCAAGGACCAAAATGGATATTTGATCTTGATTATCTAACAAACTCTATGAATTATTTACCTGTTGTTGCAGAAACTAATACTTTTTCAGGTTCACAAGCAACAAATGAGGTGGAGTTAGATAAAGATCAATCTGATGTCATTATGCCATTGTGGTCAAGTACCAGTGTGGATTTAGCTTCAAACAATGATGAATCTTCTTCTGATAAAGCAAAAGAGGATGTTGAGGCTCAAAGAAAAGATGTTGGAACAGAGGAACAACTCAATATGTTGAATATTGAAAGTACTGCTGAGACAGAGCAAAGTACTGTGAGTACTTCTCAAGGTACTGGTAGTTCAGTTGAAGGTACTGCTGGTCCTTCACACTCAAGAGATGCAGAATTTCAAGAAGATGAAGTGGATTTGACTAATCTTTCATCATCTTATCATGTTCCTACTACACCACACACAAGAATTCACAAAGTTCATTCCCTGGATAATGTGATAGGAGATATACAATCTGGCGTGAAGACAAGAAGACAACTAGTCTCTTCAGACCAACAAGGGATTCTTGATGCCCTTTATGCTTCAAAACAACATGAACTTTCAAACTCATGTTTATTTGTATGTTTTCTCTCTCAAAAGGAACCAAAGAATATTCTTACAGCCCTAGATGATTCAAGCTGGGTAGAGGCTATGCAAGAAGAGCTTCTTCAGTTCAAGATTCAAAAGGTTTGGGTGCTAGCTGATTTACCTACAGGTGAAAAGCTAATTGGCACTAGATGGGTTTTTAAGAACAAAAGGGATGACAGAGGAATTGTGATCAAGAATAAGGCTAGACTAGTAGCACAAGGGTACACACAAGAAGAAGGAATAGATTATGATGAAGTTTATGCTCCAGTAGCAAGGATTGAGGCAATTAGGCTGTTTCTAGCTTATGCTTCATTTTTAGGCTTCACAGTCTACCAAATGGATGTCAAAAGCGCATTTTTATATGGTAAAATTGAAAGAGAGGTGTATGTTTCACAACCTCCTGGCTTCATTGATCCATTACATCCAAACAAAGTGTACAGAGTAGTGAAAGCTCTCTATGGCCTTCATCAGGCACCAAGAGCTTGGTATGCAACACTTGCTTCCTACTTATTAGAAAATGGATTTCAAAGAGGAAAGATTGATCAGACACTTTTCATCAAACAGCACAAGAAGGATCTTCTGTTAGTGCAGGTGTATGTGGATGACATTATCTTTGGATCTACAAGGAAGGAAATGTGTTTAGAATTTGAGAAGCTTATGAAAGATAAGTTTCAAATGAGTTCTATGGGAGAACTTACATTCTTTTTGGGTTTGCAAGTTAAACAATCATCTGAAGGCATATTTATTAGTCAAGACAAATATGTTGCAGAGATACTTAGAAAATTTCAATTTGCTGATTCAAAAATAGCAAGCACACCAATGGACTCAGAGAAGCACCTTCTGAAAGATGAAGATGGAGAAAATGTAGATGTACACAATTACAGATCTATGATAGGCTCTTTGATGTATCTTACATCATCTAGACCTGATATCATGTTTCCTGTTTGTGTCTGTGCAAGATTTCAAGTTACTCCAAAGGTTTCTCATTTAACTGCAGTCAAGAGAATTTTTAGATATCTTAAAGGTCAACCAAAGTTGGGTATATGGTATTCTAGAGAATCTCCTTTTGACTTGGTAGCATATTCGGATAGTGATTATGCTGGTGCTAGCTTAGACAGAAAGTCAACAACTGGAGGATGTCAATTCCTTGGGTGTAGACTTGTCTCATGGCAGTGTAAGAAGCAAACAAGTGTGGCAAATTCAACAACTGAAGCTGAATATATAGCTGCTGCAAGTTGCTCTAGTCAAGTTCTATGGCTTCAAAACCAACTCCTTGATTATGGGTACAATTTCTTAAACACTGTTATTTATATTGATAATAGTAGTACAATTTGTATTATTAAAAATCCGGTACAACACTCTAAAACAAAACACATTGAAATTAGACATCACTTCATAAGAGATTGCAATGAGAAAAGATTAATTCAAGTTCTTAAAATTGCTTCAGAGCATAATTTTGCAGATCTGTTAACAAAAGCTTTTGATGTTTCAAGGTTTCAGTACTTAATAGCAAGTATTGGAATGCTTAATCTCTAAGTTTTCAATATGATGTGTTTTTGTACATAAATTTTTGAAAGTACTGCTGGATTTATAAGGTACTGCTATATCAAAATTTGAATTGTGTTATTCATATAGTTGGTTTTATGATTAATCTAATGCAAGACAAGTACTTTGTACATTGTTCTTTTGGTTTTAGACTAACTATTTCAGGTATGAATATGTAAACACAAAGGATATTTCAAGTGAAATGGGAACAGCAGAATGCCTATCAAATTGCTGACCATAGTAGATTTATGATGGACTGAGTTTAGGAATTAAACCTCCTTAAAACTTCTTTCTTGAAATCTAGTTATGATATTTCACATTGAATTGATGACTTAGTTGGTCAGATAGTAACTGATACAACTCACTTTCTATCATTTTATACTTTCAAGTATAATGAGTTAGTCTAAGGACATCTGATAGAAATAACAGCTAGTGAAAGTGAATCTAACACTTGTGTTGGAGGTAACAATTGCTATGAGCTGGAAACCCTGTCAAGAAAATCTTTTGAATAGATTTATCTTTTCACAGGCAGTTAGTGATAACTGAAATACATTGGTTCTCACACAACCAGAGGTTATTTTTAAACCGAAATTTTGATTAGGTGTCTGTTACACACTTGATTCTTTCAAAATGGTTGAAGTAGTATGATTTTTCAATTCTAAAATCATAAACATACTACTAAGTTAAATGATTTCTTAAAAGGATTTTCAAGGATTCAGAAAAACCATTCATTTATGGATTATGAATCAAAATGTCCACTGATTCACCTCTCATAGGAGTTAACACACCTAGAAGTGATGAGGACAGCAACTTAAACTCTTAAGGAATTGATGGCTTCATGTACAATATTGTCTGAAAACAAGTTCAAACTGATAGATCAGGTGATATGAAGAGAAGTTCTTTAGTACATAGTGAGATCTTCCAAACAAGGGGAGGAAACAAAAGTTATTTACTTCAGGGGAGGTTATAATCTCAGGGGAGGAAATAATTGCCCAGAAAAGGAAGAATAAACCAATATATGGAAGGAGAAGACAAGAGCATACAAGATTTTGTAGAGATTGAAAATGATTAGAACAGATCAAATATCTAGAAGGGATGAAGCATTCCTAAAGGAGAAAGTTCTATCTAGATCAAACGAAGAAAAGTTTCAATTTTACTTCAAAGACATGCTGGTTAGATGATTTCACTTGTTGAAACAAGCATCCAAGATACACAGCATCATTGCCTCTTACAATTCCTCCATCCAAGGAAATTGCACCATCTTTTGGTACAATGTTTTGATATTGCTGAAGTCAAAGAAGAACAAAGCAGATGAGTTCAGAATAGAAGAATAGTTCAGATTCAAGAAGTGTTTGAAAGATCTTCACAAGTCCTCATTTAATTCAGAAAAACATGTTTGAATTAATTCACATGTTTAGGGGAGGATTGTTGGGAATTAAATATTCTGAAGGTACTGCTAGTACATCAAAGTACTGCTAGTACATCAAGATACTGCTAGTTCATGATCAAAGTACTGCTGCTACATCAAAGTACTGCTGCTTCATCAAAGTACTGCTGATCAGTGACTCATTGGATAAGATCGAAAAGATATTTATTGTATTTTGGTCAAACATATACGGTAGATAATATCTTACTCCATGTGCTTAGTTAACAAGTTGTATACATAGATACATGTTGTATCTTATGTACTGACACAATATGCATAAAGTTAAACAAGTAAGTCGGTCAAGACTTTTAGCAAAATTGTAAAGATCTCTTGCAACTATAAAAGAGATCTTAGACTTAGATATTAAAAAGTAGACACAATAGAATACACATGCACATGCATAACTGTTAGAACAAGAACAAAAAATATCACAAGTCTAAAACATTAGATTCAAGGTTTTGTAACCCTAGTGAAAAACTCAAGATCACTCGTATTATTTGGAATAATATTGAATCGTTTAGTGAAATACTTTCTTTGTTCATTGTTAAGTAACAAACATAATTCTTCCATTTCCATAACATACATAACCTTCTAAGTGTGATTAAGTAAATTCCGCGTGCTTAATCATATTAAGTCAATATATCTCATACACAAAGACACAAGGTTTAACCACCTTAACCGTGTATAAACCAGATCCTCACAGTATCCACTTAAGACAAGATCTAGGAGTGTTTGGTTTCTCATGCACAGTGAAAGACTTATTGGGAGAAAACCTTTGTCCTATAGCAATCTGCCTACCCGGTTTCTGAATATACTTCTTTGGTTCTACGGGCTTGTTGTTGTTTCTAGTCTTAGAGGATTGAACCTTAGCACGAGTATTTACTTCCTTCAGGAATTTTGTTACACAATTATCATGATTTGCCTTACAAACACATTTCTGACAAGTTGAGCAAACAAAGTGTTTGGATTCAGAGAAAGATCTAGAATTCTTAGAGTGATCTACTACGGGAATCGCATTAATCGATATGCAACTACTTTTAAAAGCAGGCAAATTCCTAGTCTTTTCATGTGTGTTTTTCTTAGCATCCTCTAGGTTGTGATACTGAACACTGTCTTTATGTCTAACATGTTCCTTTAGTGTCACAAATGACACACGCTTTGAACTAATCCTAGAAGAGCTAGAGGCACTCATGTGATGAGGTTTTGCAAATGTATACTCCTTTTTCTTAGGACTAGACTGTGAAGTGACTGGTTTTGACAAAACTTGTTTCGAATCAACTTGGGAGGCAAACCGTTGTTTTAAGGATTTTGGTCGTTCAGATCTAAACGCAGTCGGTTTTCTAACAACTGATTGGTTTCGAAGTGGTGGTTTCCCCAAGATTGATGGTTTTGCAAACTTAGTGTTCACACTATTTCCTGTCAGTTTTCTTAACTCGTTTTTCAATGCTACAATTGTAAAACCCTTTTCCTGAAGTTGAGCTTTGAATTCATCATTTTATGCAATCAAAGAAGTTGTTTATTCTTTAGTCGTAGTTCTTGTTTCTTTGATAGAATCATACAGGTCTTTGTAATATTTTTTCAAAGCATGATTTTCCTTAAGTAATTTAGCCACTTGAAGTTCCAATTCGATGTTTCTTGTTTCAATTGCATCAATGTCATGTTTAACCTTGGCTTCATTACATTTCTCATGCATATTAATTCGAGTTTTCAAATTGTTGATCGTTAAGTTTTTGGCTTGTAGCTGAGCTTTCAAATCATTTATCTAAAAAAATTCACAAAATTCAGGAAATTCCGGATTATTACATGGTTTGTTAGTTTGTAGACTTTCTTCCTTTTGTTGTATTGATATTTCAAGTGAAATACAATATTTTTCAATTTGTAAGAATCTGTTTGAAAGTTCATTATAAACTTCTTTTTCAACCATATCATTCTTTTTGAAAAGCTTAGCGTTAACCAAAGGACTTATAACTTGATCATGTTCAACATCCTGGTCAATTTCTCCCCCCTTATGACTCATATTTGTTAAATCAGGAGTGGTATTGCTATCAGCCTTTTCCAACAGATATGTGTCATAAACAGGTTCAGATTGATCAGTATGTTGTTGTTCACTAGCAAGGACATTATGTTGAACTGTTAAATGTACCTCAGCAAATGGCACTTGGTCATTTACTGGTCTGATATCAGCATCCACACCATTTGTGATATGAGTCACATAACTGCTGCTTGTATCATGCTTATCTGACTTTGTCCCACTGCATTTTGTGGCAACTGAACTAGCACCCAGTGCTTTACTCGAATCAACCTTAATCTCTCTTGATTGCATCCGACTTTCATTCATCTTGATGTCATACTTTAGTTTGTGTTGTGATCTTTCCTCAATGTACTTCTTAACATTATCCATGTGTTGGAGTAATGTTTCTCTGAACATGTTAACTTCAATTCCAGTGTAATCAGTAAAACACTTTTCTGTCATTTGACTGTCATAATCCCAAGTGTATTGTGAATTGATGAACAATTAAAGTTGTTTGTTGATCACCCAAAAAGCAGCCATGGATCCAATTTCATGAAATTCTTCTTTGTCAAGTTGTTGTTCTAGTTGATCTAAGTTCAGGAACACAGTGCCTATGAAAGTCTGAACATCTTGACCAAAGAGTGATGTAAATGCTTGTTCGAATCCTCCCATGGATCCAGGTCATTCTGAGAGAACCTTGAGATGTGAATGAAGTAGTCGAAAGCATTCTATGCGACTTTCCTTTGCATCATCGTACAATTTTTGTGGCTGATGCAACTGTCTCTCTTGCGAATTCGAGCACAAAGATTCCATATTAGCAATATCTGACCCAAAGATGTTTGTCTGTTCAAAAACGTTTGTTGGTTGTACTGTGTTCGGAATCTTATGTTCATCGATCATGTCGTACAATTTGAGTACCTCAGCTATGATTGAATCCGAAGTGTTTGACATGATATGAACGTTCACGTGATTTTACAATTCTATGATTTAAATCGAGAAATTGATTCTTTCGCGGGATTTTACAAAAATCAAGAATAAACTGTGATTTGATTACTTGAATGTGTTATGATGAAAGTATGGTGGACTTGGTGATCTGTTGTATAGTTGTGATTTGGTTTGGTTGATGCAAGTTGTTACGGTGAAATTATGGTCTGAAAACTTAAAACCTCAATAACTTCATTTTGGAGCGATTTCAGGCTTCGCTGAAAACGGGGTTACTGTTCAATAGTTATGCCCGTTTGAAGTTTTGACGTAAAAAGTCAACTTTTGTCAAAACTCAGAAAGCTCAAAATGCAAAGACCTCAAACCGCAGAAGACACAAACCGCAAAAACTCAAACCGCAATACCACAAACCGCAGAGTACCACAAACTGCAGAAGACACAAACCGCAGAAATCGACAAACCGCAGAAACCAAAACGCAGAAATGTCAAACCGCAACCTTGGTCAAACCTCAACCTTGGTCAAACCGCAGGACTGGTCAAACCGCAAGACTGGTCAAACCGCAGAAGCAAAACGACAGATCGCAAAAGACAAAACACCACAAACCGCAGTAGCAAGTGGACAAAAATGTCCCTTTCAGTACGTTTTGTCTTTTTTTCCCGTTATGGTTAAAATCCAAACCGCAGTCAACTATACCCAAACTAACACAAACCGCAAACAAGAATCCTTATCGAGAGACAAACCGCAGCGAAGAATATCTTACCGAAACACAAACCACACTCAAGAAAATTCTTCTAATCTTCCACTAACTAACACCACACGACTGTATGTTGTCAAGAAAGATGCAAGATAGTTTTGTGAACACAAACGTACAAGTTTTTAACGAAATAAACCACAAACAAAGCTTAAATATTGATTTGTGTCCTTTTTTTTTCATGTCGACACAAAACCAACCAAAAATGCCAAAATCACATCACAAATCCGTGAATATGCAATCACTCGAACCTAACCATAGCTCTTGATACCAATTGTAGCATATTCAATAACATATAACACATAAAAGATGTGATTTTGGCCGAAAGTCTAGAGAGAGAAAGGAAGATGTTGGGAACTAGAGAGAGAAAGTGAATGTATATTAGGTTAAAGTATGAAAAGTTCCAACCCTTCCCTTGTGTGGGAAGGGCTTTATATAGGCGTACATAGGGTGCCCTGTATGGGCTGTGGAGTGAGCTGACTATGGGTAAAGACCCGACCCACTCCACGAATACTTTAATAACAAAACTATTACTAATAATACTAATAATCCTACGAGCTAGTTAATGCTAACAGATACTCGGGGTGACCGAGTCTTCACATGAATATTTATATTCCTAACAATGTGTTTTAAATATCTAAGCTAAGATCTCCTTTTTTTAGTCCAAAAGAGATCTTTACAAGATAAGATATCTACTAACTATATTTGACTTATAATACACAAAAGATCTTTTCAATACTTATCCTATACAAATTCAAACGGGACTGTTATCCAATAAGCAGTACCTTCAGTTGAACTAGCAGTACTAACCTAGCACTTAGTACTGTGAGTTATATCTTGAGCAGTCATCTATTATACACTAGCAGTTAGTATTGTTAGTGTATTCTTCTCAGCAGTACTAATCTTGTGAACATTTAATTCCCAACAGTTCTTCTCTTTCACTTGAGATAGAGGATGACGGGATCACTTTTAAACACATACCAAAGAGTTATAGTGATCAAAGAACGAGGAAGAAATAACATAATTTTTGTGTGCAAAGAGGTCTAATTTTTTTGAAGAAACAGTGCAGTATTTATAGGCACCAGGAGGAGCAGGGGACGGTCCTTTAAACCTTGGATGATCCCATATACATAAGGGACCGTCGCATGTTTAAGGGACCGTCCCGACAAACACTCCTGATTTTGTCCTGATGTGGTGAAAATTTATCTGGTGAAAAACTTATCTGGTTTAGGCGGGAAAACTAGCTGTTGGGAGATTCGAAATTCAAATTTGTTTTCTTTAATAAAACATTTTTTTTTTAATTACAAAAATACTTTTGTAAAAATATTTTCTCACATAAAAATGTGAGGTTTAGGAAAAATAAATTCTTTGATCACTTAACTAAGTTGGTATGGTGTTTGTTCATACCTGAAGTGATGTAGACTTGAGCCGTCGAGAGATGCTGATGCGTGCATGCATTGATAATTTATGTAAACGGGTAACTTGAGCAATTTACATTATGTATTACAAGTTACATGTTTGACATCATTAAAACATGAAGACACTGTATAGATTAAACATCATAACGTTTGCACTAACACACACCCATCCTATGGTGCGGACCTTCTCATTACCGTATATCTTATGGAAGAGCTGTAGAATTCAAGGAAGCTCCTTGCAAAGCTAGGAACAGGGTAGAAGGAGAATATGAAGGAAGAAGGTCTTCGGGAAGAAGATCAGAAGATAGAGAAGGGCATGGAATCATCCTTCCTCCTCTACTTGCTACTCACCTATGGAGAAATGAGAACGGGCAACCCTTATAGTCGATGTTAACCTCCGGATATAGAGGTAGTCAGCCTTCGGCATATCAGGGAGGTAATCCTCCTCCCTCTGGTACATGCCTTTCCCACAATGCTCAACCGTTTATACCTAGTCACTCTTACCCTCCTTCCAATAGCCAACGAATAGCTATGTTAATCCTTATACTCAACCTTACCCTAGCATGCCCTATCACCAGCCCAACGGCTTCCCTTATCAACCTCAAAGGGGAAACCCCCTCTCCAGAGGAAGCAATGCCAGCTACCCACATATAGGGTACGTTCATAGACACCGATAGGCAGCCGTGGTCCCAAAAACATCGGACCTATCAACCCTACATAAATGTACCCCAATACCTATCCTTTTTACTCGTAACTTGCTAACCAGTTCCCAAATATATCTCTTGGCCCTATGGGCCTGTTCACAGAATCTACCGGATGTGTGACACCCTTCGTTCGTTGGATTGAGGACTACCCTCTACTTGACGGCCTAAAATTACCTTTGCATTTAGGTTCCTATGATCGGAAAGGTGTAACACCCCAACCCGACAAGGGTAGAAGTATCACACACATGGCTCCATATCAGATCAAACAAAGTATACAATCAATAGTAATACAATGGTTCTCAAAGGTTACAAATGAAATCTTGCAATACAAAGGGTTACAAAGAAAAATAAAAGCTGCCTATCAAATCCATAAGTACATCTCTTCTAATGGCTTCTACTCAAAGTCTTCTAGGTCCAAAGTCTCTTCACTCTTACCCAGCTTCCAACTAAAAACCTGCCGCGGGAAAAGAAACACGGCTGAGCTACTAGAGCTCAGTGAACAGATATAACGTAACAAGCAGTAGTATAATGTATAATTTACATGAGTAAAAGAGTGTGGAAGCATGAATACATGGTATCAAGATGAAAGGTAAGAGTACATGGTATCATAAGGAAAGGTAAAAGGGTACATGGTAAAGGAAGTCAGAAATCCACTACGAGCCCATAACATAACATGAATCATAATCATAATCATAATCGTAAACATGCAGAGGGGAGACCTCTTAGTATCCTGTGAATATGAGGGGTGTCCTCAATCATGGGTATCCTGTAAATATGAGGGGTGTCCTCAATCATGGGTATCCTGTAAATATGAGGGGTGTCCTCAATCATGGGTTGGAGTAGCTAGCTCCTGGAGTGTGAAAGACGTGTATCGCACACACCATCAGTCACCATGAATAACATAACATAACATGAACATGAACAAATCTAGGATGCATCCATACGCCCCCGGTGGCCATAATCTGCCTCTACATAAACATAAATCATAAACATAAACGTGCAGGGACGGGACAGGTCATCACTCTCCTGCCCTAGAGTCATGCCATCGGTGCATCAACTGACATGGACATGAAACCCTCATGCCTAGTGAGTGGCTCGTAGTATCAAACTGAGGGTAAAGGTCAAGTATCATGAATCATGTTTTTAGTTTACTTGCATAGGTCAATACCTTGTTTCATAAGTTCATAATCATAGGTTCATAATCATGGTTCATAAGCAAGGTTCATAAGCAAAGGTTCATAAGCAAAGGTTCATAAGCAAAGGTTCATGGTCAAGGGTTCATAATTAAAGGTTCATGAATGAAAGGTTCATAATCATAAAAGTTTCAATATCATGATGGTTCAAAAGATCGGAGTTCATGAATGAAGGGAACATAGCAATGGTATAGGGAACCCTAATACGAATCATAATCAGAGAATGAAGGCCTCTTATCAAAGATGCAGAATATCTGTACCTTAGACCGCAAGTGAACACATAACTAGAAACATAAGGATCGGAAACAAACTCCCTCTTCAGCGAATCCACCTGAATTCATGATCGTCTTATTAGTGACTTATTTTAAATCAGATTTCATAACTTAGGTTTCTTTATATTTTCAGTAACTTTTCATATTTTAGGAAGTTTCCCGAAATAGCAATTTAATACATTAAGATTATAATTGACAATTAATAATATCTTAGGGTCATAAGTGACAATTTAATAAACTTAAAGGTTTAATGTGACAAATATAATGGTATAGGTGTTAATATGACAATTATTATTATTTAAGATTTAATATGCCACTTTAGTATAGTTTAGGGTTAAAAGTGTTAGTATGGCAAGGTTCAGGGTTCAACATGTAAATTTCTCATTGCTTAAGGTTGGATGTGTCAATTTAATTTATTTCTTTTGGCTTATAAAAAAAAACACGCCATGCAACTTTTCCTTTACATGATTCACGTAACATATCATTGGAATGATTTTGAAAACCAAGCCTTCATCTTCTATTTTCTCCCGTTCAACCAGGTGATACCGAGACCCGAAATTGACTCGAAATGCACATACATACACGGTTCACGTACACTTGGTTTTAACTCATTCTAGGTTTCGTTAAATGGACCAGTGATGCCATTGATCACTTAGGGCGGCTTTCCTTTTGATTCGACAAGGAAGGGAAACAGTTAGATTCAACCTCAACATGTACATATTATAGCATTCATACTTGCGAGGAGATGCAAGGAAAAATGACGAGCCACAATAAAAGTGGTGCGAGGTGCCTAAACGAGGCAGCAACAACACAACCCAACACCAACTAAACTTGCATCTAGCACATGTTTAAAACCAGGTTTCAACTCACTCAAATATCACATGAAAACAGCCCATGCGATCACAGTTTTTTTTTAACGAGCCAAAACATTCACAAAACCTCACATGAAATCATAGAACTCAGGTAATAAACAGCCCATTGCTTACTGATATTTAGCGCCACTTTAATGACATCTTATGACAGGGTTAGGGACATATTATGGTCGACCAAGGGGGCTGGAAACACGACAGCAACACAGCCCCAGTTACTCGATATTAACAGTTCCAACAAGGGTGTGTGTTTTATGATTTTATGCGACACATAGGGCTGATCATTATGGTTGGTTTAGGTTGAGATTAAGGTCATCATGAGGCTTGGAAGATGGTCCTCAAACAGCCCATAAAGGAGACCATACACACGACACAAAACAGTTTCTATAGGTGTCGTATATTTGTTAATTCATGTACGGTATCGTGTGATAAAAAAAATAAAAAAAAATAACGAGACAACACAAGCATATTAACATGGTCCAAGGGTTTTATTAGCATGAGTATATAGCTTGTTACGTGTGTTAGGTCGAATAGATTGAAAGAAAACAAAGGTGATGTTGGTGTACCTTTCTGTTATGCGAGACAAAGAAAAGAGAAGCAAGACCATGAGACAACGATTTCCACCCCACGAATTCTATACACCGTTGCAGCCTATAACCCACGAATGAGCACCAATCCCCTTCGAACACTTGGCCTTCTATAGAAAATAATAACAGAACTTGTGTGTGCTATGTGCCTGTTAAACGTATGGGTAGGAGGGCATACATGGAATGTGTAGTTATTAGTAGGGACATAGGGGAGCGTATTTTGGTCTATAAGGAAAGTTGTAATGGTGTTTTGATTGTGTTGTGGTTGGCGTGAATAATGGCTACATTTATGGAATTTGATATTGCATATGGTCAAGAAAACGTGAAACATATTTGTATTTAGTTAGGATATGATTGAGCAATAAAAGAGTTCTTATCCCTTTTTAAAATGTGTATGTCGTATGGTCCTAATGGGCTAAGAACATGTAGGATGGACATAGAGACTAGGAAAGTTTTATATGTGTAACAAATTTGTTATTAGGCATATGTCATAGTTTTTTTTTTTTTTTTTTTTTTTTTTTTTTTTTTTTTTTTTTTTTTTTTTTTTTTTTTTTCATAATTTGTAGTTTGGGTTGTCTAATTAATTATATTCATAAAATTAGGAATTTAAGGATTCGGGTTTCACAACTCTTCCCTTCTAGAAAAAAAAATTTTCGTCCTCGAAAATTGAGGTGAAATGAAACGGAAACACAACTGACGGTGAACAGAAATATGAAAGGCTTGTTTCTCATGACTCTATCTTGTTGATTAAAGCTTCGGTTTCCTCGGAAAAGACAAATCATTGATATGTGTCGTTTTACACATATCTTTTCGTCCAATTTTCGAGTCAAAACAACCAAAAACACTTTAAAACGATCAAATAATGTTAAAAATATCTTTGAAATGTGTTTTTGTGTATTCCATACGCAAAATGATTGAAAACGATTGAAAAACAAACAAAATTTGCATAAATGGCAAGTCTAGTCCCTCAAGCTTGAAAAAAATAAAAATAATAATAAAAAATCAATTTTGGTCCTTGTACTATTGAAACTTGGCAAGTCTTATCCTTGGGATATATTTTTCAGAATCGGCAAATTCGGTCCCTCAATTTTCAGGAATTACACATATAGTCCCTAAACTTTAATCCCATTTAACCTAATCCTAAAACAAATACCCACTAAACCTTAAACCAAAAAAAAACTAACCTAAACCTAAGCCCACTATCCCCAAAAGCCCGACCCATCAGCCTTTAATAATAATAACACGGGGTCAAAACTCACAAATCGGTCAAACCCCAAAACCAAAGGTCAAAATCCCTAATCTCTGTTCTTCCCTCTTCTCCATTCCCGCCAAGAGCCCTAACTGCCAAAACGCCACTCTTCCCCAAACCCTTCTCCCATCACCATCATCTCCACCTCAGTCCAAAGCATCCTCACATGTTTCACCTCCACCTCAGCGATCCGT
Source organism: Artemisia tridentata subsp. tridentata (assembly GCA_021014915.2). Classification (NCBI taxonomy): domain Eukaryota; kingdom Viridiplantae; phylum Streptophyta; class Magnoliopsida; order Asterales; family Asteraceae; genus Artemisia; species Artemisia tridentata. The sequence continues at coordinate 251,717,289 of CP139508.1, forward strand.
GGGGAGAGAACCAATCCAACGGCCAAGATTGAGTTGGGAAGATCAAGATAATCCCACGGTGAAGAATTAAAGAGAGAAGACAGAAGAAGAAAAGACCCTAGCTTATTATTTTTAATTTTATTTTTCTTTCTTTTTGGGTATAAATAGTTTGAGTAGTTGTTAGTGAAAGAGAGGTTTTAATTAGCTTTAACCTCAGTACGTTTTTCTTTTAATTGTAATTTATTTTTCAGTATTTAGTTTTAGTTTAAAAGTAGGTTTAATTTAGTGTTATTGTCGAAGGTATTGTACTTTTAAATTTACTCAGTTTATTTTTTTTTAAGTTTTCGATTGGTAATGAAAAGTTAAGATTTTTATTTGTAGAACAGTTGGTGTTTGGAATTAAAATTAGATTTTGATTTAGATGTTGTTGCAAGTTGCTTCGGTTAAGGCTGTGATTGTTAAATGTTTGTGTTTGTGATCGTTTAAAGTTGATGTTTGTGATTCGTATGTTGTTGATCTAGATTGTTAAGCTTGTTTGTGTTTGTGACTAAGCTTGTTTATGATTTGAATCATCAATAAGCTGTTTTGAGCTTATTGCTTAATTTTCAAAAAAAAAAAGAGCTTTTTAGTGTCTTAATGAGCCTAGTTGTTTACTCAGCTTCAAAAAAATTAAAGAAAGAAAAAAAAAATAGTCAGTAAAAAAATGTTGTAAGTGGGATTCAAACATGGGTTTCATTTGGATTTGTTGAAACTGAGTTCCATACCTGCAAAAAGAAACATAAAAAAATAAACAGCAAAAAAGAGGGGCAGCCTGGGATTCGAACCCAGGACCCCAAGCTCACAAAGCCACCACCTCACCACTCTGCTCAGTAGAGTTTTTAGGGTATCATATGCACAATTTTTTTACTTATTCCGTTCTTTCTTTGCTAATTTAAAAAAAAAATCAGTTTTAAGTCTTTTATGTATTTTTCTTTTCAAAAATTATTTTAAATCATGTTTAATTAAATTTTAATTAGAAAAAAATGTAATTCTTTTACGTAAAATTTTCTTTTGTTATTTAGGATTTTAGAAAAATAGATTTGTACCCGTAGAGTTTATTTTTAATAGATTTGACGTTTTTAGCTTCGTTCTAGTTCCCGTTTTTGTTAATTCGCGTTTTTAAGTTTTTCTTTCACTCTTTTTAATCACGTATCCTTTAGATTATCGTTTTCTTTGTTTATTAAATCGTTTTTAATTTATGCTCATCAATCTTAGATTAGAAACCCAAAATCTCACTTTTATTCACCATTCATCACACGCAATCACGATTCGAGACCACGAAATTCCATTCACGCCTTCGTTGGGGATAACGACCCGGGAATACAACTTCCACTGTATTCCTTGGAAAAATAATGACTTGATTTTAACCGATCAAATTTTGGCGCCGCTGCCGGGGAAGGCTTGACGCGAATTTTATCTCTCGTTTGTCGTTGCGTGTTTCGTAAATATTTTTCTATAAAAACCCAAAAAGATTTTTATTTTTCAAAATTTATTTTTCTCTTTCCTTTTGTATTTTTCAAATATTTCTAAAAATCCAAAAATATTCTTCGTATCCCCTCTATTCGTTTAATTCTTTTTCTCATCCTCTTAAACCGTTTAATTCTATCTTCTTAACCCTCATTTATGTTTAATTCTTATGTCGTCACTGGGCTATCACTGTTTTCATTGTAAAAGCCCGTTGATTGACACTCTTCGTTGTGCAAAGTGTAAGTGTGAGCGGTGTGGAAATCATGCACCAAAGGATCGTGGATCTTGTTATTGGTGTGAAGTAGCTCTCGAAGAAGAGCTTAATTCCGTCGATAATTCTCAAGATTCTTCCGACCACCCTCTACAACCCCAACCATCTTCACCCAAATATTGCGTATATTGTGAAGATCCGTTGGGGGATGATCCACTTTGTGGACGATGTTTCTGCAAAGGATGTGGGTTTGTCCCTGACCTTTGCGTGTGTTGCAATTCTGAAATCGAAAATACAAACACGTATCCATATTTTCAAAAGGATTGCAACCTTCCTCAGAATTCATTTTGGCAAGAACCATGTTTCCAAAACTTAAATGTGCCAAATGATCCTAGTGCTGATTATGGAGGTCTTCACCAAAATTTTGATTGTCAAACGAGTGACATGCTTGTCTATGAGCAGGTTTCTTGTAACGAGCAAAATCTTGGTTATGACCAAAATCCATATCATTCATTTCATCAATCACAACAATACTATTGTTGTGAGTACTGTGGAGGTCCTCACTATAGCTCTGATTGTCAAACAAGGTACCCGCTTGTCTATGAGCATGACCCTTGTAACAATTATGATTATTCTTATCCTCCACAGTATCAAACCACTCAAAGCCAGCCTCAGATATCTCCTGAAGATATATTCCAAGAACTTCAAGAGATACGAATTGAACTTACAAATCTGGCTATTAAACATAACCCAAATGATCGTCATGGTGAGTCTATGGAAGATTTACTCGCCATAGAACGAGCAGCACGCAACCGTTTCTTGTTTGATCAGGCGTGCATGCTCGATGACGAAGATGAGGAAGGGGAGAATACTATTCTTGTGAATAATTCCATTATTCAAACCCCCAGTCCACTGCATCCACACCCATATCACATGCTTCGGATTCCGAGGACTCTCTCATTATGGGGGATGAGCATCTTGACACTATTCCTGAAAAGGAATCGGACGAATTCATAAAGTCTAGTGTTGAGAACTCTATCCCAATCCCAAGTGATTCTGAGGATATATCCTACAGTGAGTGTGATTGGTCGTATTGTGATGATGATCCTCATGACACTTCTGAGGATACTTCCGGGATCTTCTCTAACCCTCTTTTCAATTCAAATGATGATTTTTCCTCCAGTGATGACAAATCCCTTTCTGATGAGGACGCTTCAAATGAAAGTCTCAAAGTCTATTCGAATTCTCTTTTTGAATTTGATGATGAGTACTTTTCTAGTAAAATAAATCCTCTCTTTGATAGAGTGTTAGAGAACGATGAGGTCGAGGACTCTGCTAGTCCTAAACTTGATGATATGACCTCACTTGATCCCGAGATTCACACGGATGCTCCTTCTCCAACATATGTGACACGTCCCCTTGAGGATCGCCATTATATTGATATCACATATGTCGTTCGAGTCTTTCTACCTTTCTGTGATTATAAGGTAGCTTGTCCTTCCATTCTCTCCATTGGGAGTGAAGACAAAGTTTTTGACCCCGGCATCTTCATTCATCATTCTTTAGAGCCGGATATATCTCATCGGAGTGGAACTTTCATGTACATCAATGTTTATCCAAACATTTTAAATGAAAGTCCGATGGAGATTTTCTTTTCCACATGCTTCCCCAAGAACAAATGAATTCGGGGTCGAGTCAAGCTAGCGACTCGGTTAACAAAAACAGTAGCACACCATATGGGTTTTCACCCATATCTCTGACTTCTTTCTACTTTCTACTACCCTAGTGTGGGGGAGATGCCCCCCGCTGTTGTATATAAATTTCAAAAAAAAAAAAAAAAAAATTTAACCACAAAAATAAAATAAATGGCCCGTAATATTTCCCTTTTACGTTCTCAGTTTCGGCATAACAGCCGGTACTTTGAATATTGAGGGCAATATTCATTTCTAGTGTGGGGGGAATTCTCACGAATTTAATCACGTATATATACCATCTAATTCCCCCGTTTTTGGCCAAAAATTTTTTTTTTTGGTGTAAGTGTTTTGCACTTACACAACAAATGGTTATCAGTCCACCATGTCTAACACACAAAAGGATTGGCTAATCCAGGAGCAAACGGCTCTTGGTAAAGATATATCAAATCCGTTTATGGCTTACAATTTGCCCAAAATTGTATGGTATTCGACTCACCATATCCTAAAAAGATGAAGAGTTGGCTAGCCCGCAAGATTATGGCTTGTGGTAAAGGCAGTTGGAAAACCATAATTGGTCATCAGCTCACCAAAGATAATAAGTTGTTTTATCTAAGAGTTGGCTAGTCCAGAAGCAAACGGCTTCTAGTAAAGACGAACCAAATCCGTTGGCAGCTGGTGATTTGCTCAAAATCATTTGGTTATCATTGTACCAAGGTCTCACACACTGAAACAATGGCTACTCCAGAAGTAATGGCTTCTGGAAAGAGTTTTTAAAATCAATTAACTTTTCATAAATAATTGCTAGGGACTAGCAATTGCTCAGTGTGGGGGATTTGATATGTGTCGTTTTACACATATCTTTTCGTCCAATTTTCGAGTCAAAACAACCAAAAACACTTTAAAACGATCAAATAATGTTAAAAATATCTTTGAAATGTGTTTTTGTGTATTCCATATGCAAAATGATTGAAAACGATTGAAAAACAAACAAAATTTGCATAAATGGCAAGTCTAGTCCCTCAAGCTTGAAAAAAATAAAAATAATAATAAAAAATCAATTTTGGTCCTTGTACTATTGAAACTTGGCAAGTCTTATCCTTGGGATATATTTTTCAGAATCGGCAAATTCGGTCCCTCAATTTTCAGGAATTACACATATAGTCCCTAAACTTTAATCCCATTTAACCTAATCCTAAAACAAATACCCACTAAACCTTAAACCAAAAAAAAACTAACCTAAACCTAAGCCCACTATCCCCAAAAGCCCGACCCATCAGCCTTTAATAATAATAACACGGGGTCAAAACTCACAAATCGGTCAAACCCCCAAACCAAAGGTCAAAATCCCTAATCTCTGTTCTTCCCTCTTCTCCATTCCCGCCAAGAGCCCTAACTGCCAAAACGCCACTCTTCCCCAAACCCTTCTCCCATCACCATCATCTCCACCTCAGTCCAAAGCATCCTCACATGTTTCACCTCCACCTCAGCGATCCGTGGGGAGAGAACCAATCCAACGGCCAAGATTGAGTTGGGAAGATCAAGATAATCCCACGGTGAAGAATTAAAGAGAGAAGACAGAAGAAGAAAAGACCCTAGCTTATTATTTTTAATTTTATTTTTCTTTCTTTTTGGGTATAAATAGTTTGAGTAGTTGTTAGTGAAAGAGAGGTTTTAATTAGCTTTAACCTCGGTACGTTTTTCTTTTAATTGTAATTTATTTTTCAGTATTTAGTTTTAGTTTAAAAGTAGGTTTAATTTAGTGTTATTGTCGAAGGTATTGTACTTTTAAATTTACTCAGTTTATTTTTTTTTAAGTTTTCGATTGGTAATGAAAAGTTAAGATTTTTATTTGTAGAACAGTTGGTGTTTGGAATTAAAATTAGATTTTGATTTAGATGTTGTTGCAAGTTGCTTCGGTTAAGGCTGTGATTGTTAAATGTTTGTGTTTGTGATCGTTTAAAGTTGATGTTTGTGATTCGTATGTTGTTGATCTAGATTGTTAAGCTTGTTTGTGTTTGTGACTAAGCTTGTTTATGATTTGAATCATCAATAAGCTGTTTTGAGCTTATTGCTTAATTTTCAAAAAAAAAAAAGAGCTTTTTAGTGTCTTAATGAGCCTAGTTGTTTACTCAGCTTCAAAAAAATTAAAGAAAGAAAAAAAAAATAGTCAGTAAAAAAATGTTGTAAGTGGGATTCGAACATGGGTTTCATTTGGATTTGTTGAAACTGAGTTCCATACCTGCAAAAAGAAACATAAAAAAATAAACAGCAAAAAAGAGGGGCAGCCTGGGATTCGAACCCAGGACCCCAAGCTCACAAAGCCACCACCTCACCACTCTGCTCAGTAGAGTTTTTAGGGTATCATATGCACAATTTTTTTACTTATTCCGTTCTTTCTTTGCTAATTTAAAAAAAAAAAAAAAAAAAATCAGTTTTGAGTCTTTTATGTATTTTTCTTTTCAAAAATTATTTTAAATCATGTTTAATTAAATTTTAATTCGAAAAAAAATGTAATTCTTTTTCGTAAAATTTTCTTTTGTTATTTAGGATTTTAGAAAAATAGATTTGTACCCGTAGAGTTTATTTTTAATAGATTTGACGTTTTTAGCTTCGTTCTAGTTCCCGTTTTTGTTAATTCGCGTTTTTAAGTTTTTCTTTCACTCTTTTTAATCACGTATCCTTTAGATTATCGTTTTCTTTGTTTATTAAATCGTTTTTAATTTATGCTCATCAATCTTAGATTAGAAACCCAAAATCTCACTTTTATTCACCATTCATCACACGCAATCACGATTCGAGACCACGAAATTCCATTCACGCCTTCGTTGGGGATAACGACCCGGGAATACAACTTCCACTGTATTCCTTGGAAAAATAATGACTTAATTTTCAAAAAAAAAAAGAGCTTTTTAGTGTCTTAATGAGCCTAGTTGTTTACTCAGCTTCAAAAAAATTAAAGAAAGAAAAAAAAAAATAGTCAGTAAAAAAATGTTGTAAGTGGGATTCGAACATGGGTTTCATTTGGATTTGTTGAAACTGAGTTCCATACCTGCAAAAAGAAACATAAAAAAATAAACAGCAAAAAAGAGGGGCAGCCTGGGATTCGAACCCAGGACCCCAAGCTCACAAAGCCACCACCTCACCACTCTGCTCAGTAGAGTTTTTAGGGTATCATATGCACAATTTTTTTACTTATTCTGTTCTTTCTTTGCTAATTTAAAAAAAAAAAAAAATCAGTTTTGAGTCTTTTATGTATTTTTCTTTTCAAAAATTATTTTAAATCATGTTTAATTAAATTTTAATTAGAAAAAAATGTAATTCTTTTTCGTAAAATTTTCTTTTGTTATTTAGGATTTTAGAAAAATAGATTTGTACCCGTAGAGTTTATTTTTAATAGATTTGACGTTTTTAGCTTCGTTCTAGTTCCCGTTTTTGTTAATTCGCGTTTTTAAGTTTTTCTTTCACTCTTTTTAATCACGTATCCTTTAGATTATCGTTTTCTTTGTTTATTAAATCGTTTTTAATTTATGCTCATCAATCTTAGATTAGAAACCCAAAATCTCACTTTTATTCACCATTCATCACACGCAATCACGATTCGAGACCACGAAATTCCATTCACGCCTTCGTTGGGGATAACGACCCGGGAATACAACTTCCACTGTATTCCTTGGAAAAATAATGACTTAATTTTCAAAAAAAAAAAGAGCTTTTTAGTGTCTTAATGAGCCTAGTTGTTTACTCAGCTTCAAAAAAATTAAAGAAAGAAAAAAAAAAAATAGTCAGTAAAAAAATGTTGTAAGTGGGATTCGAACATGGGTTTCATCTGGATTTGTTGAAACTGAGTTCCATACCTGCAAAAAGAAACATAAAAAAATAAACAGCAAAAAAGAGGGGCAGCCTGGGATTCGAACCCAGGACCCCAAGCTCACAATGCCACCACCTCACCACTCTGCTCAGTAGAGTTTTTAGGGTATCATATGCACAATTTTTTTACTTATTCCGTTCTTTCTTTGCTAATTTAAAAAAAAAAAAAAAAAATCAGTTTTAAGTCTTTTATGTATTTTTCTTTTCAAAAATTATTTTAAATCATGTTTAATTAAATTTTAATTAGAAAAAAATGTAATTCTTTTTCGTAAAATTTTCTTTTGTTATTTAGGATTTTAGAAAAATAGATTTTTAATAGATTTGACGTTTTTAGCTTCGTTCTAGTTCCCGTTTTTGTTAATTCGCGTTTTTAAGTTTTTCTTTCACTCTTTTTAATCACGTATCCTTTAGATTATCGTTTTCTCATACTGAATCCAGATCAAAACAATAATATACCAAACGTAATAGATGATAATCATATCCTCTCCGAAGAGATACAGGGATTACGTAGGATTTGACGGATATATCGTCTGTGGAATTTATTAGGCGAATCAGATGAGAATGTACCGAATCGCAGAAATATGAGGGTGATAAATATGTTTAACTCTTCGAATTTTCAAATAGTCTCGTCTTCAATATAACCTTTCAAAGGTATTCTCATAAACCGATAGGTCTTGTTTTCTCAAAATCTAAAATCTCATATCTTAATTCATAACAGATCATCATGAACCGATTCGTCGAATGTGAGACGTATATATAGCAAAACATAGGTGTACTCCTTCATAGTAACAGATAGAATCCATACAGACAGAAAACATATTGTTTGATAACATCAAATGGCAGAAAGCTCTACAACAGGACCTAAGATTCTTATTGGAAGTGCAGAGGTCAGAAGAATGCGTGACGAAAATCCAGACGTATCAATTCGCATAACGGTGAAGGCAGATTACGCGTATAGGCAGAACGAACCTAATGTCTCAATCAGATATCAGAAATTCTAAGGTTTCTTAGGCACTCCTCGAAATGTCCTATGATCACAAAAAGTGCACGTTATTTGATGTAAGTATTATCACGTTGGCCAGACGTCATAATACTAGCATCATATAAATATGCCCTCATGATGACCACACTTTATCTCAAGTCGTGAAAAATCAACTTATCTAACCACCTAACAGTCCTTCTATACCTTAGGGTTGGTCCGAATCGATCATCATTACAAATTCAAAATCAGAGAAACAGAACGTACAAATAACGTAACGGAATTAGTAAGCATCAATGAAGTATGTCGTCCAAAGCGTCAGGTCTTCCACAATACATCAAAATTCTCATGACAAAACCGTCATCCAACATACGCAGAAAGAACACTAAACGGAAATACTAATGGAGAACCCGAATCATTCAAAGGATCTTATCATCAGGTAACGGGAGCTTAAGTGGATTAAGCAAAAGTGAACACGCCCTCAATAACTTCATCCTTCACGAAATCAACTCATCCAACCACAAATGATCATTCCAAAATCGTCCATTCGAATACATGATTTCCAAATCTCTTCCAAGTTCGAGTAGTCTGTCTACGCTTGTCCATCTGCTCATACGGTGAGAAGGGATGATAAACTTGAGTCTGGTCCCTCAAGCCTTCGGCACTTCTTCTTGACACTGTGGTGTGGAACGTAAATCTCTGACCTAGTCACTGTGCATCATCCATTCGCGAGTCTGCTTCTGCTCTCAATTCATCTTAGTACAACTAAAATAAATAGAGAAGCAAGACTGCGTGTCTTTGACAGGTCTTCTAGCACTGTTCGGAATTTGCCAACTCAAACTGCTGTCGTCATCGGATGCCTGGTAATGTTGTCTGCCACAATCTCTGAACGCCAATCAAATCTACTCTTCCAGAACAAAGGGTCGTTATACTTAATATGAAGATGATCTACATGTTCCTCGTTCGTCTCTGAGCACAAACACACTGTCATACTATGATGATTGTCCAAATACTCTCGAAGGCATGATTCAATTAGCCAATACAATTGGCACTATTTAAAACTCGTAATGGTCACAACGAGTACGAAAACAACTTCATGAATCGTTTCAGGGAAAACTTCATATCTACTTCACATCGCCTATCTTCCTCTTCATGCATAAAACTGAAATGGTTCACAGAGGTTACTCTCAGTTAGTCATCTCCTTTCTTAGAAGTTCTTGTGGTTGCTTCTTCAGTCCTTCAAACACTAAGTGAGGCCGTCTGGTACGGAGTTTACAAAGATAGAACAAATCAATCATTGACACGCGGAAATGAAAAATGATCACGGTTAGTGATACGGTTAGGTTTACGATAGCCGATACGCTGACGCATAACTTTCTCTTTCTTCTTCATAACTATTAAGGGTATTCAAAGGGAACACTGAGGTGACAAAACCATATTCCATCAGCTTCTTCAATCTCTCAACTTCTATAGCATCATGGTTTGTCAACTGAGATCGGTTCAAAATTTCATTCTACTTCTCAAACAGGAGGGAAACCCAAGAGTTCCATCGGAGAACACTAGAAAATTTGTACAACAAAACTTCCAATGCCAAAGTTTTCTAAGAGCGGCTACTAATAGGTGTCAGGAGAAATTTGACAATCAAATGAGATCGAGGTAAATGTTTCCATAGCGGCGTTAAGCTTAACAGATTTGAGCGGTTACAGGTTATCATAACAAAAGTAGGATGGAAATAGATTTCTAAAGTCACACATCAGATAAGGTAGTCTCTGGCAGCTTTATGAAGAGTCAGCCATTCCATAACTTAAGGACCTCAAAATCGAATATATCAAAAGTAAACAGATTCGTAGGATGAGCACGGTCACCAAGCCAGACGGATAGTTCATATATCGAGGTCAAGTACATGGTTCATCAATAGTGTGGAAATAGATAAGCGAACAATTTAAGGTGTTGGAGTCTTGTTTAGCTATTTAGCATAAGGGGCAGGTAGGTTGTGAGTCATCGGAAATACAAACATCGAATAACTGTCAAGAGTGAGGCATATCGAATATCAGTTATCAATATCATCATGCTAAGTTAACCATTTCACATCGAGAAAAAATTATCGTCATATCCATGGCTAATAATCGCTAGAGTTCTCATAGGAGTAGTAATGGACTTTGCAAGGACAGAGTACTATCAGGTGATACATTTTCATCCAGCACAGGTAATGAATTTATAAAATGTGTCAAACACATTAGGGTTAAATGACTTTTGGGGACGGTCAGAGGAGTATCAAACTGCTTATCAAACAGGTCGGAAGTGAAGAACAAAATCAGGTAGTGGTAGCAAAAGTTTAATAATCGGAAATCATGGTAAGGAGTTCAAAATTGTTTCAAATGCCAAAAGTGAGGCATAGGAGAATAGTTGCCAATCTCTTATCATAATAAAATCAAAGTTAACTATCAAGGGAAGACGGATCGACGAAGCAGATCTTACCGTTCAAAATGGGAGGGCAACATTCTTATACTCGTGGTTAAAACACCACCAGACTTCTCATGGGAACAGAGATTGTTAAGACGAAATCAAATATTGTCAGAAGGTTCATAGATGCTTATCAAAAGCAAGAAACAACTAACAGAATGTATCAAGTATCTCATAGTCATGGGGATTCTCAGAATGTCCGAAGAGGCATCAGAATGATTAACAAAAGGTTCAGAGGTTAGAGTCAAAATCTGAAGACAAGGATCAAATAGTGTCAGGCAATTACTATTTAATTATCAATACTTTCAAGATTTATTTAGGTTTCAGAATCTAGGTGGTGCAAAGCATAAGCTTTCAATAAAAGTGATCTCAACAAGCTAGGCACGAATGAGAGTGATGCGGAAGCAATGATACTAAAACAAATGACTTATAGTCTACCCATTCCTCACTGGTCAGAACTTAAGTTCCTATAGGGAAATCCTAAAGCAAATTTTCAAAGGTTGTCTTATGAGCGCCTACAGTGGAAACCTAATGGTCCAAACTTCACAGGCCAAGGGTAAATGTATTACAAGTCGCAGCCTGTCTCTCTGATACCATAATTGTAACACCCCAACCCGGCAAGGGTAGAAGTATCACACACATGGCTCCATATCAGATCAAACAAAGCATACAATCAATAGTAATACAATGGTTCTCAAAGGTTACAAATGCAATCTTGCAATACAAAGGGTTACAAATAAAAATAAAAGTTGCCTATCAAATCCATAAGTACATCTCTTCTAATGGCTTCTACTCAAAGTATTCTAGGTCCAAAGTCTCTTCACTCTTACCCAGCTTCCAACTAAAAACCTGCCGCGGGAAAAGAAACGCGGCTGAGCTACTAGAGCTCAGTGAACAGATATAACGTAACAAGCAGTAGTATAATGTATAATTTACATGAGTAAAAGAGTGTGGAAGCATGAATACATGGTATCAAGATGAAAGGTAAGAGTACATGGTATCATAAGGAAAGGTAAAAGGGTACATGGTAAAGGAAGTCAGAAATCCACTACGAGCCCATAACATAACATGAATCATAATCATAATCATAATCGTAAACATGCAGAGGGGAGACCTCTTAGTATCCTGTGAATATGAGGGGTGTCCTCAATCATGGGTATCCTGTAAATATGAGGGGTGTCCTCAATCATGGGTATCCTGTAAATATGAGGGGTGTCCTCAATCATGGGTTGGAGTAGCTAGCTCCCGGAGTGTGAAAGACGTGTATCGCACACACTATCAGTCACCATGAATAACATAACATAACATGAACATGAACAAATCTAGGATGCATCCATACGCCCCCGGTGGCCATAATCTGCCTCTACATAAACATAAATCATAAACATAAACGTGCAGGGACGGGACAGGTCATCACTCTCCTGCCCTAGAGTCATGCCATCGGTGCATCAACTGACATGGACATGAAACCCTCATGCCTAGTGAGTGGCTCGTAGTATCAAACTGAGGGTAAAGGTCAAGTATCATGAATCATGTTTTTAGTTTACTTGCATAGGTCAATACCTTGTTTCATAAGTTCATAATCATAGGCTCATAATCATGGTTCATAAGCAAGGTTCATAAGCAAAGGTTCATAAGCAAAGGTTCATAAGCAAAGGTTCATGGTCAAGGGTTCATAATTAAAGGTTCATGAATGAAAGGTTCATAATCATAAAAGTTTCAATATCATGATGGTTCAAAAGATCGGAGTTCATGAATGAAGGGAACATAGCAATGGTATAGGGAACCCTAATACCAATCATAATCAGAGAATGAAGGCCTCTTATCAAAGAAGCAGAATATCTGTACCTTAGACCGCAAGTGAACACATAACTAGAAACATAAGGATCGGAAACAAACTCCCTCTTCAGTGAATCCACCTGAATTCATGATCGTCTTATTAGTGACTTATTTTAAATCAGATTTCATAACTTAGGTTTCTTTCTATTTTTAGTAACTTTTCATATTTTAGGAAGTTTCCCGAAATAGCAATTTAATACATTAAGATTATAATTGACAATTAATAATATCTTAGGGTCATAAGTGACAATTTAATAAACTTAAAGGTTTAATGTGACAAATATAATGGTATAGGTGTTAATATGACAATTATTATTATTTAAGATTTAATATGCCACTTTAGTATAGTTTAGGGTTAAAAGTGTTAGTATGGAAAGGTTCAGGGTTCAACATGTAAATTTCTCATTGCTTAAGGTTGGATGTGTCAATTTAATTTATTTCTTTTGGCTTATAAAAAAAAAACACATCATGCAACTTTTCCTTTACATGATTCTCGTAACATATCATTGGAATGATTTTGAAAACCAAGCCTTCATCTTCTATTTTCTCCCGTTCAACCAGGTGATACCGAGACCCGAAATTGACTCGAAATGCACATACATACACGGTTCACGTACACTTGGTTTTAACTCATTCTAGGTTTCGTTAAATGGACCAGTGATGCCATCGATCACTTAGGGCAGCTTTCCTTTTGATTCGACAAGGAAGGGAAACAGTTAGATTCAACCTCAACATGTACATATTATAGCATTCATACTTGCGAGGAGATGCAAGGAAAAATGACGAGCCACAATAAAAGTGGTGCGAGGTGCCTAAACGAGGCAGCAACAACACAACCCAACACCAACTAAACTTGCATCTAGCACATGTTTAAAACCAGGTTTCAACTCACTCAAATATCACATGAAAACAGCCCATGCGATCACAGTTTTTTTTTAACGAGCCAAAACATTCACAAAACCTCACATGAAATCATAGAACTCAGGTAATAAACAGCCCATTGCTTACTGATATTTAGCGCCACTTTAATGACATCTTATGACAGGGTTAGGGACATATTATGGTCGACCAAGGGGGCTGGAAACACGACAGCAACACAGCCCCAGTTACTCGATATTAACAGTTCCAACAAGGGTGTGTGTTTTATGATTTTATGCGACACATAGGGCTAATCATTATGGTTGGTTTAGGTTGAGATTAAGGTCATCATGAGGCTTGGAAGATGGTCCTCAAACAGCCCATAAAGGAGACCATACACACGACACAAAACAGTTTCTATAGGTGTCGTATATTTGTTAATTCATGTACGGTATCGTGTGATAAAAAAAATAAAAATAAAAATAACGAGACAACACAAGCATATTAACATGGTCCAAGGGTTTTATTAGCATGAGTATATAGCTTGTTACGTGTGTTAGGTCGAATAGATTGAAAGAAAACAAAGGTGATGTTGGTGTACCTTTCTGTTATGCGAGACAAAGAAAAGAGAAGCAAGACCATGAGACAACGATTTCCACCCCACGAATTCTATACACCGTTGCAGCCTATAACCCATGAATGAGCACCAATCCCCTTCGAACACTTGGCCTTCTATAGAAAATAATAACAGAACTTGTGTGTGCTATGTGCTTGTTAAACGTATGGGTAGGAGGGCATACATGGAATGTGTAGTATTAGTAGGGACATAGGGGAGCGTATTTTGGTCTATAAGGAAAGTTGTAATGGTGTTTTGATTGTGTTGTGGTTGGCATGAATAATGGCTACATTTATGGAATTTGATATTGCATATGGTCAAGAAAACGTGAAAAAGATTTGTATTTAGTTAGGATATGATTGAGCAATAAAAGAGTTCTTATCCCTTTTTAAAATGTGTATGTCGTATGGTCCTAATGGGCTAAGAACATGTAGGATGGACATAGAGACTAGGAAAGTTTTATATGTGTAACAAATTTGTTATTAGGCATATGTCATAGTTTTTTTTTTTTTTTTTTTTTTTTTTTTTTTTTTTTTTATTCATAATTTATAGTTTGGGTTGTCTAATTAATTATATTCATAAAATTAGGAATTTAAGGATTCGGGTTTTACAAAAGGAGACCCTGACAACTACGTCTACCTATTCGAAGGACCCACATGAATGAAAAAATGAGCCATGCCCCGTAGCCTGTCACATGTTTATGTATACATTAAAGGACTCTGCCAGGATCTGGTGGGTATGGGCTGAAAGCTGGTAGTATTGCCAATTACGAAGACCTTAAGGTTAATTTCAGGTCACACTTCAGCCAACAAAAGAAGCTCAGAAAGACACATTTAGTTGTGCAAAGCATCAAACAGAAAGAGGGTGAAAGTACAAAAGCCTTCGTTACTAGGTATACGGACGACACGCTACAAATTTTGGGGTTACATGAAGACCAACGAATCTCAAGTTTCATTCATGGGCTGAGAACATGAAGTCTCGTAGTGTTTCTATACACCGACCTACCATCCACCTATAAAGGTCTGATGGAGAAGACTTATACATGGATCAAGGCAAAGGAAGTCGCCACCAACGGAGCTCCGTATGAGAACAAAGAGAACTCTAGCAGGATCAGTAAAGGTTTTTGATGACATCAAATTAGTACTAAATATACGCATCATTTATCCCATTTATATTGCTTCTTTTATATTCTTCTATATGAGATTTGATATTTAATCGCTTACTTTTGTAAATCCCAATAATATTGGAGCAATTGAAGACAGTTACGGGAAAGGACGTGTTTTGAAGCAAAAACGAAGATATTGAAGAAAGTCTACTGATTAGACATTCAATACTGTGTATCGATGCTAACTAGATACGCGTATCCATACAATATATGAAATCATAGACCTTTCCTGACTTTGAAGAATACGGCGTATTCATATTTCGGCATACGCCGTATATGATACTTGGTCTATGACAATGAAGACACGTTAATTGAGTACAGCGTATCCAATACTTAGAATACGCGGTATACGAGCCCTAGCCGAGAAATCAAGTTAAGAATCAAAGCCAAATGAAGAAATCACATTTATATGATGAACTTGAGGATGCTTTACTGTTTTGGTCATAAAATCTTCATTTGGACTCCGTTTTATTCGATTCAAGCAGCCACGCGAAGAGAAAATGATTTTATACAACTTAGAGAGTTGAATACGGCATATTGGGGTTGGCCAATATGCCGTATTGGGGTCGGAACAGCAGCAGGATCATTTTGGTAAAACTTGGAGGCAACTCTTGCTTAACCCTTTAAATACCAAATCCCTAGAACGATTTTATCATCATTATTCAGAGTTGGGGACACCCCAAATCATCCCTTACATCTTCTTGATGATCCATTAGAGAGATTTTAACCACCAAGTATGATATTCGGACGATTTTAGAAGACAAGAAGGTCCTGCTAGTGCTATCATTCCATAGGAAAACTCTTGTAATCATTATACTCCGCTATAATCGTTTGGTTAGCGTATTGTTTTCTTTTGAATTCTAATTTAATCGTTCTAAATATAATACTATGTATGATTTCTAAGATTATAGGCTAATACCTGTAGGTATTAGCCAAATTTATGGTAATTTAATGTTTTGATTTGTTTATATCGATTGTTTACTCTTTCGTTGCTTGTTGAGTATGTTTATCACATGATACACGTTTATGAATATGTTAATATTTCATTCAACTAATTCTTGTTTATTGAATTAATCCTACCTCATTATTAGTGTAAATGAATGATGAA
This sequence comes from Artemisia tridentata subsp. tridentata, assembly GCA_021014915.2. Lineage (NCBI taxonomy): Eukaryota > Viridiplantae > Streptophyta > Magnoliopsida > Asterales > Asteraceae > Artemisia > Artemisia tridentata. The sequence goes on from CP139508.1 coordinate 251,733,574, forward strand.
CATTATTTCGGGAAAGATGCATATTACTTACCTTTATCACTAGATCAACAGTTCTATGACCATTAGGCTACTGGTATAAAGTTAGGGCATAAGTCTGTAATAAAGCACTCGTTGTTCGCCTTGGTAGCGATATTGTAAGAGGATAGATTATAATTAACAGTGAGACTTTATGTGGGTTCGGTTAATTGTGACAGGATTAATCATTTAGAAACCTCGAGTTTAGGGAGAAGTACCACCTAGCTATCAATAGAAAGCCACCAACGAATGTAGTACAATCATTGCACACGTAGAGAAATCTGGCATTAATTTGATTAACTTGGTTGATACATTTTCCTTACTATCGAGCTTGAATTCTTCTTTATCATTTGTTTATCTGCTTGTGTGTGATATTAATTTCATTTATTGCTTTATTAAACCTAAATTTATGCCAGTCACTCATGCTGAAAACCCCCCTTTGCGTTAGTTTTAGTTTAATTAGGTTAAATTTGATAATTAAAATACTGATAGATTCAATGTTAACGTCAACTCTTAGTGATCGACACCTTACTTACCAAAGAACCTACAATTGATCGGGTACACTGCCCGTTAGTGATAGCTAATAAGTAAATTCGGAAAAATATAAATAGTAAAACTTGATACAATTATTACTTGTACTAAACGACACATCAGTTTTTCATGGGATCACAACAAACGTAACAAGAAGAATCGAGACAGGTTCTCTCCATACAAGGGGTTGAACCATAGTCTGCTTGATAATTTGGTGAAGACCCCTAGAGAAATCCTAGCAACGGAGAGGGTTGCGAAAGCTTTCGAACCACCTCCTTGAATGGTCGGAGATAGACGTTCCCGCGACATATCCAAGTATTGCCACTTCCATGAAGACCGCGGACACAAAACAAATCAATGCCGACAACTATGACATCAAATAGAAGAAGCTGTAAAATCGGGACAACTCGCACATCTAGTGAAAGGCATCAAGAAAGGAAAAGCAAAGGTTTCTAACAACCAATAGGGTTAGTGGAGGAAAGCGAACAAAAACACACCGGCTGTAGAAACTCCAATTCTCATGGTTCAGAAGGGAAGCTCAAGTTTAATAAGGAAGGAGGAGGATGACAAGTTCGGAAAAATAGAGGGAATAGCCTTTCCCGGTATGATGGGTTCTAAACCTTCCTCCGACCCCGTAATCATTAAAATTCGAGTCTCTTGCAGGCAAGTTAACCATGTTTACATGCATGGAGGAGGCGCCTGCGAAATCATATATGAACACTATTTTCTAAACATGAACTCCTTTATCCAAGCATCAAGAGTAGATTAGAAGCTTCCCCTCGTTGGTTTCTTGGGAGAACACTCTTGGCCCATTGGGGAAATACCTTTGGCAGTAACTATTGGGGACGGTCCTTTCAAAAGGACGGAGACCCTCAACATCATAATCATAAGACCAGTCTCTCCGTATAAACTCCTTTTAGGAAGGACATCAATGCAACGAATGGGAATGGTAGTTTCTATGATCCATGCAACAGTCAAATTCCAAACTCTCCAAGGAGTAGGAACGATATTATCCAGCTACAAGCCTAATGGTGCCGACGAAGGCCATAAGAAGAAGAGAGAAAAAGTTCCAAAAAACATTATCAGTTGTGTATATACGGGGAGAAAGTGGTGATCAACGGTTGTTATCCCAAACAAATCATTGTTATTGGAAGGCAACTGCCTACCTACTTTAAAATAAAGCTACAAGAGTTACTCCAAGCCAATGTGGATATGTTTGCTTGGACACATGCGAACATTCCAAGAACAATTACTAAAGACGGAAAACTTTCTAGCAAGGAGCACAAACTCGAATAGCATGAATGCATTGAGCCTACCAGACATAAGAAGCAAGGCTCAGCTCTAGACAGAAATGAAGCCGCACGAAAAATTGAGTCACTTTTTGGCTTCAGACACAAATGTTTCCTAGATGTTTGTAAAGGTTATCATTAGATTCAAGTAGCAGAGGAAAACGGAGGAAAGACAACATTTCCACTGGAAAAATGCCCTTCGGCCGTAAGGAAACAGGAGCCACTTACCAACAATTGGTAGACAAAATGTTTAGTCGTCAGATTGGAAGAAACTTATAAGCATGTGTTGACGACATAGTGATTAAGAGCGTCTCTAAAGAAGGCATGCTGCTAGACATTCAGGAAACCTTTGACACACTTCGATCTTTCAAAGTGAAGATTAACCCAAAAAAGTACTCTTTTGGGGTTGAGGAAGGGCAATTTCGCGGGTATATCATTACAAGGCAAGGTATAAAGGCAAACCCTTCGATAGTAAGGGCTAGCATAGACTTAAAACCTCCAAAAACTTTAAAGGAGTTTCAAAGATTAAAGGGGAAGCTGAGAAACCTGAGTCGTTTTCTCCCGAATGGTGCAGGCAAGTCGTTACCTTTTTTCAAATCCTTTAAAAGTCTTGCTGAAAAGAAAACCTTGTAGTGGAACGAAGAGTCAAAAGAAGCCTTCTGTAAAATAAAGAATTCCATGGAAATATTACCAACGCTCACTGCCGCAATCAAAGGCAAAGTACTGCTAATGTACATCACAACCTCTGAAGAAAGTACAGGTGCAATATTGCTCACCGAAAGAGACAAAAGACAAATTCCAATCTACTTCATCAGCAGAGCCTTACAAGGGGTAGAACTTACCTACCTAGGCATAGAACAAGCTGATTTTAGCTCTAGTATATGCTGTGAGAAGACTCCGGAGGTACTTTCAAGCTCATCATTTTCAAGTTTTATTGAATAAGCCCATCAAACAAATGCTCGTGAAACCCGAGAAGTCGGGAAGAATGGGCAATCGAACTGGAAGAACATGACATCGAATTTCGAGAACGAAGAGGTCAAGTCCTAAATGATTTTAGTGCCGAAACACCTTCGGGAAACGTAGATGAAATAAAGAATGAAGACCGAAGGTGGAAGGAAACGTAACTACTTTAGAGGCCATCTGGAAGCTGTACACAGATGGAGCTTCAAGTCCTGATGGTTCGGGAGCAGGCCTAATAGTCGTAAGTCTTGAAGGAAAAGAATTCACTTTTTCCTTGTGATTCAAATTCGAGGCCGCCAAAAATGAGGCAGAATATAAAGCACGTTTAGCTGGGCTAAGGATAGCCACTGATATGGAGATAAAAGACTTAGCATTACTTTTTGGCTCACAACTTATTGCTGATCAAATCAAATTTGTCCTCCAAGCAAAGCAACCTGTAGTCGAGCGGTACCTCAAAAGACTCTAAAGGTCCTGGATAGATTCAACACTTATATGAAAGAATATGTTCGGAGGAACCAAATTAGGAAAAACGATGTGCTAAGAAAGCTAGCCTTGATGACATTAACTGACCTAGCGAAGGAAACGTTGGTGGACGTTTTAACAGAAAGGTCCATCACTGGAAAAGAAGTTTCGAATGACTCAATAGAAGATGGTACAATTGAGTGATGCCAGTCCATGAGCACCTTATATTTAGATTCCTTCACAAGGATCTGCAGGAGGCTAGGAAGATACGAGTCGAGGCACCACAATACAGGATAAAACATGGAAGCCTGTATCGTAAAACATTCCTGTCCTCATGGCTAAAATGCGTGAACCAGGTACAGGCTAAGAATATCATCCGTGATGTACACCAGGAATCCTGTGGTATACATACATGACCAAATTCAGTGGTTTCGAAGATCACTAAGGCGGGATACTACTAGCCTCCGAAACACGAGATAACATCGATAGGTGCGCCGTGGCCCTTCTGGGTAATTAACATCATGGGTCCTCTACCAATAGTTCCGGGAGGGGAAATCTTTCTAGTTATAGCCATAACACAAGATAACATTGATAGGTGGTAAAGCCTTCGACATCTGCTACAGAAAGAAATGTAACAAAGTTCGTCTAGGAAAACATCGTGTACAGATTTGGGATCCCTCAAATCCTCTCCTTGGGCAACGAAACATGTTTCGCCAAAGGAAGCGAATACCAAGTTAGAGGCTGGGTAGAAGAATCCTCAGCGGCTATGCATGCGCACAAGAATTCCTCTAGATCGGGCTAACATTGCGAAATTCTCGTTGGGTTACGCCGACGTTTCGAAAGAAATAAAACCCGCTAAACCAACAAAGAAAATCAAGCAAGTCAAGAACTTCAATGAGAGACTATACGAAAACCAATGCAGGGGAAATGTAAATCTCTCCGAGAAATGGACACGAACGTCGTCCGTCCAAGAAACTCACCACAAGTATACGTTAGAAAGACACGCTCGAACTTCCGCTGCCAAACTAAGAAGAAATGTGGTGAGGAAAGCCTGCGAATGATAGGGATTGTCTAGAATCGACTTCCGATTGACCTATTGATCGGGCATGAAGTGGGATGAATCCCCGTAAGTATTATGTGCAAAGTTTACATTATAATTTTATTCAAAGTCATTGTTTAGACTACCTTCTTCTAAGGGAAATTTACTAAGTGTATCAAACTAAGTAATCATACTCAATCTGATGTAAATATTCCTACACATTCATGCAAAGTATTGAATTCCCATCAAATCTCTTGTGTCGTTATTTACAACAAAGATTTGAATTACTAAGTATGAAAAGTTTCAACGTTCGAAAGGATGACATGGGCCACACATGAGACTTGATTATGATACTAAGTTTACATCCCCTAAATTCAAGTTAACTTCCCAAAGGTCTTCATTCGAAACCTTTTGGGCTAAAATGGAGCGGATCGCTACCTTCTATTACAAGCGAAGGACTGCTTGAGGAAATCTTGGTGAAACATTTACGGGGGCCACACTTGAACCCTGAATAATAATAGAAGTACAAACTTAACGTATAACATTGGAAGGTAGGTCATGGTTGCCAAAGAACAATTAAGGCCACACTTGATCCTTAATAGCTAACAATGAAGTAATCAGGCAGTAAGAACAACAGTCTAACTCAGGGTTTACCTAAATCTAAAGCTGGGATTACAAACGCTACATAAGATTAACCCATTCGAGAGGCTGAATGGATAGTTATCTATCATGATTACATAAAATACTACTATCCATGACCTATCAATATGTAAGGGAATAGACACAAGTCTCCCCATTAAGGGAGCAATAATGCTCCAAAAGACCTGGAAGCAAGGTTGTATGTGGAAAGCATCAATAAGCACAATAGGTATATTCTTTTTCATCATAGGCCCTGCAATACTGGTTTGCAGATGGTAGTTCTTTTTTCAAAAGAGACATTTCCGCAGTATGTTTATCCTCGAAGGAAGCCAGCTCTGAACGTAGCTTCGAAACCTTCGCATGCAGACCACGATTGCACACACTCAAAAGATTTCCTGACATAGCCAATCGAACCGCTTGAACATCAAAGCAATCAGTTAAACCTTCGGGAGATAAATCACTGAGTTTCTCCTGAGTATCAGGGAAATGACATGTCACACCCCGCTAAAAGCAGAAACACGAGGTGCAACGAAATGTAGTCATTGCATGAGATAGTAGAACAACACCATTTATTGATTTAAGAAGTAACCGACAATGTTACATAAAGAATTTATTACAATAGTGAATAATGAAAGCAATAGTCTTAATCTTGTCAAATTATAAGTCTTTAGAAAGCGTCTTGGCCAGGTCAACTCGGTCTTTGAAATGAGAATACTATGTAACTTCAAAATGCATACGCCTTCAAAAAATCACTATCGATCACCTGAAAATGATACTCGAAACTGTCAACATAATGTTGGCGAGTTCGTAGGTTAAGTTAAAAAAACCATTTACCGTCCATGATATATAAGTAGGAAAAGTGTGCATTTGATAATAATAAAGTTTAGGGGAAGCAGTTATATCATAATTAATCCACTCGGCTAGTCAGGTAACCACCCATTGGCTAGTCAGTTAACCACCCATTGGCTAGTCAATAAACCATCACGCTTCATCTTCAAATCTTCATTTCCGAAATATATATGTACTACATGCATGCCTACCAGCTGGAGCTAAAACATGAGCACTCCCATGTCAAGTTGATTACATCGATGACACGAGACCACCCAACAATACCACACAAAAAGCCCCACACAGAAAGTACCACACAGCCATCATCACATATTAAGAACCACAAAACAAAAACACTAGTGCACCTAACGCAATTATATGCACATGACTTTGTCCAAAAATATTAAAAAAACACCTAAGCATGGCATAAAACTTGAAGTGACTTTGAGTATCATTTTCCCACAAGAAAATATAAGTAAAATGGAGCCACGGAAACTCACCTTGAAGAGCATGAGACAAGGTGATATGTCTAAACAAGAAATCACTTGGAAATGCAACAAATCACCAGCTAATCCTCCATCAGGAAATCTACATGAATTAATATCACTTAACACATAAGGTTTCATTTATTAAGTCTATTGATAATCATAATTGTTTTTTAATTAGTTGTAGGTATTCGTTAATGTGATTAGGGTTTTATCGATGAAATTAAGTTAACATACACTTAAAGTACTTGTATTAATGTTTCAAAAGTAATTTAGGTCAATTCACTTTAAATGGAGTTAGGTTGAATGAAAACCCTAGTATATGTTACATTTTAGCTTTTAATACATCCTGGTCTGTTTATTTATGAATTTAAAACCATACTTAAAAGTTAACTAAGGGGCTAAAATATTTATCATAGATACTTATATATGTTAGGTAATTACTGTAATGTTTCCAGATTTTATTTCAAAGTGAAAGTACCCAAACAAAAATTGTATTTCAAACCTGTCCAAGAAAGTGCACTACAGGTATACCCCGAAAGTTTGCATTTAACTAACCCATTTAAACCTTTCATAAAAATCCACAAAAATGCCAGGAAGTTACACATAACTTAAACATCACCCCTGAACAATTATAGCTCTCAACTCCTTATAGTTTGAAAAATAAAAATAAAAAAAAGAACTGAATTTGAGACATAGATTCTCAAATTTGACACTTAATCTCCCAAAAATCAGATGACTACTTCCGCGAAGTCCAATGACCACGAAATTTGGTATTTAGATAGTACACTTCATGAACTCAGTTTTACACTCAAAAATTATGCAAAAACATGTGAGTATCATAAAGTTTCACCTCATTCAATTTGACCTAATATCTGGACAGCATGCAACACCCAAAACAACCCTAACACATAACCCTTTAACGTGACAAAAACAACCTCAAATGCGACCAAAGTTTAACTAAACCACCACTATGATTTATTAACCTTTAGATATAGGTTTAACATAATTTTAAAGACATTTTATGACTACTCAAGACGACACACAAGCCCACACATGTTACAACAATTTATAGAAGCTATAAGTAGTTAGAATGAGACCAAAACAATCCTAGGTTTATCCTCTTTTAGATCTGATTTTACACACACGTTTCATAGGTTAAAATAGCCAATAGAAATACATATTAAAACCTTACATGTCAACTCACACATCACATACACACCCACATAAAATAACGACACAAGACAACAAACATAAAATCACACAAACCAAGCCTTAATTCTCTCGTATCATTACGTACGCCCCACATTAATTAGGTTAGGGTTTATTACAGGTTTAACAACTTAATAAACAAGCATTAAATATTTTAATTAGGGTTTCCACATCAGGTCTATGGTCGAATATGATGGGTCAATTAGAACAGAAAACATGGATCAAAACACACAAGTTTTAGCAACGTTACTTATGATTTCATGTGACAGAGTACATCAGTTATAGATAGAAGAAATAGCCATCAATCAAGGTAGATTAAATGAGTAGATATGATTAGGTTTTAGATGTTTGTTTTGTTTCAGTTTATAAACACATGTATGCATGTCGATGGGCTGACAAAAACATGGAGGATTGAATACCTTGAATGAGACAAAGGAGATGGAAAAACAAGAACTCAACACACCCGATCTCCATTAACCCTAAACATTTTGAGTGAGAATCATAGCAACAAGCAACCTCCGATTCTTAAGAGAAGAAAAATAACCAGGACTTGTCTGTGTTAATTTGCTAGTGTCGTATCAAAAGAAGAAGGAGGAACCGATTGTCAATTAAATGGGGGGAGCGTATAATTGTTTTTGGAAACAGATGATATGATTGATTAGGATTAATTGTGTTACCAAAGGGATTGACGTGAATATAGGGCTAAAATGGGGAGGGGCCGGTTGAATGGGTTTAGGATAGGATTTATTTATTTATTTATTTATTTGTAAAAAATCTCTAGTATTAGATAACGTAGGTAAATTTTCATATAATGTATTATTACATAACTTATAGTTTAATGTATTTTATTAACCATAAATTACTCGTCTACCTATGGTCTACCTTACGCACTAACGGGTAGAGAACCCGATCGTGTGTAGTGTAGTATTTGGTAAAACCGAGGTCGTCCCAAGAGCTATGTGTGTGTGGATTATAACTTAAGTCTATGTCACGTTTTAAAAGGGGTTTTGAGTTGATTGATTAATTAAACTAAATAACAGAAATTAAATGCGGAAATAAAATAGAGTTGAATGCAATAGGGAGAAAGTGTACTAGCCTAATTATTCATCCTATCATGCAATGACTATGTTCTCTAATAATGCTTCCTATCGCTTCAAGTGGTGTTTAGATTCACTGGACTCCTATGGTCAATTCATCTAGCCTATATCTCCTAGAATCCTACTCCGATATCAAAGGTTCTACCCTTTGAATTGATAGAGGTCGCCGGTAGACTAGGTTAAGTCATTAAGTACCACTACATGCTAGATTAATTCTAATGTGTGATCCGGCCTCTCAGATCTTAGACCGCACACAAGGAATTGGTAGTCCTATGGTCAATTCTTACCAACCCTCGCAACCTACTACTCTAGGGTCCTTTGGTCCATTCTCCTAGTGTAATAAGTACAACCGCCCTTCAAAACTACCAAAGCTAGAGGATCTACAAATAAACTAAGCATGCATACACTAGAAGCAATAATGAAAGCACGAAAACATAATCATAATATAAACAGAATCATAACTAGGCTAGCACCAAAGGTGCTTAGCCAATCATTTCAAAAAGTACAAAAGATTGAATGTTTTGCATGATAATGAAAGACATGAAATCAAAAGTATAAATAAAATGTAATTCGCTAAAACTTATTGATGTTATGGCGTGATTTCTCCCTTGGAAAATGCTCCGTATGCTGCTGGTGATCATCCCTATGGAACCCAACTTTGTTCTCTGACTTTTTGTGGTGAGAAAGTTTTGTAAAATGCAGGAAATATGGTTTGTATTTATAGGCCCGAAAAAGTTATGGCGTAACCTCTAGGTATGGTTACGCCCCTTTCGATTGGAGTTCTACAGTGGGAAAGAGAGTAAGGAGTTAGAGCTCGGAAGTGAGAACTAGCTTATAGGAGCGAAGCCACTCAACTAGAGGGAGAGGACTGAGTACTCTCTCTCCTCATTCAAAGAAGATAGAGGAATTCCCCAGTACTGCTATAACTATAGGGGGAGAACTGAGAACTAGCTAGACCATATTTACTTTTATATAGGCTCGACCTTAAAAGAGGGAGTAAAAACTTACTTATAGGGGTTGCCAGTCATAGCTATAGGAAGAGGGAATCCAACTATCGCAATTCAATCATAGGGCTAAACTGTGTTTGATTAGTACTGGCTTTCGTTGAACTAAACAAGTGAAATGAGAATGTCAGTCTAGTGTTAAAAAGGGCGAATAGCAATCGGGCTTAATGCATGGCTTCGACTCCTAGTTCTACCTTTAAAGGGCTTCGTTAGAGGTTATGCCGTAACTAGTGCATCTTCTTTTGATCCTTATCCGATTAATAATATTTACGGCATAACTTGATGGTTAATTACGCCGTAATCTTCATACGGAAAGAATTACGTCGTAATCATCTTACTGGTTACGCCCTAATAACTTCAATACCTTTCTGTGTAATTTTTACGCCGTAACCTCTTGCATTGGTTACGGCGTAACCTTCATTGTCACAAATTTCTTCTAAGTGTCAAAAATGTTACGGCGTAATCTCTGTGGTTATTACGCCGTAATCCTTGATTTTTGTTGACTTGGTCTTCGTGCATAAATCCATAGTTACGGCGTAAGTGAAGAGTGTAACTACGCCGTAACTTCTTCAAAGCTTACTAAAGTATGTATTATCATAAGTACTTTTCCAATTCCGCGTCTCTTTTGCTCCCATGTTCATTTATAACCTGGAAATGAAAATAAAGAAATCAAAGAATATATCCACTTAAAAGAATACAAATAATGAGCATATTAGGGGGAAATTGACACTAAAATATCAGGATTATTTGATGTCATCAAATATCCTCCCACTTATACTCTACTTGCCCTCAAGTATAACTTATTAGAATCATTTCTAAAAAGATATCCCCAAATTACTTGGGAAGTATGAGATTAAAAATTTCTTACGCTAGAATTTTCAAAGCCGAACACCTCACGAAATGGGAAACAAACACTCATACTCTCCCTAATCTAAGTGTCAATTTTAGGGTGATCACTCAACGCACAGTCATAGCATGTATTCTATCATAGGCTTGGAGGTTACACATATCTCCACCACTAGAGCTAAGGTCAAAATAATCTTCGAATGCAATATTAGGTAAACAAATTATAAGGCTATGGGTGATTTGTCATTACTAGCGCACCATGGCGAAGGTGACAAAGACCATCGATACATGACCAAATCCATGACCAAGACGCCAGTGACTACTCACTCCCTCACCTAAGTACGGTTCATGACCTAAGGGTAGGATAAGACATGGGATACACAAAAATGGTGAAAAATAAAAAATAAGAAACAAATACTTTTAGCCTATAACCAAGTTGTCACCGCCCACCGTCCATCCAAAGTTCAAGTTTCAAAACGCGACACTGGATCATGATGTAGTAAGTTAGTGTGCCAATGCAGATATCATATGGCGAGGTGCACACTAACTTAGTCTTCAACCACTAACATCAATCTTCAAATGTGATCGAGGTAGGATTCTCGATTCTACTCAAATAAGATCCAATACAAGTGCTAATGATTCTTGCACTAACCAATATACAACAAATGAATAAAACTACTACTTTTTTTCTCTATTTTTGTTTCAACTAATATATACAAATAACTCATCCCCCCACTTGAGATGAATCACATATGAGGAATATGGGGGGTCTTCAATGATCTTTCGATTTATGTCTTCAATATAAGCGTAATTCCCGAGTTTCTCTACCCAAACCTTAAACTTAAGCAAACAGTGACTTCCCAATCATAAACTAAGACTACACGGTAGGCTAAGCTGAATAGGTGTAATGAAACAATATTGATAAGGGTATGAAATGAAAAGAATGGCTTGGAAGGGTGTATCTAGGGGTATCTTGCACTAAAGGTGAGTGCAGCAAAAGGGTTTTAACACGGGGGTCGAAGAGTCGATGTGACTAATCGATATACGCACACAATTATAAACACATATGGCTATTTTGCGTGTTAATCCTAAAATATTGCCTTCTCGAATTATATCTTCCAAATGTATCAAGATAACTCGACACACTACTCGTCTATGGTCTCGAAATGATGTAAAGGCTAAGTTCTAAAGTTTACATACTACCGGCACACTCAATAATTGGTGGATTTTTGGTAAATAAGGGGAAACATAAAGGCTAAATCTCACCATGGAAATCAAGGGTTACAGTGTGCTCGGGTAAGGTCTATTCTAGTTAGGTTAAGAAAAACATGTCAAATTTTTAAAAATGGCATAATTTGGCGTAATTTTTCAAAATAAACTAGAAAAATGAGGGCAAACAAGTTCAAGTTTTAATTCTTCTCCCATCCCCCCACTTGAAATGTACAAAGTCCCTTTTGCTAAACATAAAATAATGATGAGGAAAAAGTAGAATTGGAATGAGAACTTCCCTGAAATTTGCTCCAAAATAAAAGTAGAAGGTTCACGTTGAACATGCGTGCCTTCGTATTTCCTTCTTGAGCAAACTTCAATTCCCTGAAATCACGATACTACCAACAAGCATAAATCTAAAATAAAAAGAAAAAATAAAAACAAACAAAAACCTAACTCACTTTCACTCACTTTCGTAGGAATCACGGTTGCATTTAGCGTATGCAACAAGCCTTTTAAACCACTCGGTGTCCCGAGTGGACGAGTGAAATCTCGTGAGGGATTATAGGGAACACACCTACAAAGTTCATTTAAAACTAATACAAGGTTATGGTGTATAAGATTAAAAATTAAATTTGGTTACAGGACAGGTTACGTCGTAAACTCATTCATGAGTTACGCCGTAATTGTTAAAACCTACGAGTCATCCGATATCGGAGGATGGTTACGGCGTAACCATAGAATTTGGTTACGCCGTAAATTCTGCACAAAATGGATTCTTCAGACTGGTTCCATCTATAGTGTGCTTTACGCTATCCTCCTTGCTCCAATTCCTGCAAAATATGAAAACAATCACACCAAACCCAACTATTTTAATAAAATGAAAAAGAAAAAGGATAATTCGGGTTGTCTCCTAAAATAGCACTGTTGTTTATTTAACGAGTCTTTAAGTTAGACTTAAAGCTGCGTTCAGAAATGTTTATTTGACATCTCGTGGAAGCTACAATTTCCACGTTGCATCCAATCAATAAGCTTTTCATCCCTCTTATACTAATCACCAAGTTCTAAACAACCCTTACAGAATTCTCTTATCTTTTGGTGTGGGTATTCATAACCATTGGCTTTATCTTCGTCGCTCATGTCTAGGAGTGGTCGGGCTAAACTTAATTCTTTCTTAGTCCAATGTTTAAAATTTGTTATAGTCCTCGGCATTTTGAAGATTGTATTGTCATTGCCTTTTTTCGACCACACAATTCCCTTATTGGCATCTCCCTCTAAACATGACATCACTTTGAAAGGATTTCCAAGAATTACACCGGGTAAGCCGTCTTCCACGAACTCACTCATGTCATCTAGAACCATAAAGGCTATAAGAAAAGTGTACACCCCAACGAATACATGAATATTAGTGGCAACCCCAAGGAAGTTATTTCCCTTATATTCGAGTTCCTCCTTCATAATTTGGTTATAGCACTCCTTGGACATAATATTCACTGGTGAGCTCATGTCAATAAAAGGATGGAAAACCATGAAACCAATCTTGCATGAGAGTTGAAGATTATAGGGGTTTCGGTGGTGAATCCTTATACCCATCCTAAAGAACAGAGTTTGTCCTAGTGGTGAAATCGTTTTCCCATGATTAGCTTGTAACACCCCCAATTTCGTGATACGCAATGGAATTCAAATTGGGTGTTACTTCATGGCATAACAGTTATAACAATAGAAAAAGAAGTCTAATTGAGTCGTTTTAAAAGATTTATCATTCGAATTATATAAATATCAGATTTTACAAAAATGCGGTCCTAGTAGTTTCACGGTTTACAAATTACATTATATGAGTTTTCGAATGATAATAAAATTTATAGCCTTCTTGATGTATTTGTGCTCCTCCATGCCAGCCTCATTCATTATGGATGATTCGTCAATTATAGTATATAAATATTTCCGAGGTAACACAACGGAAATATGTATTCCCGAGTCGTTTTCCCAACGAATGAATGAATGGAATTTCGGTTCGAGTCGTGATTTGTGTCGTGAATAGTGATAAAAATGAGATTTTGTATTTTTAAACTACAAATATGAAATTTAAACTAAAAACAACTAATAAAGCAAGTAGAACAATTACGTGAAGCACAAATAAGCAAAAACGTAAAGAAAACTAAAAACGAACACGTATCGGGCTAATCCCGAGCCTAAAAAGTGAAAACTAAGAAATACTAACCCTAGATATGAAATTTTATTTTTGCTAAGTCCTATTTGATAAAAGAAAATTTTAGAAAAAAGAAAATTATTTTTTTGATTTATATCTTATTTATTATGATTTAAAAACTATTTAAACTAAATTAAATGATAAAAAGTAGTAAAACTTGAAAAATAAATCCGAAATTTTCTCTAAAATTACCTTAAAGTATTTTAATCCTAAGAAAAATAAAGATGTTGAAACAGCTTTTCAAAATAAGCTAATAAAAAGCTAAACAGTTTAAATAAGCTAAAAGTGAAAACATTGCTTAAAAATAAAATAAGGAAGTTATGACAATGAGAAAACCCTAGGGCAACTGGTATGTGTGTGGTGTGTTAAGGTGTTGAGTGTGTAGACCAGGATTCGAATCCCTGGTTTTGCATTTTTTTAATTTTTTTTTTAAAACTGATAAAGCAACTAAAATTATGAACTTTTCAAAACTACAACTATTTTTGAAAACTAATAATAAGCAGAGAATAAGCACAAATTAGTAGCAGTTTTAACTAAAATTAACTAAGGCAAAATTTGAAATCTTAAAAACTAATTTAAGCCACTATTAAGCGAAACTAAGGGTGGATATGCTAAGGGAACCTAAAAGCAATCTAATTAAGCTAACCTAAGAATAATAAGCAGTCTAGAGTAAGCTAATAAGCAATAAAGAAAGGCAAAAGCAAAAAGGCTTAACTGATGCAAGAACAGCCTAAGCAAGAAAGGAACTCAGATAAGCAATTTGGAATATATTGGATTGGATTTACACTCTGAAAAAAGCCATCTAAAGTCTGTCAAATAAGCAAGTTTTTGAACTTTTTTAGAACTTATGAAAACAACCTAATGTGGTGATTTCTAGCTAAGATTAAGACTAGGAAATGAATAAGCTATATCATAAAAGTTTGAAACACATGTATATAAGCAAGAATAGAATACATAGAAACAATTTTCAAGGATTTTGAACAACTAATGAAGCTAGGATTGTGATTTGAAAACGCAATGCAGAGAAGGTTTAATGTTGATGCAGTTTTGAAAATGGGTAGAAAGTTGATATTTTGACTAACAAAACTATGGTACCAGATGTTGCACAACTACATTAGACTATATTAAACAAGTTTGAAGCATAAACAAGAACTATAAAAAGTCCTTATCTAAATCTAACCTATGCTATTGATTTAGGCAGTTTTAACTTAAAATATTTTAGAAACTATTCAAAAAGCTTTAAAACTAACTGAAAATGATTCAATCAACTTATAAACTACTACTAATACTATTTGAGAGCTGATCAAAATTCAATTTTTGGCAAAAAAACAATTTTAAGCTAAAAATAGTCCTTGTGCCAAACACCCCTTAAGGTGTTGGCTGTTGAAATTTGAAAACTAGGTAAGCAAGTTTAAGGCTAAAACCTTAAAAGACAGATGATGAAATAGCAAATATGAAACATAAAAAGAAATATTCAACTAACAGTAAGCAATAAGGATAAGCTAAGAGTAAAAAGTACTTATTTTTGGTTTTTTTAGGATTTTTTTAAAACTTAAGTAAAATTATGATTAAAACGGTTCAAAGTAAATCACAAGCTCACAATAAGCTATAGAAGCTTAAATGAGCTTGCGTGAATAGTAAAGAAGCTTAAAACATATTTTTAAGGAAAGGAAAGCATTAAAAAGAATAAAAGGTAAATATGGCAAGATATAAAAGGAAAGCTTGGAAATTTTATTGAAATGAAAGTAAAGTTTACAATGCTGAATTTAAAAGCTGAAAGTAGATAACATTAAGCTAAAAATATTAATTAAGCTAAAATTACACTAATGCTATATAAAACTACACTACTCCTACTCCTAATCGCTTTTTTGTGCGTGAGAAGAGGGATATTTATAGCTAGCTCGGTTGAGCTCATCTAGGGTTTTGGAAACTTCAGGAACTCTAATCCCAGCCTTCCATCCAAGGATGTCATCATATCAATCATTATAAGCCCTTGATTTTTTGTGCCACATCAATCCCACCAATTAGATGCCTCAAAACTGCCACGTATCATTCTTTATGACAACATTCCTCTGACTTGTCATAACCTTCTAGATGTACGGGTTAATTTAGCTTAAGTGAGGTAAAAGGGGAGGAAGGAGGGTCTACAGTAACTGGGTAAAATTTGGTGCGTTTGGATTATTTAACCAAATTCTATTAGTGGGTTTGAATTGGGTGGGTTTCGGGTTAAAAGGGTACCCGGGTAGGATTAGTTTGGGTCCGGGTTCTATAAAGGGTATGGGCTGGTGGGTTTATGTTTGGGCTTGGATTAAAATAAAGGGTAGAGGTTTATTTAATTTTGGAGTGGGTTGGGATTTTATAAGTAATCTGGTTTAGTATAAGGTTTAGGATTTTAGTTTTAAAAGTTATAAGCACCAATTTTGCCCTTAATGCAAAGGTAAGGGTTGATCTTGTAAATTAATCCAAGGGCTATTTTTGACAAATGATTATTCTTCAAGGTCTGATGTTGACATTTTGAGCTTAATTGTGATCCAAACTTGAAAATTGCTTCCCCGGCCTTGGCTTTTATTCCTCTTCCCAAATCTCGTGCTCGGTTTTGCCGTTTTGTCTTTCTTTTTGTCAATTTTTCATATCCGATACCTGCACATGAATAGTATACAAAAACACAATATATTTGGCATATTTGATCAGTTTTTGGTCTTGTTGGTCCGTTTCATTAGGCAAAAGGTATGTGTAATTATACACATACCAATGGACCTGAGATAAACATGCTAGAGTGTCCACACAAAGTTTGGTTAGTTCATAGTGTTTGTAGAAATAATTGGGAAAACTTTGTAGAAATCATCGTGGCAAGTATATGTAAATACTAATGTAGTTCTTAAAACATTCAAGTGTATAACTATTGTACTAAATACAATATCATATATAGGTAGTGTTTCTGTTACTCTTAATCGGACCAAGTCCTGTTTGAATCGTAATTGGACCAAGTCCTGTTTGAATCGCAGTTGGAGAAAGTCCTGTTTGATTCGTAATTGAACCAAGTCATGTTTGAATCGTAACTAGATCAAGTCCTGTTTGTTGGACCAAGTCTTGTTTCTTGAATCAAATCCTGTTTGTTGGATAAAGTCCTGTTTGTATCATTGTTGTGTGTATGGTTTACGTTGTTATCCACCCCAAAGTGTTGAACATTGTTTGTTATTGCACTATCCTTATGAAAACCAAAATGTAAATCTCGTACTAATAGAAATTGGAATAGTTATTGCAATCATAGCCTAGTAGGTAATATGTTGTTGTACCTAGTTTTCTCAAATGTTTGTTGCGTTTGTTTGCTCTAACTGAGTCAACTTAATGGTTACATTAATCCCGATAGATCTAACCATAGTATTCGTACTTACTACGTATAGTGCTTAATGGTGTATGATATAGAAACTCTAAGTATGGCAATAACGTTAGCTAACATAAATAAATAATAATTTCAGATAAAACATACAGTATGCAAATAATCATGTTTAAAAGTTGTTGAGCATGTATCTCCCCCAAAGTATTTATAAAACATGTATAAAAACGGGGCTATGACTCACTGTGAGTTGGATGATGTTTAAGGATATAGCGAAATCGCTGGATAGGCCGGGAAAATCTCTACTTGCAACCTAGAATTATTGTTGCAACTTAGGTTTGGAATAATGTCTATGAAAACATAAATGAGCCTATATATGTCCTTATATTGATCATGATGTAGTACTTGGTAGTTTGTGTATATCATTTTATAGAAACGGTTTATGCAATATTTTTAGTTTAGATATCTCGTACTACCGTTCGGGCCATCATAATCCAGAGGTCATGTAGTAGACATTTGAGGAGCTTGGACACTTTAAATCATCAATTCAACAACTCGTTGATCCGTTTACCCAAATGAAACCCCTCACATGAAGCTCCCTAGTTTTGTAGTACTCGATTATGGAAAACATAAGTTTTGCTTGTTCGATTACGTGACATATAAGTTAAGTGGTTACATGGTTTGCAAAATAAGTTTGGTCATAATCCGCAAGTGAGTTTGAGTAAATCTAAATGTCTAATGAAAGTTATATGGTACTTGATTTAGTGTAAGTAATTTAAATGGTTTTATAAGTTCTCGTCCTTTTACAAAAGTTACTATTCCGAAGGTAAAATAAATTTAGGAAAGTTTATTTTGAATGAAGTTTGTTATTTAATGAAGTTCATAATGTTTAGTGTGTAATTAGTTTTGAAAATCACATGGTTCTTAATTACTTGACAAGTGAAAAACTAAACTTTTGTCGCCGAAAAACTGTTTTACATTTTGAGGTAGAAAACTGCCTTTGTTTGGTGTTTTCAGGCCGAGTTTTCGTGGGGTGGACATAAAACATCATTCCGGACAACTTTCGTGTTTTTAATTTTTTCATGAATCGGATCAGAAGTGCCTCTAAAATTTTCCAGATCTGGGCAGTGAGCTTGTTGGCAGTTTTTAGTTTCTAAATTTCGCTAATTTCTTTTTATTAGAACTTTTGACTCGTTTATTCGTTTATGGTGATTCAAATTGCTATGTTTTTATTGTAAAATCCTCTTTAACAGTAAGTAATTTCCCAAGGTCATGGTATTTAGTTTGGTCGTGTTTCACAGCATAAATTCACTAATTTTACTTGTTTACTTACATAGGTTAACATATAAATGTATGCTTGATTTCTAAGGATTCGTACATCATGATATCAATATAACTAGACATATATAGCGTAGATTAACATGAGAAAATATGTAAATAGAGTTGATCATGAGTGAGCTAGGTTTTCTTACTGTTGGGTTTTAAAGGTTTCTTGAAGTTACTGCTCCTTACATTATTAAGACTGCTTAGGTACTACAAAGGATATACAACAAGTCATTGCTGCTGCTAGTTATGAAGTCCAATGCTACTTATGGAAGTTAGTGCTGCTAGAAAATTAATACTGCTAGAACAAATAGTTACTGTTGCAAATACATTATTAATGTTGCTAGAGTATTAGAGTCGGTTATTATGTATAGTATGTTTAGATAAGTAAAGAAAAGATTCTATAAAGATTTATCTTGTATAAGAAGTTATTGTAAGCCGAATAGGACTCTTTAGTCTATAAAAGGAGGACCTAGGGCATAGATGAACATACGATTTTATGATTTACATCAAGGTTGTAAACCCTAATACTCAAAGAGTATTCGTATTATTAATAATATTGAAGTGTTTAGTTTGATATTCGATGTTCATTATTTGATAAACTACAAGGCAGTTTCAATACCTAGTTGTGTTAGATTTATCTAGCATAGCTAAACCATTACAATCTAAGGGATTCGATTAAGTGCTCAACTGGGATCCATACTTACAACTTTTGGCTTCCAATAAGAAAGGAATATCAAAGACTTAGAACTAGGACTTTGATCGAGCAATTTCTACACACTTATAGCAATCCTTCTACACTCTTGTATTCTTGAAGGACTTTGTGTTGAGATCTTACGTGACTTGAATAAATTTAAACTCAAGAGGATCACCTAAACATGCAAGGAATTTGATGTAGTTTACTTGATCTTCACTTTGGAGGTGTAAAACTTAGAGTTATATGATAAATTATTATTGTGTTTGTAGTGTGTGTGAGGTGAACGACCAAGAGGGGGGGAGGGTGTATTTATATGAGTTAAGTTAGTCAAAGGAGGTGTCAAGGGTGTTGATTCATCATATTTACTAGCCAAGTCTTGACATGTGTAATAAGATGAAGAAAACTTAAGTCTTAAGGTTGAAATGTGTAACCAATCCATCCAAGATCAATCCTAACCAAGATAAGTGTCTTGGTTAGTCACATGGGCTGCTATGAGGAGGTGGAATGAGTTTTGTGTTGATATAAATAATGCCTAAACACGTTTTTAATATTTTTCGATATCTCTACGTTTTGATAATCACAAAATGTAAAATCATTAATCGGAAAATTACGACGTAAAACAAGTATTTAGTTGTAAATATCTATTTCTACAACTCAAATCACTCAAGGTATGAATGAACTAATGCTTAATGCATTATATGATCAAAGGAACATTTTCTTAATAACTAGATTTTTTATAAAACATCAAAAACATTTTATATATTTTTGAAAAACATTTTTGGTATTAAATAAAAATGTTTAATCTTTTATAAAAATATGAATTCAAATTTTTAACCAAAATCAGTTAAAATGTTCCAGAAAAACCTTCCTCACAAAAGGACAAATCTGGGCAACGGACACCTAGGGCGGCCCCCTTAATTTTACTAGGCGGCCCCCTTAAAATTAAGGGGACCGCCCCCCTATTTAAGGGGGCCGGCCACGCTCCAGTAGGTCTCCAGCTGTCCAGTTTTTCTCCTATAAATACCAGCCTTCTCCTGGATTTTTACTCACCTTTTGCACACTAAAACTTTCTGTTCTAAATCCTTTCTAAATATTGTAAATCCTTTGATCATATTTTCTTAAGCATTGGTTTCTAAGTGATCCAAGCTTCCACCACCAAAAGTGCAAAAGAAGAACTCTACTTCAACTAGTGAAGAAGTGTTATTACTTACCTCATTCAATTGTGTTGTTGTTTAAAGTGTTGTATAGTTGTGATAAGTAGATCCTAGTGTAAGTAACTAGTTGTGTTGTAAAGAAGTTATGTAGAAGTAGTTGTGGAAAAGAAGTCGTGAAGAAGTCGTGAAGCCGTCGTGAAGTCGACGTGAAAAAGTCGTTATTAAGTCGTGTAGAAGTTGTGTTGTGAAGTTGTGAGATTGGTTCTAGCTACGATTAGAACTCGACATTTAGCTTTGTGTCGTTAAACCCGTGTAAGCCAAAGTTGTGTAAGGTTTCTCCGCCATAAGGGAGTTTGTTGACATAGTGAAGAAAACTCTCGAGTAGGTGACTCGAGGAGTGGAGTAGGGAAAGGAAGGTGTCCTTGTAGCCGAACCACTATAAATCTCCGTGTTGTGGTATGATCTTTCTATCTCTCTCTTTCATTTCATTATATTTACCTTACTTGCATTACTTATTTATATTTGTTTATATATGTTCATATTGATCAAGAGTTGAATTCACATAAGATAGAATCGAAGTTTTTAAAAAGTAAACAAAAGTTTTCATAAATAAAAAAGGACGTAAAACTATTCAACCCCCCTTCTAGTTTTCCACAATTGGTATCAAGAGCCACGTCAAACAAGATTTTTAAAATAAACTGTATTTTAAAACTTGGAACGATCTATGGAATCTGAAAAATATTTAGAAGGGCAATCTATGCAAAGACCACCACTATTTGAAAGTGATGGATTTTTATATTGGAAAAATCGATTCGAAACTTATGTGAAGTCAAAAGATCTAGATCTTTGGCATGTTATTACTAATGGTGATTTTTTACCTATTCAACATAATCTTGAAACTAAAAAGGATGAAATTGTTCCTTTTGAAAAACAAAGTGATGATTTAAAAAGAAAACTTTCTAAAAATAATGAGGCTAAAATGGTTATTTATAATGCGCTACCACGTAAAGAATACGAAAGAATCTTTATGTGCGAAACCGCAAAAGAAAATTCAATTGATTAATGGCATTTGCTAGGTTTAACACAATCATCACAAGTTTAAAGGCACTTGATGAGAGTTTTTCTAGTAAGAATTTTGTCAGGAAATTTCTTAGGGCTCTTCATCCAAAATGGCGAGCTAAAGTTATGGCGATTGAAGAATCAAAGAACTTGTCAACTCTTCAACTTGACGAGTTGATTGGCAACTTGAAAGTCTACGAAGCAATAATCAAGAAAGACTTCGAGATGGTCAAAGGAAAGAAAGAGCAAAGCAAGTCAATCGCGTTGAAAGCTAGGAAAGCATCAAGTGACGAGGATAGCTCAACCTCCGAAAGTGATGATGAAGAATATGCCATGGCCGTAAGAGACTTCAAGAAGTTTTTCAAAAGACGAGGAAGATTCGTTAGACAACCACATGACGAAAGGAAAACACTCCAAAGAAACAAAGAAGACAAAGGTAGCAAGATCGAGAGGAAGTGTTTCAAATGCGGTGATCCAAATAATCTCATTGGAAGATGTCCTATGATTTCAAAGGAGCAAAACCAAAAGGCGTTCATTGGAGGAGCATGGAGTGACAGTGAAGAAGACGAGAAAGAAACCACAAAAGAGGAGAAGTGTCTTATGGCTAAGACATCAAGTGAGGTACGTTCCGAAACCGAATACTTTAGTGATGAAAATTTATCATTAGATGAAAAAGACCTAGATAACGAATATAATAGGTTATGTATATTAGGTCAAAAAGTAATGACTAAAAATAAATCACTAAAACACATAAATAACCAATTAGAAAAAGAAATACTAGAATTAAAAATTAAACTACATAACTTAGAAAAAGGCAAAGAAGTCTTTGAATGTAAAACATGTCAAGAAACTAAAAATGAAAACGAAATACTTAAGGAAGAAATTTGTAGACTTAATAAATTTTAAAATAGTAGTAATTCACTTAGGGATATAATAAGCATTCAAAGAATATCAGGAGATAAAACCGGATTAGGATTTAACTAAACTAAGGCTACAACTAGTGAAACTAAAAATGTAAAGTTTGAAAGTGAAACTAGTAATCAAAAATTATTAGAGTCAAAGCCTAAATATATACTTATAAAAGATAGAAAAATACCCATAGCCAATAATGAGGAAATAAAAGCTTTCTACAAACCATCTTTAAAAACCGAAGTAGAAAACTCTAAACCAAAGCTTAGGTAAAAAACACCTCCTCCTAGAAGACCACCTAGTCCTCACCCTCGGCCTAAAACACCTCAACCTAAAAGAAACCAAAATAGACCAAACCGTCATAATAATAGTTACCCAATGTGGAATAACCCGAATCCACCAAGCTTCAATCCTTGGGGAATACTTCCACCATACATGCATCCTAGTCAACTACAACCCATTTTAGGTTCAAAAAACTTTGGATCAATGAGACAATGGGGACCAAGTGGCTAAGTTGCTATCTCATTGGATTATTGGCATTTCTTCCTTGAATGACTTCTACAAGTCAAACATAAACGCTTTGAAGCGCTTGAAGATCACATGTTGAAGACTAAAAGGTACGCTCTTCTTTCATGCTCATCATTATGTGCGTAGAGTAATGAACTAGCCAATTGCATGCCCCCATAAGTTTTTGATGCCTAGTTTAGTTAGTACTTGTATGGTAGTTACTAGATAATCACTTATACATATACATAATATGAATATATAAATATAAATATATATATATATATATATATATATATATATATATATATATATATATATATATATATATATATATATATATATATCCATATTATTATATATATACTTATATTAATATATCCGCACATAACCTAGATACGTCATTTGTTGACTATCTAGAACTAAAAGAAATTGTTCGTCCTCAAACCTTTTCTTCCCCCTTTGCCTCTTTTGAACTTTAACGTTCAACACGAAAATCTTCCGTGTCCACTATCACATAACTCATGGTGATGAAGAGAAGTGAGCCAAGTGGATTAACGTAGAAGTAGCACTTCGACCGTCGCGTCAAGAAAACTATGGATGAAACAAACTCCCGTCGTCGTCAGCACCTATCTCCGTCATTACCTCATCATTTCTCAACTCCATTCAACATCCCATGTTTACACACAATATATATATATATATATATATATATATATATATATATATATATATATATATATATATATATATATATATATATATATATATATATATGTACTTTTACTCTCACTCCCTAAAACCTCTGTAGACTTGACATCTTGATCATTTTATCTAAAATTCTCAAGAAATGTTTTCTTAACGAAATGTTAATAAAATGTCAAGTATTCCTTCCTTGTGCCATTAAAACCAAACGTATTTTTGATATATAATAAATCTATATATATATACATAAAATTATTTTTCTATCAGAAACTAAACTCGAACTAATTCCAAGTTTGGTAGGCAGCCCCCTTAATGTTTAAGGGGACCAGCTAGTAAACAGGGGCGGCCCCCTTAATAATTAAGGGGACCGGCCTACTGTAGCTTCCTAAAACATTTTTCTTCCAATTTCATTTGCCAAACACCCCACTTTTCAAACACACCCATACTTGTTGCTGCTGTGAACGAACCAAAACCCAAAACCATTCACCAAATCATCATTCCCGACAAATTTCGCAAGGGGCAAACACCTATATTTAGATTAGCAAAATATTTTGTAAGTTTTCTAATTCACATTTCATCTAATTCCATTCAATTTTGAGTCTAATCAAAATTAGGTCTTTTACTTAATTTTCTTTTAATCCAAATTTTGTTAAAATTAAGTCTAGAAATCTTATAACCAAATGCTCCCCATAGGATTAGCATGCTTAATCAACCTAGAAACTAAGTAATTAAAACACCATTATGTCAAAGCATTGATAAACTAATCACTTCTTTTCAAAACTAATCACATTGTTGAATTATGCCATAAACACTTGTTAAAACTAATCACATTGGTTTATTACAACTCACTAATCTTAAAAATATATTTTTTGAATCATAAAAAATGTTTTTTTTTTGTTAAATATAAGAGAATGTTTGGATTAGGAGCTAGAATCATCAAAACTTGATCAAAATTAAGTTCACAACTA
The DNA here is from genome assembly GCA_021014915.2 of Artemisia tridentata subsp. tridentata. Classification (NCBI taxonomy): domain Eukaryota; kingdom Viridiplantae; phylum Streptophyta; class Magnoliopsida; order Asterales; family Asteraceae; genus Artemisia; species Artemisia tridentata. The sequence continues at coordinate 251,758,055 of CP139508.1, forward strand.
CTTGTCAAGTTTATAAACAGGCAATTAGTTGTTTTAAGTCATCAAGATACATAATTCATATGAATATTGAAATTTTACTAGTTATTTTCATATTTAAAGGAGCATTTGGCACAACATTTTGAAAGAAATTTTTGAGTCAAAATCTAAGTTACTTAACATGAACACTCATAAGAAATAGCTAGATATACAATCCAATGTTTGTCTAGCCATATTTCAAAGTAGCTTATGACGTATAAAAGAATGTTCGGATATTTTTGATTTCTTATCATAATGTCCCTATAACTATTCTTTAACATCATAAAATACATTTTAAGCGAGTTAAAAATTAAAACTAAGGAACATTGTAAAATACTTCTTAGGATTTAAGTTTTAGAGTCGAAGTATGTTTACATTCCACATAAGTAGCATATATAATATATGCATGTCATTTTCTAATTTTTCTTTGTTTGTTGCTTTTTTGCATAGGTGAAAATGCCCAAAACTACAGTCGGTGATGTCTCAAAAACAAAAGAATACATTTCTAAAGTCTCTGCCACTCCAGGCGTTTCTCCCGCTGTTGCTTGTTTCTATCGTCCCATTGAAGATAGAAACATTCATGAAGGGAGAGTTGTCTATCCATTGTTCTATGAATCTGACTATATCGAACGAATGTTCTCCAACGTTAGTCTTGATTGTCTCTACAAAATCAATGAGCTTATCATTCCCCGCTTTGTTCTTGACTTCTATAGCCAAGTGACGGTGCAAACTGATCCCAATGGTTGTATCCTCATATCCTTTATGATTCAACACGAATTCATTACTCTTACTGTCGCTCAATTCGGTCAAATTCTAAGAATCCCCTACTCCGGTCAAGCTGTCTTCTCTAATGAGTGGGATCTCTCATCTCTTGAGCAATATCGGCCTCAACAGGGTCCTTACTACTCTGAGATTCCATCCTCCGAAGAAATTCGTCAATATCTTGGGCTAGCTCGTGGTACGACTAGCCGGAGAATCAAGTCAAAAGATGTTGACATCCATGCTAACAAAATCCTCCTCAAGGAGTTACGCCCCGACATGAAGCGTTGGGAAGAACTCATTCGTGAGAATGCGTTCGGTACCGGTGGTCACCGTGATCATGTCACGGCGAGCATAGCTCACATGTTGTATTGTATTGTCGCTGAACAGCCGTACAATTTGGCATATCTCTTTGTCTTCCGCATCATGTCCGCCAAAAACACTCATAATGCAAATCTTCCGTATGGCATGTTTCTCATGATGCATTATCCACATCTTCAGAGTCCAATTTATGAGTCTGTTCAACCGGTCCTTAATCCACTTGTTCGTGTCCGTGAACGTCGCCCCCGAAGCGACAAGGGAAAATCTCGTAAATCTGTCTCACTTCCACCTCGTGGTTCCACGTCACATCAAGGAGACGATGATGATGATGATGAGGAGGAGGGCACAACACGTGCTAGTACCCCATCACCTAGGACCTTCGTTGAAAATCTTCCGGATCTTGATTACACCGAGTATCAAGTTCCTTCTCCTTCCGAACGAACAGACGAACTACTGTTTGAAAGATAAACCGAACTACTCAACACCACACATCAGATGCGCCAAGAAGTACGTGGCGGTTTCAAGTCTATTGGAAAGACACTTGGAAGGATGTTTGGAAAGAAGAAGAAGTAGACATGTTTAATTTGTGTTTAGTTGATTATTATTGATGTTATGATTAGACATTTATATGTAGTATTATTATCTTAACATTTGTTTGCTATGACTTTGATTATGTTAGATGATAAACTTATTAGAACTAAGCTACTAGTTTACTTGATATAATATGTCTATGCTTCTAATATGATTTTTCTAGTCTTAAATATGTATATTATTTGTTTAATATGCTATTGATAATATTTAATCATTCTTGATGCACATGAATCAAATGGAACTTGCTGCAAATACACCCTAAAAATGACCTTTTTCTAGAAATTTTTCAAATTTGGTCGCCTGGGAAAACACCAGATGGGCGGCCCCCTTAATTCCCTAGGCAGTCCCCTTAATTTTAAGGGGGCCGGCCAGCAATTAAGGGGACTGGCCATCTGGATACTGTTTTCTTTTGCATCTTGTGACCACTTTTACCTAGCCCCAGCTACCATTTCTCCTTATGGACGAACTGGTATTGGAATCTTTCTACAAAACCTTAAAAATCAACCTAAACCAACCACTTTTTCATACTATAAATTCCCTCCATACAATCACCTCTCATTCCATCATCCTTCATCATCCAAAACCACCATGTTATCACCAAAATCCTCCATCTCTAAGACTCCAAGGAAGCAAAGACTTGTTATCATACCACCAAAACAACCTTTCATTGACCTAACCCAAGATGACATCAAAACTCCATCACCACCACCTCAAAATTCATCCCCAAGTGCACCAAATGCACCATCAAAAACACCCTCTACCCACGGAGCTTCATCTTCCTCCATTCCATCCACTTCATCCATCAATGACTACATCCACACTCACCTAACATCATCACCAAGAGCATCATCACCACCATCCACTCAAGAACCTTCATACACCCAACTTGCCATTTCCTTATCACCCATCACACCTCTTGATGCTCACTTCTCACCATCACCAACCCCACAACCACTCTTTCCTATACCTTGGGCATTGCTTGAAGCCCATGGTGACAATTGTCTTTGTTGCATCCATAACCGGACCATAATCTTTGGTCTTAGAGATGAGATACACTACATGTTTTCATCTCTTGAACACATGATTACCAACCCACCACCACCACCACCTCCACCACCTTAACCCACCACCACCACCACCTCCACCACCTTCACCCACTACACCACCACCACCTCCATTTTCACCCAATTAAGCATATGCAATGCTTATAAATAATTTTCAAAACCTTTTTTTATGTAAGCTCCATGGAAGATCATGTACTATTAGGACGATTATGTAGTATCATTAGTTGTTTTTACTTGAATGTTTGTATGCCTCATGTTGTAATCTACTTGGTTGTGTATTTATACACAACACTTTTATTAAATGAATGTTCTTATTCTACATGCTTGCTCATTGTTGTTACATATACTTGTACTTCTAACATTTTTCTTGCAAGCATTCCATAGCCCGTTTCCTTGGTGCCCCCAAACGAGGGGGAGTACACATCAAGGGGGAGTTCTCGTCCCGACAAATTTGGATTCTAAGTCTTGTCGGCATAACCTTTTTGATTCTACAAAAAGGGGGAGAAATAGATATAAACTCACTAAATACTTGTCTAAAAACTAATTTTTAGATTTAATGAGTTTAGATTTTTTAATCATCAAAAAGGGGGAGATTGTTGATATAAATAATGCCTAAACACGTTATTAATATTTTTCGATATCTCTACGTTTTGATAATCACAAAATGTAAAATCATTAATCGGAAAATTACGACGTAAAACAAGTATTTGGTTGTAAATATCTATTTCTACAACTCAAATCACTTAAGGTATGAATGAACTAATGCTTAATGCATTATATGATCAAAGGAACATTTTCTTAATAACTAGATTTTTTATAAAACATCAAAAACATTTTATATATTTTTGAAATACATTTTTGGTATTAAATAAAAATGTTTAATCTTTTATAAAAATATGAATTCAAATTTTTAACCAAAATCAGTTAAAATGTTCCAGAAAAACCTTCCTCACAAAAGGACAAATCTGGGCAACGGACACCTAGGGTAGCCCCCTAAATTTTACTAGGCAGCCCCCTTAAAATTAAGGGGACCGCCCCCCTATTTAAGGGGGCCGGCCACGCTCCAGTAGGTCTCCAGCTGTCCAGTTTTTCTCCTATAAATACCAGCCTTCTCCTGGATTTTTACTAACCTTTTGCACACTAAAACTTTCTATTCTAAATCCTTTCTAAACATTGTAAATCCTTTGATCATATTTTCTTAAGCATTGGTTTCTAAGTGATCCAAACTTCCACTACCAAAAGTGAAAAAGAAGAACTCTACTTCAACTAGTGAAGAAGTGTTATTACTTACCTCATTCAATTGTGTTGTTATGTAAAGTGTTGTATAGTTGTGATAAGTAGATCCTAGTGTAAGTAACTAGTTGTGTTGTAAAGAAGTTGTGTAGAAGTATTTGTGAAGTAGTTGTGAAGTAGTCGTGAAAAAGAAGTCGTGAAGAAGTCATGAAGAAGTCGTGAAGCCGTCGTGAAGTCGTCATGAAGAAGTCGTGATTAAGTCGTGTAGAAGTTGTGTTGTGAAGTTGTGAGATTGGTTCTAGCTACGATTAGAACTTGACATTTAGTTTTGTGTCGTTAAACCCGTGTAAGCCAAAGTTGTGTAAGGTTTCTCCGCCATAAGGGAGTTTGTTGACATAGTGAAGAAAATTCTCGAGTAGGTGACTCGAGGAGTGGAGTAGGGCAAGGAAGGTATCCTTGTAGCCGAACCACTATAAATCTCCATGTTGTGGTTTGATCTTTCTATCTCTCTCTTTCATTTCATTATATTTACCTTACTTGCATTACTTATTTATATTTGTTTATATATGTTCATATTGATCAAGAGTTGAATTCACATAAGATAGAATCGAAGTTTTTAAAAAGTAAACAAAAGTTTTCATAAATTAAAAAGGACGTAAAACTATTCAACCCCCCTTCTAGTTTTCCACATTTTGGATATTATCTTGGCTTTACGGAGTGAGTTTTAGTCCCGGTAATCGCTAACTGTAAGCCATTAAGTCACGAAACTTAAAACCGGGTATCCTAAAAATAAGAAACTTATAAATATGTTAAAACTTATCAATATACTCTATAATAGAATATTAAATGAGTGATAAGTTTTATCGGGGTGTTTAAAGTCGTGAAAACCTAGAAACGTAGGCTTGAAACGCGTAAAACGCAAAACCAGAAAATAGGTTAACTTAAAAGAATGTAGAATAAAATTTTGAGAGAGAATAGTAAAAATGAATAGTAATCCAAAAATGAATAGTAATCCAAAAATGCGAATTGTTACAGTACCTACTCCTTAAAGTGAATTCCGTCCCGGAATTCAGTGTATGTTATCTGGTGGTGAGGAGTCTAGGAAAAGTTTTGGGTAGTTTCGGGATAAAGGATGTATCGTACAGTATCTAAGTCAACTAGAGTTTGAATGAAACGTGATACTGTGAAATTTTACATACTAACTTTATCTTGTTCTGGTATTTTCTATCATCCATGAAATTTTATAATGGGTTCAGATAATGATGTGGTATGTTGATGAATAGAAGAGTATAGTGTATTCTTACCATTTTAATTGGGTAGATATGTCAAGTTTGCTTTACAAATCTTAATAGATTTTAAAGGTTTATGATGGAATGATATCCTTAGGACCTAAACAGGCTAGTACGTCAAAGGAAATAAAGAGAATAATCGATGACTATTCCATAATAGTAGTTCGGATTATTTCATGAATGAAAATTTCAAGAACGAAATTCGATAGTACAAATAAGATCGTAAGTTCTTGCTGAGTGGTAAGATACTATAGTGTCTCTAGATCTTTCTAATGAATCCTGGTGATTATCGAGTTCAAGTAGGAATTTAATCTAAACATAACTTTAGTACAACTATTCCCAGTATTTGAAAATTTTAAGTTGAACATAGTTAGTCAAACAATGTTCCACTGTCCCTAGGTTAAATATAGGTGACTAGACTATATTTAACCGATGTCGATAAAATTTTCAAATACCTAAATTAGTTATACTTATGATATGTCCATAGCTTTTGAGAAAATGTCCACAAAGCAAAGGCGATGTCAAACCATTCACTTGCAAGTCCCGCCCATACAAGAATTGTAACCTATGTTTTCACATTCCATTGCATAGAAGATAGTATGGGTACATACGTGTGGAAAGGAAGTTTAAGGTAATTCTAAAACAGTCCACGCTGGGCCAGAATCACGAACGTTTAACAATGAAGGTTTAAGAATAGAACTTTGATTAATGTAGAGAAAGTTGCTGAACTTCTGCTTTTGTTGATGATGGATTAGTTTGTCCTTTAGAAATCTCATATCTTGTATTTCCATTAGGGAAATCGATAGACTGTGAAAGATTTTGATATCATATGAAATGATATTGATGAGGTGATGAAATAGTTTCAGAGACCATTGCGCAATTCACAATGTCTGGGAAGCATATTAGACCATTGTGCAATTCACAATGTCTAGGAAGTAGATTAGACCATTGTGCAACTCACAATGTCTTTGGAAAATAACTGATACCATTGTATAAATTACAATTTCTGGGAAATAGGAAAGACCATTGCAATTAGTTACAATATCTTGGACATAAAATGTTGGAGTAGGAACATAATTGGGAGAATGTGGTTGTGCCGAAATGCCCTGGAATAGGCATACGCAGATATGTTTAGTCCATCGTTTAGATAAAATGATTGAAAGTATATCGAGTGTGTATATATTAATTTACTAGTATTTTCGTGTAGCATAACATGCCTAAAAGTCACATAATCATCCGGAGGATGGAAGACACGAAGAGCGAAAGGCTATAAAACGTTTTTGTGGAAAAGCAGTTATAGTTTAAGTCTCAATTAGACCCGTTTCTCTATAACTATAGCTCTGATACCAATCTGTAACACCCCTAATTTCGTGAATGCAGCGGAATTCAAACTGGGTGTTACTTCATGGCACAACAGTTATAACAACAGAAAACGAACTCTAATTGAGTCGTTTTAAAAGATTTGTCATTCGAATTATATAAATATCAGAGTTTACAAAAATGGGGTCCTAGTAGTTTCACGGTTTACAAATTATATTAAAAGAGTTTTTGAATGATTATAAAATTTATAGCCTTCTTGATGTATCCGTGCTCCTCCATGCCAGCCTCGTTCATTATGGACCTGAGATAAACATGCTAAAGTGTCAACACAAAGGATGGTGAGTTCATAGAGTTTGTAGAAATAATTGAGAAAACTTTGTAGAAATCATCGTGGCAAGTATATGTAAATACTAATGTAGTTCTTAAAACTTTCAAGGGTATAACTATTGTACTAAATACAATATCATATATAGTTAGTATATCTGTTACTCTTAATTGGACCAAGTCCTGTTTGAATCATAATTGGACAATCCGTTGAATTGTTACTCTTAATTGGACCAAGTTCTGTTTGATTCGTAATTGAACCAAGTCCTGTTTGAATCGTAATTGGAACAAGTCCTGTTTGTTGGACCAAGTCTTGTTTGATGGACCAAGTCCTGTTTGTTCGACCAAATCCTGTTTGTTGGACCAAGTCCTGTTTGTATCGTTGTTCTGTGTATGGGTTACGTTGTTATCCATCCCAAAGCATTGAACATTGTTTGTTATTGCACTATCCTTATGAAAACCAAAATGTAAATCTCATACAAATAGAAATTGGAATAGTTGTTGCAATCATAGCCTAGTAGGTAATCTGTTGTTGTACCTAGTTTTCTCAAATGTTTGTTACGTTTGTTTGCTCAAACTGAGTCAGCTTAATGGTTACATTAATTTCGATAGATCTAACCATAATATTCGTACTTAATACGCATACTACTTAATGGTCCATGATATAGAAACTCTAACTATGGCAATAATGTTATCTAACATAAATAAATATTTAGTTTAGATAAATCATACAGTATGAAAATAATCACGTTTAAAAGTAGTTGAGCAAGTATCTCCCCCAAAGTATTTATAAAACAAGTATAAAAACAAGGCTATGACTCACCGTGAGTTGGATGATGTTTAAGGATATAACGAAATCGCTGGATAAGCCGAGAAAACCTCTACGTGCAACCTAGAATAATTGTTGCAACTTAGGTTTCGAATAATGTCTTAGAAAACAAAAATGAGCTTATATATGTCCTTATATTGATCATGATGCAGTACTTGGTAGTTTGTGTACGTCGTTTTATCGAAATGGCTTATGAAATATTTTTAGTTTAGATATCTCGTACTACCGTTCGGGCCATCATAATACAGAGGCCATGTAGTAAATGTTCGAGGTGTAATACCCTAAAATCTGAAAACGTATAAAAAGACCAAAATGCCCTTACGATCTAAAACTTTGGTTAACGAGTTTATAAAATACCAAATAAATTCCAAATTTCGGGAGATAAGTAAGATACGAAGAAAAATTATTTCTAATGCCACATTTGACACTTTGGGAAATACTAAAATTATTTTGCACAACATATATATATACCGAATAATTATAATTAATTACATATTATTAAAAATACTTTATAATTAAATTAAAAACATTCAAATGGCTACCAAAATTAAGATATTATAATCCTTGATGGTGATTTGATTGAACCAAAATTTTGGGCCTTTCATGCCCTCCCCTACTCGGCATTCCTAATTTAAAATAACAAACTTCCTATTTACCCTATTATCAACATTACCGATTGAACAATATCTCACACAAAAATTATTTTCTCCTTCATCCGGCCTCCTAAAATTCGAAAGGCATTTTTCTGCTATTGTTCATCATCCTAGGGAGTCAATAAAAATAAGTTTTGGTTCGTGGCTTGCTTGGTTCGAACGTGGTGGATTTGGTTGTGTCGCTAATCACCCGAGGTATAATTCTCTAATAATTCATTCGATCACTCAAAAATTCGTCTATCATTTTTCTTATGTTCTTCATATTGTACATGACCTGGGAAAAATAGCTACAAGGTGTGTGGATCGTTCGTTTGGTCGTGGGGAATTTCTTGGTGTCGAACGCATAGAACCGTGTATCATAAAATCGAAACAATTCATCCATTCGTTCCAAATTAATTCTGGTATTTTTCTAGCACTTCATTAATCATATTTATCATGTTAAAAATAAGAGAAATGAGCCATGCATCATAATTCGATCATATATCAATTATTGAATTCGAAACCCTAAAAACACAAAAACTCGACATAAAATAGCTGCGATTTTTCTGGACCTTTTGCATAATTTTCGTGGCTTCTATGTACATCATATAACATCAGAAAAATAAGATTTCAAACTGTTGTAACTTAATTCGTGGGTTTTGGAATTAGTTGTTATATCGGATTTAAATTAAAACAAGAAAGAAAAAGAATTAAAATGGAACGAGTTAGGGTTTAAGGATTTAGGGTTTGTTCTTGGCTAATAAATGATGGTTAAATGATGATATAATGATTGCATAATGATTAGTATGATTAGGGTTTGATTTTGGGAATAAAATGTGTTTACCGATTTCTAATTAAATAGTAAGGGGACGTTTTGTAATTTTTGAAACTCGTGGGTCATTTTTGTAATACTCTATAAAACCAGGGCAATATGAATAAAATATATCTTGAGGGTGCTATTTGTAAAATATGGGAGTTTTGGAATTAAAATGTAAATGGATAAATATGTATATATATCGAATTGGAAATTAATTAAGATGAAGGACTAAAAGTGTAATTTCTGGAAAATGAATGGGTCTCGAAGTAAATAATAGTATGAAGGGTAAAATGTTTAATTTTGAGTATTTATGGACTTAATATGTAATTATGGTTAATTATTTCATTCGATTTGTATTTTAATTAAGTACAAGGACTAAAATATTAATTTACCGAAAGTTTAAGGGCTGTTTGTAACATAATAACATTGAGGGTTATTTTCTGTAATTTGAAGGAATAAAAGGACTTGATGTGTAATATGAATCTTGTGAAGGTTAATTTGTAAATTATATAAGTATAAGGTTTAATTTGTAATTAATTAATTAAAAGGGTGTAAATCGTAAATTATGAAACTTGAAGGCTAAATGTGTAATTCTGGAAAGTATAAGTGTTTGAATGGTAAAATGATGATAATTTTAATGTGGACCTTTAACTTTGGTAAATTTACGTTTAAACCCTAAACTATGAAAACTTGTCACGTTTAACTCTAAATTTGTATAACTTGTTAAAATGAATGTTATCTCCATAATAAGCTAATAAATGACTTAACTTAATTCATATCATTTGAATATTGCTAAATATGGAAACTTACTAATTCTGAAAATAGAAAGTTACTAAATCTGGAAAGTTTCTTAAAATGGAAAGATGAACTAAAGATGGTAATCTGAACTTGAACCCTCTGGTGATTCTGTGTTCTTCTTCTCCTTTAGGTGTAAAGAGAGAGAGGTCCTGATCTGTCTCAGTGCTTTCTGCTTTTGTTCTTTGTGCTTGCATTTGAATAAGGTACAGATACTCTGCCCTTTTTCAGTAAGGGTGTCCTATCTCATTGATATGATTCTGATTCTGATTCGTTAAGTTTTCCCAAAGCCATTGCTATGTTTCCCTTTGTTGTGAACCCTTAATATGATCCTTTGCTTTGTATACTTTGATCTGTTAAACTCTGATTTGGATCTTTGGCATTACATCTGATATAACTGTTATGAACCATCTGTTATGGACCATCTGTTATGAACCGTTGATTATGACACTCTGAATATGATATGATATCTGACTCTTAGTTTGATACCCGAGCCAAAATTTGTGACCCTAGCCATGAAGGTAACATGGCCGTGTCTGTGATGCACCACTGGCATGACTAGTGTGTAGCCCTAGTGATTTGGTTACACCGTCCCTTTGTTTTGGTCTGCATGTGATTGGGTAGGGGCGTATGGATGCATCCTAGATCTGTTCTGTTTAGTGGATTTTAACTGTATATGATATGATATGATTTGTCTGGTGATTGGTACTGTGTGCAATACATGCCCTTCACATTTCTGAGAGGTCGCTCCTCTATGGTTACTGTATATGATATGATCTGATATGTTTCTGGGCTCGTGGTGGATTACTATCCTATATTATTCTTTCCCTTTTATTGACTTACCTTATGATACTTCCCATTGCACCATATATTATATTGTTTCGTTATCATTTAACTTTGCCATGATTCGTACTTCCTTATCTTTGCTTTGTATATGTATCTGTTCACTGGCTTTTTAAGCTCAGCCGCACGTTTTTCTTTTCGTGTGCGGCAGGTATCTAAGCTAGGAGCTGGGCTTTTGCTTTGGGATGAGAGTTAGAGTTTCATTGGAGCTGTTACCTTAGATGACCACCTTTATTATTGACATTTGTTTAATTTGGATTTCATTTCTTCTATTTATTTCCTTTGGATTATTTCCTCATCTTTTGGAACTTATGTATTTGGTTTCAAGTCGTGTTGACTTGACTTCTTTATTGATTTATGTTTAAGACTTCCGCTGTGTGATGTGTATGTATGCTCTGATTTGTCACCGTGATGTGATACCTTTACCCTTGTCGGGTTGGGGTGTTACAATTATGGTATCAGAGCCCAGGTTGCGACCTGTCGTACATATGTCATGGCCTGTGAGTCTTATGGACCCTAGGATTTGACCCTTAAGATTTGAGTCTTGACTGGTGAGGATTTGGGTAGACATAGGTTTCGGTTTCGTCTTTCCTTTCGTGCTTATATTTTTCCCTATTGTTGCTAATCGTTTTCGAAATCATTCAGATGGTGACTACACGACATCAGGACTATAATGGAGAGACCCCTGATTTTCAGGCTATGATAGCCGCTGCTGTGGCTGCTGCTATTCCTCAAGTGGTGACTCAGGTCACCAATAACATCTGAAACGGTGCAAGTTCTTCTGGTGGTGGTGGTGGTGGTGCTCCACCCGAGACTCCACCCACTGCTCCACCCGCTGCTCCACCAGTTGGTATCCACGTTTGGATTGAGAGGTTTAACAAGCTCAAGCCTCTCTCGTTCAAGTCCGCTGCCACACCCCATGAGGCAGAGGACTGGATCACCCATGTCGAAAAGTTATTCAGGGTTCTCGGGTGTGCTGACGAGTTTAAAACTCGTTTGGCCACATTCAAGCTGGAGGGTGACGCTCTAAATTGGTGGACTGCTCTTGTTCAGGCAAAGGGAGATGACTATGCTGAGACCTGTTCTTGGGCGGACTTCATTGAGGCGTTCTATAAGCAGTATATTCCATTATCGGAGCAGCAGAGATACGAGAGAGAGTATGCGACGATTCGTCAGGGGGATCGTGAGTCTTCGGATGAGTTTATGCAGCGATTCTTGCGCTTGGCCAGCTTTGTTGGGCCGGAGGTTAATGGGGATGCTCATCGTCAGGCTTGTCATTTCAAGTGGGCATTAAAGACATGGGTATTAGACCGTATCGTGAACTTTGAGCACGAGGATGTGGCTGCTGTTGCGGATGCTGCCCGCAACATTGAGTTGTTGCATGCGGACGGGGGTTCTAATAAGCGGAATAGGGACGGTAATCGGGTAAACTCCAGGGAGCAGGGCCGTCAGGGCCAGAGTCGGGAGTATAGGAGTTATGAGGAACGAGATCGGGCGGACCATGGTCGTGATCAGCGAGGTCGGGATACGAGGTCAGCTTCTAGGCAGGATGTTGATCGTCGCGGACAGAGGAGGACTATCGAGGCTTTGCCTCCTCCACCCCTATGTGCTACTTGCGGGAAGGCGCATCCGGGTACTTGCTTTAAGATTACCGGCGGTTGTTTCTCATGCGGCTCTACTCATCATCGGGTGAAGGACTGTCCCAGGAAGAACCATACTGTACCGACGGACTCGGCTAAGCCAGCACCCACTTTGGGACGAGTTTATGCTTACACTCGTGATCATGCGGAGGACTCATCAGGTACCATTACCGGCTTTCTTTTCATTGTGATCGTTTGTCTTTGCATCATATCTAATCCGGTTGCCAAGAAGCTTAATCTGAAACCAACATCATTAACTAATCGTATCCTTATCTCTGCGTCTATGAAATCATAATCGGAGCTATTTTAGTTATCCACGTTTCGTGTTCTGATCTGGTATGCCTTTGTGTTGTTTTCCGTTCTGTTTCGTTTCCGGTTCTTCGCAAATTTCGAGGACGAAATTTTTCTTTAGGGGGGAAGAAGTTGTAATACCCTAAAATCTGAAAACGTGTAAAAAGACCAAAATGCCCTTACGATCTAAAACTTTGGTTAACGAGTTTATAAAATACCAAATAAATTCCAAATTTCGGGAGATAAGTAAGATACGAAGAAAAATTATTTCTAATGCCACATTTGACACTTTGGGAAATACTAAAATTATTTTGCACAACATATATATATACCGAATAATTATAATTATTTACATATTATTAAAAATACTTTATAATTAAATTAAAAACATTCAAATGGCTACCAAAATTAAGATATTATAATCCTTGATGGTGATTTGATTGAACTAAAATTTTGGGCCTTTCATGCCCTCCCCTACTCGGCATTCCTAATTTAAAATAACAAACTCCCTATTTATCCTATTATCAACATTACCGATTGAACAATATCTCACACAAAAATTATTTTCTCCTTCATCCGGCCTACTAAAATTCGAAAGGCATTTTTCTGCTATTTTTCATCATCCTAGGGAGTCAATAAAAATAAGTTTTGGTTCGTGGCTTGCTTGGTTCGAACGCGGTGGATTTGGTTGTGTCGCTAATCACCCGAGAGGTATAATTCTCTAATAATTCATTCGATCACTCAAAAATTCATCTATCATTTTTCTTATGTTCTTCATATTGTACATGACCTGGTAAAAAGAGCTACAAGGTGTGTGGATCGTTCGTTTGGTCGTGGGGGAATTTCTTGGTGTCGAACGCATAGAACCGTGTATCATAAAATCGAAACAATTCATCCATTCGTTCCAAATTAATTCTGGTATTTTTCTAGCACTTCATTAATCATATTTATCATGTTAAAAAATAGGAGAAATGAGCCATGCATCATAATTCGATCATATATCAATTATTGAATTCGAAACCCTAAAAACACAAAAACTCGACATAAAATAGCTGCGATTTTTCTGGCCTTTTGCATAATTTTCGTGGCTTCTATGTACATCATATAACATCAGAAAAATAAGATTTCAAACTGTTGTAGCTTAATTCGTGGGTTTTGGAATTAGTTGTTATATCGGATTTAAATTAAAACAAGAAAGAAAAAGAATTAAAATGGAACGAGTTAGGGTTTAAGGATTTAGGGTTTGTTCTTGGCTAATAAATGATGGTTAAATGATGATACAATGATTGCATAATGATTAGTATGATTAGGGTTTGATTTTCGCAATAAAATGTGTTTACCGATTTCTAATTAAATATTAAGGGGACGTTTTGTAATTTTTGAAACTCGTGGGACATTTTTGTAATACTCTATAAAACCAGGGCAATATGAATAAAATATATCTTGAGGGTGCTATTTGTAAAATATGGGAGTTTTGGAATTAAAATGTAAATAGATAAATATGTATATATATCGAATTGGAAATTAATTAAGATGAAGGACTAAAGTGTAATTTCTGGAAAATGAATGGGTCTCGAAGTAAATAATAGTATGAAGGGTAAAATGTTTAATTTTGAGTATTTATGGACTTAATATGTAATTATGGTTAATTATTTCATTCGATTTGTATTTTAATTAAGTACAAGGACTAAATATTTAATTTACCGAAAGTTTAAGGGCTGTTTGTAACATAATAACATTGAGGGTTATTTTCTGTAATTTGAAGGAATAAAAGGACTTGATGTGTAATATGAATCTTGTGAAGGTTAATTTGTAAATTATATAAGTATAAGGTTTAATTTGTAATTAATTAATTAAAAGGGTGTAAATCGTAAATTATGAAACTTGAAGGCTAAATGTGTAATTCTGGAAAGTATAAGTGTTTGAATGGTAAAATGATGATAATTTTAATGTGGACCTTTAACTTTGGTAAATTTACGTTTATAACCCTAAACTATGAAAACTTGTCACGTTTAACTCTAAATTTGTATAACTTGTTAAAATGAATGTTATCTCCATAATAAGCTAATAAATGACTTAACTTAATTCATATCATTTGAATATTGCTAAATATGGAAACTTACTAATTCTGAAAATAGAAAGTTACTAAATCTGGAAAGTTTCTTAAAATGGAAAGATGAACTAAAGATGGTAATCTGAACTTGAACCCTCTGGTGATTCTGTGTTCTTCTTCTCCTTTAGGTGTAAAGAGAGAGAGGTCCTGATCTGTCTCAGTGCTTTCTGCTTTTGTTCTTTGTGCTTGCATTTGAATAAGGTACAGATACTCTGCCCTTTTTCAGTAAGGGTGTCCTATCTCATTGATATGATTCTGATTCTGATTCGTTAAGTTTTCCCAAAGCCATTGCTATGTTTCCCTTTGTTGTGAACCCTTGATATGATCCTTTGCTTTGTATACTTTGATCTGTTAAACTCTGATTTGGATCTTTGGCATTACATCTGATATATCTGTTATGAACCATCTGTTATGGACATCTGTTATGAACCGTTGATTATGACACTCTGAATATGATATGATATCTGACTCTTAGTTTGATACCCGAGTCAAAATTTGTGACCTAGCCATGAAGGTAACATGGCCGTGTCTGTGATGCACCACTGGCATGACTAGTGTGTAGCCCTAGTGATTTGGTTACACCGTCCCTTTGTTTTGGTCTGCATGTGATTGGGTAGGGGCATATGGATGCATCCTAGATCTGTTCTGTTTAGTGGATTTAACTGTATATGATATGATATGATTTTTCTGGTGATTGGTACTGTGTGCAATACATGCCCTTCACATTTCTGAGAGGTCGCTCCTCTATGGTTACTGTATATGATATGATCTGATATGTTTCTGGGCTCGTGGTGGATTACTATCCTATATTATTCTTTCCTTTTATTGACTGTACCTTATGATACTTCCCATTGCACCATATATTATATCTGTTTCGTTATCATTTAACTTTGCCATGATTCGTACTTCCTTATCTTTGCTTTGTATATGTATCTGTTCACTGAGCTTTTTAAGCTCAGCCGCACGTTTTTCTTTTCGTGTGCGGCAGGTATCTAAGCTAGGAGCTGGGGCTTTTGCTTTGGGATGAGAGTTAGAGTTTCATTGGAGCTGTTACCTTAGATGACCACCTTTATTATTGACATTTGTTTAATTTGGATTTCATTTCTTCTATTTATTTCCTTTGGATTATTTCCTCATCTTTTGGAACTTATGTATTTGGTTTCAAGTCGTGTTGACTTGACTTCTTTATTGATTTATGTTTAAGACTTCCGCTGTGTGATGTGTATGTATGCTCTGATTTGTCACCGTGATGTGATACCTTTACCCTTGTCGGGTTGGGGTGTTACAATTATGGTATCAGAGCCCAGGTTGCGACCTGTCGTACATATGTCATGGCCTGTGAGTCTTATGGACCCTAGGATTTGACCCTTAAGATTTGAGTCTTGACTGGTGAGGATTTGGGTAGACATAGGTTTCGGTTTCGTCTTTCCTTTCGTGCTTATACTTTTCCCTATTGTTGCTAATCGTTTTCGAAATCATTCAGATGGTGACTACACGACATCAGGACTATAATGGAGAGACCCCTGATTTTCAGGCTATGATAGCCGCTGCTGTGGCTGCTGCTATTCCTCAAGTGGTGACTCAGGTCACCAATAACATCCGAAACGGTGCAAGTTCTTCTGGTGGTGGTGGTGGTGCTCCACCCGAGACTCCACCCACTGCTCCACCCGCTGCTCCACCAGTTGGTATCCACGTTTGGATTGAGAGGTTTAACAAGCTCAAGCCTCTCTCGTTCAAGTCCGCTGCCACACCCATGAGGCAGAGGACTGGATCACCCATGTCGAAAAGTTATTCAGGGTTCTCGGGTGTGCTGACGAGTTTAAAACTCGTTTGGCCACATTCAAGCTGGAGGGTGACGCTCTAAATTGGTGGACTGCTCTTGTTCAGGCAAAGGGAGATGACTATGCTGAGACCTGTTCTTGGGCGGACTTCATTGAGGCGTTCTATAAGCAGTATATTCCATTATCGGAGCAGCAGAGATACGAGAGAGAGTATGCGACGATTCGTCAGGGGGATCGTGAGTCTTCGGGTGAGTTTATGCAGCGATTCTTGCACTTGGCCAGCTTTGTTGGGCCGGAGGTTACTGGGGATGCTCATCGTCAGGCTCGTCATTTCAAGTGGGCATTAAAGACATGGGTATTAGACCGTATCGTGAACTTTGAGCACGAGGATGTGGCTGCTATTGCGGATGCTGCCCGCAACATTGAGTTGTTGCATGCGGACGGGGGTTCTAATAAGCGGAATAGGGACGGTAATCGGGTAAACTCCAGGGAGCAGGGCCGTCAGGGCCAGAGTCGGGAGTATAGGAGTTATGAGGAACGAGATCGGGCGGACCATGGTCGTGATCAGCGAGGTCGGGATTCGAGGTCAGCTTCTAGGCAGGATGGTGATCGTCGCGGACAGAGGAGGACTATCGAGGCTTTGCCTCCTCCACCCCTATGTGCTACTTGCGGAAGGCGCATCCGGGTACTTGCTTTAAGATTACCGGCGGTTGTTTCTCATGCGGCTCTACTCATCATCTGGTGAAGGACTGTCCCAGGAAGAACCATACTGTACCGACGGACTCGGCTAAGCCAGCACCCACTTTGGGACGAGTTTATGCTTACACTCGTGATCATGCGGAGGACTCATCAGGTACCATTACCGGCTTTCTTTTCATTGTGATCGTTTGTCTTTACATCATATCTAATCCCGGTTGCCAAGAAGCTTAATCTGAAACCAACATCATTAACTAATCGTATCCTTATCTCTGCGTCTATGAAATCATAATCGGAGCTATTTTAGTTATCCACGTTTCGTGTTCTGATCTGGTATGCCTTTGTGTTGTTTTCCGTTCTGTTTCGTTTCCGGTTCTTCGCAAATTTCGAGGACGAAATTTTTCTTTAGGGGGGAAGAAGTTGTAATACCCTAAAATCTGAAAACGTGTAAAAAGACCAAAATGCCCTTACGATCTAAAACTTTGGTTAACGAGTTTATGAAATACCAAATAAATTCCAAATTTCGGGAGATAAGTAAGATACGAAGAAAAATTATTTCTAATGCCACATTTGACACTTTGGGAAATACTAAAATTATTTTGCACAACATATATATATACCGAATAATTATAATTATTTACATATTATTAAAAATACTTTATAATTAAATTAAAAACATTCAAATGGCTACCAAAATTAAGATATTATAATCCTTGATGGAGATTTGATTGAACTAAAATTTTGGGCCTTTCATGCCCTCCCCTACTCGGCATTCCTAATTTAAAATAACAAACTCCCTATTTATCCTATTATCAACATTACCGATTGAACAATATCTCACACAAAAATTATTTTCTCCTTCATCCGGCCTCCTAAAATTCGAAAGGCATTTTTCTGCTATTTTTCATCATCCTAGGGAGTCAATAAAAATAAGTTTTGGTTCGTGGCTTGCTTGGTTCGAACGTGGTGGATTTGGTTGTGTCGCTAATCACCCGAGAGGTATAATTCTCTAATAATTCATTCGATCACTCAAAAATTCGTCTATCATTTTTGTTATGTTCTTCATATTGTACATGACCTGGGAAAAATAGCTACAAGGTGTGAGGATCGTTCGTTTGGTCGTGGGGAATTTCTTGGTGTCGAACGCATAAAACCGTGTATCATAAAATCGAAACAATTCATCCATTCGTTCCAAATTAATTCTGGTATTTTTCTAGCACTTCATTAATCATATTTATCATGTTAAAAATAAGAGAAATGAGCCATGCATCATAATTCGATCATATATCAATTATTGAATTCGAAACCCTAAAAACACAAAAACTCGACATAAAATAGCTGCGATTTTTCTGGACCTTTTGCATAATTTTCGTGGCTTCTATGTACATCATATAACATCAGAAAAATAAGATTTCAAACTGTTGTAGCTTAATTCATTGGTTTTGGAATTAGTTGTTATATCGGATTTAAATTAAAACAAGAAAGAAAAAGAATTAAAATGGAACGAGTTAGGGTTTAAGGATTTAGGAGTTTGTTCTTGGCTAATAAATGATGGTTAAATGATGATATAATGATTGCATAATGATTAGTATGATTAGGGTTTGATTTTGGGAATAAAATGTGTTTACCGATTTCTAATTAAATAGTAAGGGGACGTTTTGTAATTTTTGAAACTCGTGGGTCATTTTTGTAATACTCTATAAAACCAGGGCAATATGAATAAAATATATCTTGAGGGTGCTATTTGTAAAATACGGGAGTTTTGGAATTAAAATGTAAATAGATAAATATGTATATACATCGAATTGGAAATTAATTAAGATGAAGGACTAAAAGTGTAATTTATGGAAAATGAATGGGTCTCGAAGTAAATAATAGTATGAAGGGTAAAATGTGTAATTTTGAGTATTTATGGACTTAATATGTAATTATGGTTAATTATTTCATTCGATTTGTATTTTAATTAAGTACAAGGACTAAATATGTAATTTACCAAAAGTTTAAGGGCTGTTTGTAACATAATAATATTGTGGGTTATTTTCTGTAATTTGAAGGAATAAAAGGACTTGATGTGTAATATGAATCTTGTGAAGGTTAATTTGTAAATTATATAAGTATAAGGTTTAATTTGTAATTAATTAATTAAAAGGGTGTAAATCGTAAATTATGAAACTTGAAGGCTAAATGTGTAATTCTGGAAAGTATAAGTGTTTGAATGGTAAAATGATGATAATTTTAATGTGGACCTTTAACTTTGGTAAATTTACGTTTATAACCCTAAACTATGAAAACTTGTCACGTTTAACCCTAAATTTGTATAACTTGTTAAAATGAATGTTATCTCCATAATAAGCTAATAAATGACTTAACTTAATTCATATCATTTGAATATTGCTAAATATGGAAACTTACTAATTCTGAAAATAGAAAGTTACTAAATCTGGAAAGTTTCTTAAAATGGAAAGATGAACTAAAGATGGTAATCTGAACTTGAACCCTCTGGTGATTCTGTGTTCTTCTTCTCCTTTAGGTGTAAAGAGAGAGAGGTCCTGATCTGTCTCAGTGCTTTCTGCTTTTGTTCTTTGTGCTTGCATTTGAATAAGGTACAGATACTCTGCCCTTTTTCAGTAAGGGTGTCCTATCTATTGATATGATTCTGATTCTGATTCGTTAAGTTTTCCCAAAGCCATTGCTATGTTTCCCTTTGTTGTGAACCCTTAATATGATCCTTTGCTTTTATACTTTGATCTGTTAAACTCTGATTTGGATCTTTGGCATTACATCTGATATATCTGTTATGAACCATCTGTTATGGACCATCTGTTATGAACCGTTGATTATGACACTCTGAATATGATATGATATCTGACTCTTAGTTTGATACCCGAGCCAAAATTTGTGACCCTAGCCATGAAGGTAACATGGCCGTGTCTGTGATGCACCACTGGCATGACTAGTGTGTAGCCCTAGTGATTTGGTTACACCGTCCCTTTGTTTTGGTCTGCATGTGATTGGGTAGGGGCGTATGGATGCATCCTAGATCTGTTCTGTTTAGTGGATTTAACTATATATGATATGATATGATTTGTCTGGTGATTGGTACTGTGTGCAATACATGCCCTTCACATTTCTGAGAGGTCGCTCCTCTATGGTTACTGTATATGATATGATCTGATATGTTTCTGGGCTCGTGGTGGATTACTATCCTATATTATTCTTTCCCTTTTATTGACTGTACCTTATGATACTTCCCATTGCACCATATATTATATCTGTTTCATTATCATTTAACTTTGCCATGATTCGTACTTCCTTATCTTTGCTTTGTATATGTATCTGTTCACTGAGCTTTTTAAGCTCAGCCGCACGTTTTTCTTTTCGTGTGCGGCAGGTATCTAAGCTAGGAGCTGGGGCTTTTGCTTTAGGATGAGAGTTAGAGTTTCATTGGAGCTGTTACCTTAGATGACCACCTTTATTATTGACATTTGTTTAATTTGGATTTCATTTCTTCTTATTTATTTCCTCATCTTTTAGAACTTATGTATTTGGTTTCAAGTCGTGTTGACTTGACTTCTTTATTGATTTATGTTTAAGACTTCCGCTGTGTAATGTGTATGTATGCTCTGATTTGTCACCGTGATGTGATACCCTTACCCTTGTCGGGTTGGGGTGTTACACGAGGAGCTAGGACACTTTAAATTTTCAATCCAGCAACTCGTCGATCCATTTACCCAAATGAAACCCCCCACATGAAGCTCCCTAGTTTTGTAGTACTCGATTATGGAAAACATAAGTTTTGCTTGTTTGATTACATGACATATAAGTTAAGTGGTTACATGGTTTGCAAAATAAGTTTGGTCATAATCCTCAAGTGAGTATGGGTAAATCTAAATGTCTAATGAAAGTTATATGGTACTTGATTTAGTGTAAGTAACTTAAATGGTTTTATAAGTTCCCGTCGTTTTACAAAAGTTACTATTCCGAAGGTAAAATAAACTTAGGAAAGTTTATTTTGAATGACGATTGTTATTTTATGCAGTTCATTATGTTTAGTGACTAATTAGTTTTGAAAATCACATGGTTCTTAATTACTTGACAAGTGAAACACTAAACTTTTGACACCGAAAAAATGTTTTACATTTAGAGGCAGAAAACTGCCTTTATTTGGTGTTTTCAGGCCGAGTTATTACATAGTAGACGTAAAGCATCGTTACAGAAAACTTTCGTGTTTTAACTTTTTGATGAATCGGACCAGAAGTGCCTCTAAAATTTTCCAGATCTGGGCAGTGAGCTTGTTGGCAGTTTTTAGGTTCTAAGTTTCGCTAACTTCTTTTTCTTATAACTTTTGACTCGTTTATTCGTTTCGGGTGATTCAAATTGCTATATTTTCCTTGTAAAATCCTCTTTAACAATAAGTAATTTCCCAAGGTCATGTGTATTTATTTTGGTCGTGTTTCATAGCATAAATTCACTAATTTTACTTGTTTACTTACATAGGTTAACCTATAAATGTAAGCTTGATTTCTAAGGATTTGTACATCATGATATCAATATAACTAGACATATATAGCATAGATTAACATGAGAAAACATGTAAATAGAGTTGATCATGAGTGAGCTAGGTTTTCTGACAACTTTTAGCTTTCAATAAGAAAGGAATATCAAGGACTCAGAACTAGGACTTTGATTGAGCAATTTCTCCGCACTTCTAGCAAACCTTCTACACCCTTGTATTCTTGAAGGACTTTGTTTTGAGATCTTAGATGACTTGAGTAGATTTAAGCTCAAGAGGATCACCTAAACTTGCAAGGAATTTGATGTAGTTTACTTGATCTTCACTTTGGAGGTGTAAAACTTACAGTTACATGATAAAATGTGATTTTGTTTGTAGTGTATGTGAGGTGAACGAACAAGAGGGAGGGGATGGGGTATCTATATGAGTTTTAGTTAGTCAAAGGAGGTGCCAAGGGTGGTGATTCATCATACTTACTAGCTAAGTCTTAATATGTGTCATAAGATGATGAAAACATAAGTCTTATGGTTGAAATGTGTAACCAATCCATCCAAGATCAACCCTAACCAAGATAAGTGTCTTGGTTAGTCATTAAAAACGTCCATGGGCTTCTATGAGGAGGTGGAATGAGTTTTGGATATTATCTTGGCTTTACGGAGTGAGTTTTGGTCCCGGTAATCGCTAACTGTAAGCCGTTAAGTCACGAAACTTAAAATCGGGTATCCTAAAAATATAAAACTTATAAATATGTTAAAACTTATAAATATTATCTATAATAGTATATTAAATGAGTGATAAGTTTTATCAGGGTGCTTAAAGTCGCGAAAACCTAGAAACGTAGGCTTGAAACTCGTAAAACGCAAAACCGGAAAATGTAAAAATCCAATACTTATGAAAATGTCGTAAGATGTGAAAAACACATATTTCTCTTGTTTGTAATTTTGTATGGACATATCGGGATGTTTAAATGACGTTTAAACATAAACGTAAATCTCATACACGGTTTAGCGAAACTTGCAAAAATGACCCGATGAGTGTCAAAATCTCGTGTTATCTAGAAAATAGGTTAACTTACAAGAATGTAGATTAAAATTTTGGGAGTATATAGTAAAAGTGAACAGTAAAAATGAATACTAATCCAAAAATGCGAATTGTTACACAGCTTACCAAGGGACCGTATCGACTTCCTTGCTGAAATCATCCAGCCCAATTGCTAATCCTTCATTGTTTTCCTCATACTCAACAAAAAGGTCAAAATCTTCTCCCGATGAAATGTCGTTGTGCTCAGTAGAATTTCTTAGAGCTTCATTAATAAAAAATGCCTCTAGATTGTCTCCAAAGTCGCCTGTTCCTTGAACCTGATTTAACACACAAACCTTTTTGGGGACAGAAATAATCTCGTTAGCCCTAAAAGTTATAATTTCCCATCTACATCAAGGGTCATTTTCTTGCCATAAACATCAACCTTAGCATGGGCAGTGGCAAGCATAGGTCTTCCCAAAATAATAGGGATTTTGTCATCTTCTGCAACTTCTAAAATAACAAAATATACTGGAAAAACAAACCTATCAATTTTTACTAAAATATTCTCCACGATTCCCTTAGGGGACTGCATGGATTTGTCTGCCATTTCCATGTCCATTTTGATAGGTTTTAAACTTCTAACTCCTAGACGCAAGAACATAGAATACAGCATAATACTTAAACTAGCCCCTAAGTCTGCTAATGCATTGCTTATTTAAAGTTTACCGATAAGACATGGAAGAGTGAAACTCCCTGGGACTTTTTCCTTAGGAAGTAATTCATTCCTTAAGATAGCAGAGCACCTAGGATTTAGCTTCACCGATGCTATTTCTTCCAAGTTACCTTTCTTGTTGATTAACTCCTGCATAAATCGAATTTTCTTAGATTTATTTTTAATTGAATCCACCAAAGGTAAATTAACCGGAAGGGTTCCCAAATCATCAAGTAGGGGCTGTTCTTTGACAAGTCTCCTCTTGACTTTCCCGGAGAAAGTAGTTGGTTCACTTGGATTTTCCTCAGTCGCCACCAACTAAGTTTCTCCGATTGTCACTGTATTGACAATTTCTTCATCAATTCTCTCGTTTTTCCTGCTTAAACAATCTTTAATGGCTTGGGTGCATTGTTCCACCTTTTTTTAAGGTTTTTAATCCCGACATCGTGAGCTTTTAGGCATGAAACGGTGCTTTCAACTAATTTTTTCATCATTTCCTCCTCCCGTGCTTGCCTCTTGGTGGATTCCTCAATGTACTTCGAGACTAGCTCCTCTATGCTAACTCTTTCTTTTGTACCAACTAAAATTTTCACTTCCTCCTTACGTAGAGCCTCCTCTGCCTTATTTCTCTCCTGTATCCTTCTCTCCAATTCCAGTCCATAATCATTATCTCTCTTAATCATAGTCTTCATAACTTTGTGTTTAAAATTATCCCTATGTCTATATCGAGATTCAACATGCCACTTATGACAGCGGTCGGCCATCCTTTGAATAGAATCCCAGGCTTTATTTGTTGTCATTCCCGGAATTGGTCTTTGAGAGTCTAGAAGTTGGCGAGTCTTAGCATCCAGTCCTTTGTAAAATATGTAAATCATTTGGTGCTTATTGAGGTCGTGCATTGGGAATCGGTAAAGAAGCTCATTATATCTTTCCCAGGCTTGATATAATGTTTCTTCACTTTCTTTTACAAACCGGCGGATATCATTTTGTAGCCTAGCTATCTTAGATGGTGGAAAGAATTGTTTCACGAACGCTCTTCGGAGATGATCCCATGATGTCTTTGATTCGGAAGGAAGTATACTGAACCATTTCCTTGCTGTTCCAGTGAGGGTCATTGGAAATATCTTGAGCATATTCATCCTTTCCTCCACATGTTCCTGAACATCTTCATTCTTTCCAACGGAAAATTGTCTGTTATGTAGTTCCTGGATGAATTGGCTTGGAATCGAAAATCCCTCAGTCTTAGGGTTAGGTGTTGTATCAAAATTTCTTTTACTGTTAACGATTGTCCTACCCATATATTTCTCCATGGTAAGTCCATTAATGTCGTCCTCTTCATTTGACTCTGGTTCAGAATCTGAATGTTCAGATTCGTAAAATGAGAAAATATTATGGACAGAGATCGGGGTGTCATTTCTTTTAACCCGAAATTGCCTTTCTAGATTGTCGTACGGTGTGGCAAGGAACGGTCTAGAACTCCAAGTTTTGTACCCTGACAATTGAAAAGATTATAAAAATATTAATAATAAAAAAGAAAAAATTGACTAAAAATTAAAAAAAAATCCTAATATAGCTCCCTGGCAGCGGTGCCAAAAACATGATGCAGATTTTCTAACAAGGTTTTAATATTTATAAATTACTCGTCTACCTATGGTCTACCTTATGCACTAACGGGCAGAGAACCCGATCGTTTGTAGTGTAATATTAATTAAAACCGAGGTCGTCCCAAGAGCTATATGTGTGTGGATTCTAACTTAAGTATATGTCACGTTTTAAAAGTGGTTTTGAGTTGATTGATTAATTAAACTAAATAACAGAAATGAATTGAGTAGAATGCAATAGGGAGAAAGTGTACTAGCCTAATTATTCATTTTATCATGCAATGACTATGTTATCTAATAATGCTTCCTATCGCTTCAAGTGTGGTTTAAATTCACTAGACTTCTATGGTCAATTCGTCTAGCCTATATCCCCTAGAATCCTACTCCGATATCAAAGGTTCTACCCTTTGGATTGATAGAGGTCACCGGTAGAATAGGTTATGTCATTAAGTACCACTACATGCTAGATTAATTGTAACACCCCAAGCCGACAAGGGTAAAGATATCACAAAAATGGTTTATATCAGATCAAAACAAAGCATACATTTACTCTCTACTCATAACCCAACTTCCAACTAAAAACCTGCCGCAGGAAAAGAAATGCGGCTGAGCTTTAAAAGCCCAGTGAACAGATATATACATAAACAGAAACGAAAGCAAAAGAAAACGAACATGTATAGTTTAATGCATTGGGTTTACGAAGGTATAGTCAAAGAGTACAAAGTAAGAAATGGAAAGGGAAGGTCAGTAATCCACCACGAGCCCACACAAATCACATCACATATCACAATCCTGTAGCAATCTAGAGGGGATACCTCAGAAGTAACCAGATAATATGAGGGGTGTCCTTATGTATCAAATTGGAGTGATCAGCTCCCACATTTTGTGAAAGAGATGGATTGCACCCATGCATCAGTCACCGAATAATATCACATATCACATCACGAATACGTACCTAGGATGCATCCACGCGCCCCCCACACAAATCACATTGGCCATAATAATATAAAGCGCGCATATCACAAGCACAATGGGGACGGTGTGGAAAATCACTCGACCACACGGGAGTCATGCCATTGGTGCATCAATGACATGGCCATGTTACCTTCATGGCTAGGAAACACATTTGGCTCGGGTATCAAACTGAAGGGTCAAAGGTCAAAGGTCCAAATCAAAGCAAAGGTTCAAATAGT
This sequence comes from Artemisia tridentata subsp. tridentata, assembly GCA_021014915.2. NCBI lineage: Eukaryota > Viridiplantae > Streptophyta > Magnoliopsida > Asterales > Asteraceae > Artemisia > Artemisia tridentata. The sequence continues at coordinate 251,784,450 of CP139508.1, forward strand.
CTAAGTCATCGAATCATAGTCAAAGTCCAAATATCAAAGGTTCATAGCAAAGGGTTCATATCCAATATCAAAGTCAACTGAGTCAAAATGAATGGATCAAAGGTTCATAATCAAATGGTTCATTTAAAGAAATCTTTATCAAATGGTTTTCATAAAAATGATCTTTATTAACTGTCTTCACAAAAGTAGTCTTTAAAAGTAATTTTCATAAAAGTTTAGTAAGATCCCAAATAAAAGTGGTATCGCATACTTCAAAAATATCATTTCAATATAAGTTTTCCTCAAAACTTTTCCATGTTATAATTTAAAAAGGTTTTCACATCTAGTTACCAAATTCAAATGAACCTCCGAAGTATCAAGTGTTTCGAATACTAATATCACGAGGTAACGAACGAATATCAACGGATCATTATAGAGGCTTAAGGTAAAAGAGTCATATCGAACAACAAAGTCAAAATGAATCAAACAAACGAACCAAAGTGTAGGGAAACATAGCAATGGCTTAGGGATTCTTAAAATGAATTAATTCAATGAGTCATGAAAAAGAAGACACCCTTACTGAAGAAGGGTAGAATATCTGTACCTTAACCGCCAATGAAACATAACATAAGGATAAGAAATCACTCCTCCTTCAGCGAATCTACACGAATTAATGATCGGCTTATATTAATATCATCTTCAAATCCGATTTCTCATTTTAGTCGGCTTTCCATTTTTAGTAACTTTCCATTTATAGCAGGTTTCCAAAATTAGCAAGTTTCCATTTTTAGAAAGTTTCCTTATTTATTAAGTTTCCAAAAATAGCCATTTCCATAATTAGACAAATTTCACAAAGTAACTAGGTGAAGTCATTAATTAGGAATATTATGGACATAATGTATATTTTAGCAAGTTACCAAAGATTAAGGTTATATATAACAAGTTTCCATATTTTAGGTTTTAATTGTAAATATTCCAAAGTCAAAGGTCTAACATGAAAATATCTAAATTTACTCATTTAATACAGAAGTTATTCAGAATGACACTTTTAATACCTTAAGTTTAGCAATTTACAAATTATACCCCTTTAGTTATTTAATTTACAAAATAAACCTTATAATTACATAAATTACAATTTAACTCTTACTATATTTATATTTACACACCAAGCACTATATTTTACCAAATTACAGAATATACCTCATATTTTAATATATGGTACGAATGATCCTTAAGTTTCAAAAATTTACAAAAGAAGTCCTTTTAGTTTCCACAAACACAATTCGAATCCTATATTTTAATAATTACATATTCAGCCCTTAAATATTCAAAATAACACATTACACCCTTCATATCATTATTTACACGAGACACCTTCAAGTTTCCAGAATTTACACTTTTAGTCCCTCCTTTTTAAATATTTTTCACTTCGACACTAAATTACCCATTAAATCCTTTTCTCGCAATATTTACACTTAGGACCCTCATGTTATAATTTTCCCACATTTACACAGATCTAAATAACATTACAAAAATATCCCACATGTTTCAAAATTGACAAAACACACCCTTTTAATTTTATTTTCAAATCGGTAAACTTTTTAAATCATTAAAACTCAACCCTAATTTTTCCAATCATCCAATAATCATTTTACAATCATTAACATGCATTAAATGATCAGATCCAATCACAAAAACATAAACCCTAATTGCATGATTAGGTTTTTCCCATTTTTCTTTCTTTTTCTTAAAACCCGATATATACAATAATTCAAAACGATCGATTTAAGCTTCCACAAATCAAAAGGTTATTTTTAAAGAGTTATATGGTCATTATGGAACCCAGAAAAATTAGATTCGTAACCCATAAAATTCATATGGATCGAATTGGATTTTATGTGTGTTTTTATTCTCAAAATTTCATACGACCAAACAAGCTTGCATGATTTGTTATTATTAATTTATATGAGTTATATGTGATCTAAATAACATTATAAAAATAGTAAATTAAATTTAGAATGTACGGATCAGTCGTAGGGATTATTTACCTCTCGTATGGATTAAATCGAACAATAAAATACCACGATCGAACCAAGCCTCCTACAACCCAATTCTTATCTTTCCTAGCTTCTTTAAACTCAGATGAACACCAGAAAAATACAAGATCTCCTCCATAAAATCGGATGGTGATGATAGGGATTTTTGTTTGTCGATTGATTTAGGGTTTTCGGTTTTAGAAAAGGAAAAGAAATAATAAAACCAAATAATAATAGGGGAGGGGAGCAACAATTTCGGTCCAAGAAACCTCCAATTACTGAAAATAAAGATTTCCCAAATTGATTTGTAGTTATCTTGATTTATTAGTTATATAAGAATTAATTAAAATGATAATAATACAAAATAAATAAAAATTCGGCCCATATGTTATATTTTTGTGTGTTCATAATTTTTGTACTTTACAAAATGTCAAAATGTAACAATAAAAATTACTTTGCTTCATATCTCGCTCATTTCCAAAGTTTGGGATTAATTTGGTACTTTATATACTTATTAATCAAACTTTAAATTTACAAGGGCAATTTGGTCTTTTGTATGTTTTAGATTTTTGGGTATTACAACTTCTTCCCCTCTAAAAGAAAATTTTCGTCCTCGAAATTTGAAGTCGCAAGGTTAAACGAAGTCGTCGCAAACCGCAAAAGGTCGTCACAAACATTCTCACGCCCGAGGAGGTTCTTCCAAAAAGATCTTCAGACCAAATAGTTTCTCATGACTCGAATCAAAATGAGGTGGGTTCAATTTCCTCAGAAGGGACAAATTAGGTTGATTCCGATCAAATGGCCATGCAACAAAATGGAGGGTAGGTTAATCTTCCGGAAAGCTCATATGGAAATACGAACAAGATTTCAGATCAAATTGATTGTGTCAACAGCAGAGAGCTCTTTACAGAGTTTTCCAGATTTATAACTGAGGTCAACAGAATGCAAAACGAGAGTCCAAAATCATCCAGATATCTAATGAACGAAAGCAAAGTATACGCATAGGTAGAATGAACCTAAAATCTAACTAATCACGGATAGTCCAACGAAGATCAAATTCTAAACTTCTTAGGTACTTCCCAAGATATCCTATGCCCACAATAAGTGCACGTTATATGATGTAAGTATTATCACGTTGGCCAGACGTCATAATACTGGCAACATATAAATATGCCCTCATGATGGACATACTTTATCTCAAGTCGTAATCAAAACCACCTATCTTAATCCACCTAGTACTTCTATAGTTTCAGAGGTCAACTAAAATCGAATGCCATAGTCAAGAGGGAAAACAAAACTATTCGCAAGAGTATCAAAATCCCATATTGCTCAACAGAAGTGAGATACGCCGTCACAAGCATCATATCTTCCACAATTCGCTAAAATCTCTCAAAACAAAGCCATCACCGAAGATACGAAAAATAAACACGAACTGAAATGCTTCTAGGGAACTTAAAAGGATCTTATTACAATATAACGAAACTTAAGAGGGTCAACGGGAATGAAAGTTAGTCACCAATAACTTCGGCCTTTATAGAATCAATTCTTCCGAGCATAAAGGGTCTGTTTCAAAATCCGCTCATTCAACACATCCAATCTCTTCAAGTCCAGTTAATCTGTCTTCGTCTGTCCAGCAATCGGGAAGTGAAACCAAAATTGGGAACTTGTGTCTGGTTCGTCGAGCCTCCTGCAGTTCTTCTTGGAATGTGATGGAGTAATGTGGATTTCTGGCATGCTCTTTAAATCTCTTCATCAACCAGTCTGCTTCCGCTCTCAATTCATCTTAGTACAACCAAGGTGAATAGGGAAGTGAGACTGCATGTCTTCATCAGCTCCAAGTTCGCCATCTTGACCAGAATCTCTTCTTCTGCATCGCCAACACTCCTGCCTTGTAAGTAATGTCTTCACTCTTCAGGATAGCCACCGTCGTTGTCAACTCCAGGTCAGGTATTGAACTAATTTTTCTGATATGATTTCTAGTTGTCTTGATGCATACGAAAACTTTCTGTGCAGAAATGGAGTATCACCGAGTCTCTTCCTGATTTATCCCAAAATTGTTCCGCCCGAGGGTAGGGGAGCTAATTTCTATTTCAGCTTTTCCAAAACTCCATTCTCAATCAAACTAAGTTGTTTCTCTCGGTTCACGAAATTTCTCAATGGTATCATAAGTTGTAAACGTCTTCCAGAGTGCACAAATGATCGACAATTTCTAGAAAAGTGCAAAAATGATTTTCATGCTTTTCCGCGTCTCCGAATGTACCATTAAGTCATACAATGGCCATTTGTCCAAGTACTCCCGAGAAAATATCATTTATCAATTTCACAAAACAATCAGAAGTTTAGCTAATACTATTAGCGTCACTAACCGTCATAGCAGTCGTTTACGAATATGGAAGGCGATTACAAGAATAAAATCAATTGATCAGAAGGAAACTTCGCACTCTAAAATTAAAAAAACACATAGTCGTTTCAGGGTGGATGATGGCTCCTAACGGTAATACGGTTCAGCTTCCTGTAATCAATACATATCTCCAGTCACCATCCTTCTTTATCGTGAACAAAACTAAAACACGCCCAGAAAATACACTTAAGTAACTCGGTTCCTGGTCTTCGGTTGCTGCTCTTCCCGGTCGCTCAATTCAACAGGTATGATTCCGGAAACATCTGGAAGACACCTTCGCTTGGTGACTAGACAATCTCTCGATTTCATGTCAAATCCTACTTCACGCTCCGATGGAAACATATGTGGTTCAGCCACGAATCATATTCAGAAAACTCAGGGTGCCAAATAACTCTCAAGGTAAGATTCATTCATTAGCGTACGAAATGGTTTCTAGGAAAACTTCATAACCGCGAAAACAACACACGAGTCTCCAGAGTCATAGTGATAGCAAATGGTTTAACAATTGGTAATCGTAGTAGGGAATTTGAAATTGTTTCAAACGCTAAAGGTGAGGCATAGAAGGGTAGTTGTCAATAATTGAATGATCAATCAACCAATTCCTTGTCAGAATAAAATCGAAGTTAACTATCCAAAGAAAGACGGATCACAAATCAAATCTTTATCGTTCAAAGGTGAGGGGGAAACATTCTTATACTCGTGGTTACACACCACAAGACTTCTCATAGGGAATGAGATGGGTGAAACGAAATCAAATAGTGTCGAAAGATTCATAGATACTTATCAAAAGCAAGAGATAAATAACAAAATATATCAAATACGCCATCGCCATGGAGGTTCTCAAGGTGCCCAAAGAGGCGTCAAAATGATTAACGAAAGGATCAGATATCAGAGTTAAAATCTGAAGATAAGGATCAAATAGTGTCAGGCAATTTTTATGAAATTCTCAATGCCTTCAAGATTTAATCAGGTTCAAATCTTAGCATAAGCTTTTACTTTCCAAAAGTGGTATCAACAGGATCTAACCAAAAGCAAGGCACGAATCAGAGTGATGCGGAAGCAATGATACTTAAACAAATGCCTTATAGTCTACCCATTCCTCACTGGTCAAAACTTACGTTCCTATAGGGAAACCTTAAAGCAAATTTTCAAAGGTTGTCTTACGAGCGCCTATAGGGAAAACTTAGTGGTCCTAACTTACACAGGCCAAGGGTAATCTATTACGAATCGCAGCCTGTTCTCTGATACCATAATTGTAACACCCCAACCCGACAAGGGTAAAGATATCAAAAAAATGGTTTCATGTCAGATCAAAACAAAGCATACATTTACAGTAATACAAGAATCTCAAACGTTACAAATGAAATACTGAAATTACAAGGTTACAAATGTGAATACAAATTCTAAAAATGTAATATCTTCTAATCAACTCTAATCCAGAATAACTATCAAGTCTTCTAAGTCCAAGGTACTCTCGACTCATAACCCAGCTTCCAACTAAAAACCTGCCGCAGGAAAAGAAATTCGGCTGAGCTTTAAAGGCCCAGTGAACAGGTATATACATAAACGGAAATGAAAGCAAAAGAAAATGAACATGTATAGTTTAATGCATTGGGTTTACGAAGGTATAGTCAAAGAGTACAAAGTAAGAAAGGGAAAGGGAAGGTCAGTAATCCACCACGAGCCCACACAAATCACATCACATATCATAATCCTGTAGCAATCTAGAGGGGATACCTCTCAAGTAACCAGATAATATGAGGGGTGTCCTCATGTATCAAATTGGAGTGATCAGCTCCCACATTTTGTGAAAGACGTGGATTGCACCCATGCATCAGTCACCGAATAATATCACATATCACATCACAAATACGTACCTAGGATGCATCCATACGCCCCCCCCCCCCAAAAAAAATCACATTGGCCATAATAATATAAAGCGCGTATATCACAATCACAATAGGGACGGTGTTGAAAATCACTCGACCACATAGGAGTTATGCCATTGGTGCATCAATGACATGGCCATGTTACCTTCATGGCTAGGAAACACATTTGGCTCGGGTATCAAACTGAAGGGTCAAAGGTCAAAGGTCCAAATCAAAGCAAAGGTTCAAATAGTCTAAGTCATCGAATCATAGTCAAAGTCCAAATATCAAAGGTTCATAGCAAAGGGTTCGTATCTAATATCAAAGTCAACTGAGTCAAAATGAACGGATCAAAGGTTCATAATCAAATGGTTCATTTAAAGAAATCTTTATCAAATGGTTTTCATAAAAATGATCTTTATTAACTGTCTTCACAAAAGTAGTCTTTAAAAGTAATTTTCATAAAAGTTTAGTAAGATCCCAAATAAAAGTGGTATCGCATATCTCAAAAACATCATTTCAATATAAGTTTTCCTCAAAACTTTTCCATGTTATAATTTAAAAAGGTTTTCACATCTAGTTACCAAATTCAAATGAACCTCTGAAGTATCAAGTGTTTCGAATACTAATATCACGAGGTAACGAACGAATATCAATGGATCATTATAGAGGCTTAAGGTAAAAGAGTCATATCGAACATCAAAGTCAAAATGAATCAAACAAACGAACCAAAGTGTAGGGGAACATAGCAATGGCTTAGGGATTCTTAAAACAAATTAAGATCAATGAGTCATGAGAAAGAAGAAACCCTTACTGAAGAAGGGTAGAATATCTGTACCTTAACCGCCAACGAAACATAACATAAGGATAAGAAATCACTCCTCCTTCAGCGAATCTACACGAATTAATGATCGGCTTATATTAATATCATCTTCAAATCCGATTTCTCATTTTAGTCGGCTTTCCATTTTTAGTAACTTTCCATTTTTAGCAGGTTTCCAAAATTAGCATGTTTCCATTTTTAGAAAGTTTCCTTATTTATTAAGTTTCCAAAAATAGCCATTTCCATAATTAGACAAATTTCACAAAGTAACTAGGTGAAGTCATTAATTAGGAATATTATGGATATAATGTATATTTTAGCAAGTTACCAAAGTTTAAGGTTATATATAACAAGTTTCCATATTTTAGGGTTTTAATTGTAAATATTCCAAAGTCAAAGGTCTAACATGAAAATATCTCAATTTACTCCTTTAATACAGAAGTTATTCAGAATGACACTTTTAATCCCTTAAGTTTAGCAATTTACAAATTATACCCCTTTAGTTATTTAATTTACAAAATAAACCTTATAATTACATAAATCACAATTTAACTCTTACTATATTTATATTTACACACCAAGCACTATATTTTACCAAATTACAGAATATAACTCATATTTTAATATATGGTATGAATGAACCTTAAGTTTCAAAAATTTACAAAACAAGTCTTTTTAGTTTCCACAAACACAATTCGAATCCTATATTTTAATAATTACATATTAAGCCCTTAAATATTAAAAATTCCACATTACACCCTTTATATCATTATTTACACGAGACACCTTCAAGTTTCCAGAATTTACACTTTAGTCCCTCCTTTTTAAATATTTTTCACTTCGACACTAAATTACCCATTAAATCATTTTCTCGCAATATTTACACTTAGGACCCTCATGTTATAATTTTCACACATTTAAACATATCTAAATAACATTACAAAAATATCCCACAAGTTTCAAGATTGACAAAACACACCCTTTTAATTTTATTTTCAAATCAGTAAACTTTTTAAATCATCAAAACTCAACCCTAATTTTTCCAATCACCCAATAATCATTATACAATCATTAACATGAATTAAATGATCAGATCCAATCACAAACACATAAACCCTAATTGCATGATTAGGTTTTTCACATTTTTTTTCTTTTTCTTAAAACCCGATATATACAATAATTCAAAACTATTAATTTAAGCTTCCACAAATGAAAAGGTTATTTTTACAGAGTTATATGGTCATTATGGAACCCAGAAAAATTAGATTCGTAACCCAGAAAATTCAGATGTATCGAATTGGATTTTATGTGTGTTTTTATTCACAAAATTTCGTACGAACAAACAAGCTTGCATGATTCGTTCTTATTAATTTATATGAGTTATATGTTATCTAAATAACATTATAAAAATACTAAATTGAATTTAGAATGTACGGATCAGTCGTAGGGATTATTTACCTCTCATATGGATTAAACCGAACAATAAAATACCACGATCGAACCAAGCCTCCTACAACCCAATTCTTATTTTTCCTAGCTTCTTTAAACTCAGATGAACACCAGAAAAATACAAGAATTCCTCTAGAAAATCGGATGGTGATGATAGGGATTTTTGTTTGTCGATTGATTTACGGTTTTCGGTTATTGAAAAGGAAAAGAAATAATAGAACCGAATAATAATATGGGAGAGGAGCAACAATTTCGTTCCAAGAAACCTCCAATTACTAAAAATAAATATTTCCCAAATTGATTTGTAGTTATCTTGATTTATTAGTTATATAAGAATTAATTAAAATGATAATAATACAAAATAAATAAAAATTCGGCCCATATGTTATATTTTTGTGTGTTCATAATTTTTGTACTTTACAAAATGTTAAAATATAACAATAAAAATTACTTTGCTTCATATCTTGCTCATTTCCAAAGTTTGGGATTAATTTGGTACTTTATATACTTATTAATCAAATTTTAAATTTACAAGGGCAATTTGGTCTTTTGATTACTTATGTTTAAAAGTTTTGGGTATTCCTAAGTGATCAATTTAGTAATAACCGTGGGAGCCACATTATGTCCCGCAGTCAAATGCCTGCAAGCCACTAATGAACACAGAGGTTATCAATGCACTAATAAGTAGTAACCAAAGACATCAACATATAAACTTTAATTGATGGGAAAGCAAGTATTAAAGGGAGTGCAATCTTTCGTTGTCACATTACACAAGCCACCAATCCTGATGAATTAAAGTTTTCTAACACAATAAAACAAAACTACTTAATGAATTAAACACATGCAGCACCTTCTTACAGCTCTTGTATCTTTGATTTGGGTGTGTCTTGTGCTGCCTCCTTGACTGAATTCGTCCTAGGGTTTTTCCTGTTCGGTCTTCGAAACTTATATATTCCTCCTGAAATTCGTCTGGTCTTGGGGTATTTATAGTTTCTGTCTGAGGGAAGATGCGGCGCATCTAAGGAGTAGATGCGGCGCATGTACTTAACTTCGCGTGGGGTCCAAGATTATAATATTCAGGAATATTCGTACACCGCCAGAAGATGCGGCGTAACTCCATGATTGGATGCGGCGCATGTCCTCTTGTATCTTGGATTGTATCTGGTGATATCTTGATAGAGATGCGGCGCATGTCATGAGTGAGATGCGGCGCATCTGGAGCAGATTAGTCTTGATCTTCTTCATTTCAGTAGACTCTTAACTTTATGCATGTTTTGCTCCATAATCAGTCCAAAATCGCTAAGTTTCACCAAATGCTTGTTTTTACCTGAGAATTACAAAAGTAAACGATTAAGTATCAATCCTCATACATAATATAGTAAAACAAGTCAATTTAATAGGATAAATGATAGTAATAAAATGTACTTATTTGAGTTCATCAAATATCCCCCCACTTGAACTTTACTTGTCCCCAAGTAAACCTTAGAATTTCTTTTATGAAAATGTATCCTAAAAGATGTTAGGATTTATTTTTATATTTAAGCATGTATTCATTTATTTCATAATCACACAACTAAACACTTAACGAATTAGAAGTAAGATAAAATAAGTCGATAAAAGCAAATCTAATCGTTTAACTGTCCAGTCGTGACGAATATTCTATCATAAGCTTGGCAAGTATACACATCTCCACCACTAAAGCTAAGGAATAACAAGTCTAAAGCGGTAAAAAGGGTTTTTAGGCTTAAGGGTTAATTATTCTTTTTCACTATCGATCTCAAATTCCAGAAAAGGCGACAAAATCACAAATACATGATCGAATCCACGAACACGATACTTGCAATTGCTCAAATCCTTAACTCGAATAGGCTAAAGATAGGTCCAAACTTCACCAATAATAATATATCAAAAAGGGCGACAAAATCATAAATACATAGCCGAATCCACGACTACGATACTTAAGATTGCTCAAATCCCTAATCTCAATAAATCAAAGGTTTGGTTGGATAAAGAATAATAAAGGGTATGGTAACATTTGGGATATAAATTGGTGTAAAAATAAAAATAAACAAAACAAATAAATTAAAATCCTAAGTGTGGTTAATCACTATCCCAACCATCCCATGAATAAGACTCATATCATCGAATAACTCACGCTTTAACACTTGAAACACACGCTTTAGGTAGACACGAATTATACTCAACAAGATCTTAATCAAAGAATAAACCTTAATTGGCGTTCCCATAACTGCCAATTCCCATTCAATCCATAGATATAGTAGAAAAAATAGTGGTGATATCGACCACTTACATAACTTTACATAAGTTGGTTAAAATTAACTTCCAACTTTTCTTTCTTTCTTTTTCTTTTCTTATTTTTTTGAATTTTTTTCTTTTTTTTCTTTTTTTTTTTTTTTTTTTTTTTTTTTTTTTTTAACTTGAAACATAAACATAGATGTGTAAAATTTCACCACATCACTACAACTTTCTTTCCGGATAATTTTTCTATACTTTTCATACTTTCAGAAATAACGGTAATAGTGAAAGTAGTAAACACACGAAAAATAAACTCAAAAATATATAATATTTACTTTCACTCCAATTGCATTGTGCAATTTCCCGACCTAACCATAGATAATGAATTACGCACGCGAACACAGGTAATGTAAGGAAACACACTTTGCCTATAGCAATTAACCAACCACGGATTCTAATCTACAGGGTAGGCTAAGGTGTAAGGGTGTAACGAAACATTGTAAACATAGGTGTAAGAAAGGAAAGGAATGGCTCTGAGTGTTTTTCTAGGGGTATCTTACTCTAAAAATGAGAGTAACAAAAGGGTTTATACGGGGGTTAACTAACCAGTGTAGTTAGTTAATAACACATAACATATAATAGGCTATTTTGGGTGTAATCCTAGAAATTTACCAATTTAGACAAGTCATTCCAATTATATAAAATAATACTCATTATGGTGGTCTCGAATAGTATACAAGCCAAGTTCTAAAGTTTACAAGTCACCGGCACACTCATAGATTTGTGAATTTTGAAAATCACAATTTTTGAAAATAACGTCATGTGTGCAGCTATGCAACTTAGATCTTAAACAAAAACATGCTAAATTTTTTTTTAAGTTTGATATATTAAGCACATTTTAAGCATAATTTTTGAAAAAGTTTAGGACAAGTAAGTGTTAAGTGTTCTAATTCTCCAATCCCCCCACTTAAGTTAAACAACGTCCTCGTTGTTTGTATAAAAGGTTAAAAACTGGAAAATAAAGGAATTAGAACAGAAAAACTCCCCTGAGATTTGCTCGATATGATCCTCCATTAGTATAAGAGCAAAAATCATCTTTCTTGTGGATTAGAACGTTAAAGCTTCATACTTGATGTATCCACAGGAAATCCAGGAAACTATAATACCACCAACACTTTAAGACACACCTAAGATAAGAAAGGTTCAACTTGCATAATACATTAGTAGTTAGGAAAAATAAAACTTAAAAATTAAAACTGAAAATCATCAGGTCAGTTGATGCGCCGTATCTTATGGAAGAAGATACGCCGTATCGAGCCTGGAATAAATACGGATCAGAATAAAGATGCGCCGCATCCTTAACCAGGGATGCGCCGCATTAAAAATAAACTGATAAAGAGTTTTAAATTCGAAAATAAAAATGCAGAAAAATAAAATAGGATATGACCATTGCAGGAGATGCGTCGCATCTCAGAATTGAGATGCGCCGTATCTTCGTACGGGCCTGACTGACTCGACACAGAAAACAGAAAATTAAAAGATAAATCCGGGTTGTCTCCCGGTAAGCAGTTGTCTTTATTCCAGAGTCTTCAAGTTTGACTCACGTTCAGCTCTTTACTTGGTCCTTGTCACGGTCCATCCTTCTTCCTTCATCCGAAAGATTTTCCCGTATATCTCTGCGATGTTTTCTTCCGTTCGACTTAATCTAGTATAATTCTTTGTCTTCACCGCAGTATATTCTTCATCAGGACCCAAAGAATATTTGATGATTTTAAATTTTTCAGAAATAATCATGGGTGGCTCATTGTAAGGAATCCCAAGTAGTTGACACTTTCTTTTGGTGAATTCTTCCTCGTCTTTATCAACAAACTTAAAATAAGGATCCTTAATCAAATAATCATCTAGTTCTTCAATCAACGACTTATCATTATTATCATCTTGAATCGCCTCCCATTCTCTTTCCAAATCATATTGTAACCATCGACTAAGCTTCGTGAAATCATCAAACTGTTTATGCATCCATTCCCAGAAAGTAGTATCCGATGTCCCCTTAAGTCTCTTCAAGCGTTCAATTCTGCCCTTTTCTTGTAGAGCCTCCGATTTTTGTGGGCAGTCTTCAACATTATCGTACCACTCATAATCTTCAAAGGTTACATCGTTTCCAACCCGTTTCATCCAAATTATACTTCCCCCATTACAGGTTCCGTCACTCTTATAATCACAGGTCGGCCAAACACTACTCCCGTCCTTGAAAACGAAGGGTGTACAAGTGTGATTAATGTGCGCAAATTCCCATGGTTTATCCCAAACCCATGGTACTTGGTCATTCCATTCATAGTACCAGGTGTTTTTCAAATCGTCATAAGTCTTAAATGCTGGTAGATCTCCAGTAAGCACATCATCGTCGACTTGAAGAAGGTAGTTAAATTCCTTGAACTGCTTGCACAAGGGTGTCTCATAATCGAACACATCAATGTCAATTCTGAAAAGTTCTTCAATGCCCTCATTGATTGTTGAATCATGAAGTGACGACCCGTAATCGCTTTCTACTTCTTCATCTTCTCCTCTCATCCAATATACCCATATTGCATCCTTAGTAGCACGATCCATGCTCTTATGGTTATTAAACTTACTAGCCAACCATTCTGAAAAATCAACATCGTGAGGATCGTGGTTAACGTCAAAGCAAACCTTTCCAATCATATTCTTTTTTATCTCCATGAACTAGTTAAATTGCTTCTTAAAACTCCGAGTCAACCATGAAGTCATAATCTCCTTGACTTCATTTGCAGGGGCAAATTCCGGACTACCATATTTGAGTTCTAGCCAATCATTGAGGGAGAGGTCTATCAATCTTACCAATCTCCCATGAAATAGTAACTCCGCCAAAGCATAATTCATGTCATTATCCTGATAGTTCTCATTCAATCCCCAGTACTGTTCGAAATAAGGCATGTAAGATATTTGGGCATTGCCTCCATCACAGCTGTTGTTTGAATCCATGTATGCAAGATAGAATTTCCCATCATCTTCTTCGATAGTAGTCCAGTTCAATCCTTCGGCTTCAATGATAGGCCATAAGAGCGACAATTCTTCTCCAGTGTACCTCACAAATACATCATAAGAGAATACCTCTTTGTCAATGTTGCATAAACGCATGAATTCCTTAAAAGCAGCTTCAAGAGGAGTCTCCCAAGAGAATAAATCTGCATCGATCATGAGTACATTGAATGAATCTGAAAACAAACATTCCTTAGCAAGATATCCGTTAACTGACATGTCTTCCATAGCAAAATCTGTCATCCAAGGTAAAATCATCAGTAGGATTTGTTCGCTAGAAGAGAAATTAATTAATATAGAAACGGATATATGAATACAAATAGCTGATATCTGCAGACGATGCGCCGTATCCAAAAAGTTGGATACGCCGTATCTAATAATCGTTAAAATTTAATCAGACTTTATTCAGAAAATAGATACGCCGCTTAGAATTTATGAATGCGCCGTATCGAATTAATTAATCAAAAATCAGCTTATCTAATTAAAATTAAATGCGTCGTATTAACGAAAGTTAATGCGCCGTATTTTCGTTACGTTTAAAAATAAATATCGATTTTTGATTCAGAAAGATGCGCCGTATCGACAAAGATCGATACGCCGTATCTGTTTAATAATTCGCAAACTGTTTTTAATTAAAATAATAGATACGCCGTATCTACGAAAGCAGATGCGTCGTATGGCGTTAACGTTTAGAAAAAAAATTTTTTTATCAAAAACAGATACGCCGTATCTGCAAAAGCAGATGCGTCGTATTACTTTATCGCTTAGAAAAATTTCTTATTAAAAACAGATACGCCGTATCTTGGGGAAAAGATGCGTCGTATCGAATTAATTAAACGCGTTGTATTTTTAAAATTAAACGCAATACGCCGTATCTGAGAGATCAGATGCGCCGTATCGTTTGATTTAGCACAGTACAACGATAGCAGAACAGAAAAAATACGAAAAATAAAAACAAAAATAAAAACACACAAAAAAAAAATAAACACACAAAAATAAAAGCAAACAAATAACACACAATACAACAAATATGCAAAATAGTACAATGATGCAATTAATCTAATAAAAAGAAAAACCTAATTAAAATACTAATCAAATTAACAGATAATAACAATTCACTCCCCGGCAACGGCGCCAAAAACTTGATGGGCGTGCGTTGGAGTAAAGTTTTGGCAGTTTTAATGCCTACTCAAGTTTTAAATTTATATTTAGCCGACTTATCAATAACACACACACTTAACGAGCAGTGTACCCGGTCAGTATGAAGATAATGGTAAGTAGAGTGTCGATCACTAAGAGTGGAACGTATTATCTCGTTATTCTAATCAGTATTTAATATCCTAACGCAAGGGGGTTTCAGCCTGAGAGACTGGCACGATTTGTTTGCAATTAAATAATAAAATAAACAAATAGGCACGAATCAGCAAGTAGCACACACGTACACAGATAGATACTTGAGACAATAAGAGGGCTGTCCTTATGATTAAGTAGATTGTCACTTGTTTTATTGATAGCCTTATATGAAGTGTATGTAGTTAACCCTTTCTCGTTGGTCCTATTCTTATCGGCGAGTAAACCCTTAATGATTACTTATGTTTAAAAGTTATTCCTAAGTGATCAATTTAGTAATAACCGTGGGAGCCACATTATGTCCCGCAGTCAAATGCCTGCAAGCCACTAATAAACACAGAGGTTATCAATGCACTAATAAGTAGTAACCAAAGACATCAACATATAAACTTTAATTGATGGGAAAGCAAGTATTAAAGGGAGTGCAATCTTTCGTTGTCACATTACACAAGCCACCAATCCTGATGAATTAAAGTTTGCTAACACAATAAAACAAAACTACTTAATGAATTAAACACATGCAGCACCTTCTTACAGCTCTTGTATCTTTGATTTGGGTGTGTTTTGTGCTGCCTCCTTGACTGAATTCGTCCTAGGGTTTTTCCTGTTCGGTCTTCGAAACTTATATATTCCTCCTGAAATTCGTCTGGTCTTGGGGTATTTATAGTTTCTGTCTGAGGGAAGATGCGGCGCATCTAAGGAGTAGATGCGGCGCATGTACTTAACTTCGCGTTGGTTCCAAGATTATAATATTCAGGAATATTCGTACACCGCCAGAAGATGCGGCGTAACTCCATGATTGGATGCGGCGCATGTCCTCTTGTATCTTGGATTGTATCTGGTGATATCTTGATAGAGATGCGGCGCATGTCATGAGTGAGATGCGGCGCATCTGGAGCAGATTAGTCTTGATCTTCTTCATTTCAGTAGACTCTTAACTTTATGCATGTTTTGCTCCATAATCAGTCCAAAATCGCTAAGTTTCACCAAATGCTTGTTTTTACCTGAGAATTACAAAAGTAAACGATTAAGTATCAATCCTCATACATAATATAGTAAAACAAGTCAATTTAATAGGATAAATGATAGTAATAAAATGTACTTATTTGAGTTCATCATCCGGCCTCTCGTATCTTAGACCACACATCCCTAACTTCTTAAGTTTATTCAACATCGGAAGGTGATCCTTTGGTCCATTCACACACAAGGAATTGGTAGTCCTATGGTCAATTCTTACCAACCCTCGCAACCTACTACTCTAGGGTCCTTTGGTCCATTCTCCTAGTTTAATAAGTACAACCGCCCTTCAAACCTACCAAAGATAGAGGATCTACGAATAAACTAAGCATGCATACACTAGAAGCAATTATAAAAGCGCGAAAACATATTCATGACATTAACGGAATCATAACTAGGCTAGCACCAAAGGTGCTTAGCCGATCATTTCAAAAAGTACAAAAGATTCAATGTTTTGCATGATAATGAAAGACATGAAATTAAAAGTATAAATCAAATGTAATTCACTAAAACTTATTGATGTTATGGCGTGATTTCTCCCTTTTAAAATGCTTCGTATGCTGCTGATGATCCTCCTTGTGGAACCCTACTTCCTTCTCTAACTTTTTGTTGTGAGAAAGTTCTGTAAAATGCAGGAAATAGGGTTTGTATTTATAGGCCCGACAAAGTTACGGCGTAACGTCTAGGTATGGTTACGCCATACCTAGTGTTTCTTCTTTTGTTCGTTATACGATTAATAATATTTCTGACATAACTTGATGGATAGTTACGCCGTAATCTTCACACGGCAACAATTACGTCGTAATCTTCTTGCTGGTTACGCCGTAATAACTTCAATACCTTTCTGTGTAATTTTTACGCCGTAACCTCTTGCATTGGTTACGGCGTAACCTTCATAGTCATGAATTTCTTCTAAGTGTTCAAAATGTTACGGCGTAATCTCTGTGGTGATTACGCCGTAATCCTTGATTTGCGTTGACTTGGTATTCGTGCATAAATCCATAGTTACGGCGTAAGTGAAGAATATAACTATGCCGTAACTTCTTCAAAGCATACTAAAGTGTGTATTATCGTAAGTACTTTTCCAATTCCGTGTGTCTTTTGCTCCTATGTTCATTTATAACCTGGAAATGAAATATAAAGAAATCAAAGCATATATCCACATAAAACAATACAAATACTGAGCATATTAGGGGGAAATTGACAATAAAATATCAGGATTATTTGATGTCATCATATACGTAATTGACTTAGATGATTAACTCGCCACCAGTAAATTCATCATATCCCCAAAATCGTGTTTTTTTCTTACCCTTACACCTAACATTACAACCCTTTAATAGTCCTATTTGATAGTTTATTCTAGGTGCTTACGCCAAATGGGTGGAGGTTTGATGTGTTACGTGGGTATACAAGTTTTAAATTTATAAGGATGATTTACCGAATCTATAAATAATACATACGAGCAAGTGAACTCATCTGTTATAGAAAGATTATGATGGAAAGTCGGGATCGTTCGTAGGGATTTGTGTGTGAATCGAGAAGTAAGTGTTTAAATATACTAATAGTAAATCGAAGGTACTCAACAATAAACAATAAGTGATGACAATCAAAATTCGGATGATTAAAACTACACTTGCTTAAACTAGTTTACTACTCTTGATAAGCATGATTGTGATAACTCCTTTTAACATGTTGGTTATGAAAATTAGTTGGTGCTCCTAATCTATTGTTCTTACATGTTAAACCTTCGTCAACATTTTAGTTTATAAAATTAAGCATTAAGTTTAACCAATCAATTCAATATCAATTCAAGTTTCATAAGTTTGATTGACGTTAGTTTCACAAACTTAAACACAAAAACATTCCTTTGTTTTATCAAATTTGCTTAGGAAATGGTCAATACAAAAGGTAACCGATCATAAACAAAAAGGTTACAATTGATTGCAAACAACTAAGTTTCTTTGTTTAACCAAGAATAATGGGTAAAAACAATCATTTATAGACAAATGATTAACTAAAAGTTTTCTTATTACAACCACAATGAAGTTTCTTTATTTAACCAAGAATAATGGGTAAAAACAATCATCCATAGACAAATAATAATAACTAGTTGAATAAAAATAAACCTTTCGACATTTAGAATTACTAACAACTAGTCAAACTTGATTAACAAATGTCACTATGAAACTTAAGCATAATCGGATATTAGAATTAACTTGAAATTGAATTAAAATAGGTGATCATAATAATAAACAAATCATTATATGATAAACATTATCTAAGAAAGTGCAGAAACGCACTAGCCACTCATAGCAAACATGAACATAAACTCAAAATTTTGAACATTAGAAAACAAGATTAAAAGTCTTACAATGATTGGAATATGATTACAAATGATTAGGTAATGATACCCAAAGTATTGGTGATGACTTCTTGATGGTTTAACTTCCAAATGTTGACTTCTTGGACATCTAATGTTTCCTAGACTTCTAAGGACGAAATTGAGAGCCTTTGAGAGTGGTTTTATGATTAGAGAATTGATTGGTAATTGTATGTCTTCAAATGATTTCAAATGGCTCTATTTACACTACTCTCAAGGCTTAGGGTGTTTAATGCATCAACTTGGCCAACAAGCAGAGTAGAATAGCCTAGAAGTAATGTAGGAAGGACCAAGAATCGTTTGGTGCAAGATTGAATCTTAATAATGAAGAAATGGGAAGACAGGTAGCTCTAGCCGATCGGTATGAAATCCATCCGATCGGCTGGTGTTCGTCACCACCTCCAGCCGAATCGGTTGCGGGTTGAAACTGATCGGATGGAGGTCTTCTGCACGGTATTTTTTTTAGACTTTAATGTATCGCTTGCCGATTGCTTATTCCTTGTTCGTGGCTCTTTATTCTTCATCCAAACTTGATCTTATCTTTGTATTGGAACTTTAAAGGTGTTGAATACTTGGTTCTTTATCCTTGAAATGACTTTTGGTATGGAACTTGATACTGGAATCTTTGCGCGATTGTGAATCTTCATTAAATCATCATTTCTTCCATTTTTCCTTCATTTTCCTGTACTTGGCTACATATACTTTGCAAACATACTTCGGTGCGATTAAGTAACAAAAGCATATAAATATAACCAAATAATATAAACAAAAGCACGGATAACGCTACATAATACATGCACAATTTTAGCGTTATCAAATCCCCCCACACTTGAAATTTGCTTGCCCTCAAGCAAATCTAGAAATAAAAACAATTATCCACCTGGTACACAAGTATGTTTAAGAAAAATGTGATGCAAATCTATCAAGTACATGTACAAGTTAGATCCATCATTTTAAGCTTTTACGGTGAAAAATCGAGATGTTTGACAATACCCATTGATTTTCTTGCTTGATGAACATTATTAATCACCTCACGAAAAGGGAATGAAATATACTTCACTCAAACACTCATTTATTTAGTTGGTGAAGTATATAAGAGAAT